>JAMXBB010000008.1:109497230-109812279 GCA_024138015.1 Lumnitzera littorea
TATAATACTTATACCTTATATTATATATATATTTATGTGTCTCATACTACTACTTATGGAAGTATGTTAATATATGTATATATGTACCATACTATACGATTATATATGTATATATATACTAAAATAATTATACAAGAATAACCACATATATATAATTTGGGTATAAATCATACATGTGTACTATAGTATAAAATACATAATACTCATCATATGTATTCCAACAAATATACATAACACATCTACTCATGTATAATATACCTATGTACATACATGTAGACGTACTTAATCTTCTATTTATACATATAAGTAAATTTAGGTATTTATACATATAAACATATGCTATTAGTATAAGATGTACAAATACTATAAAACAAATACCATAAAATATCATAAAAATACCATAAAAATACTATAGCTCTACACATGGATACTATCATATACATATATATTTCTTAAAATAAATTACTTACCAATTAAATTAGATTTTTCTTCTTCTTTTCCTTCTTCTTTTTCTCTTTTCTTTCTTTCTTTTTCTCTCTTTTTTTTGCTCTCGGTTTGCAGATTGTGGGTATATGTTTATGCAGAATTTTTTTTCTTTTTTTTTCATATTTATACAATCTTTCCTTTGCTCACGTGATGGAGGCTTAGTTTTTAAGCTAAGTTCACTTTTTATTAATTGAAATATTAATTGAAATAAGACAAAAACATAACATTACGTGGCTACTTGTGTTGGCTTTCAATTTGTTAACTTTTGTTCTTTTCTTTCTTAGGTTTTGTGCAGGTGAAGGATTTGAATGTGGAAATGAAAAGAAGATTTGAGATAAATAGAAATTAGTAGAGAAGGAAAATGATATTTATTAAAAATTATGTGTAATTTTTCGAATCATATAAATTATAACGAATTTTCTCGTAGATTAGTTTTCAAAATTCTGTGAAATTTTATCAATTTAACTAGTATCCGTTACAATTATAATTTTTACAAGTTATTATGAAAATTTTATTACAATGTCGTACAAATAGTCGATTTAGTTGAAAATTACATTCGACTATAATTTTATTGCTATTGTATAATATTTAACTATTTTATAGGTTTACGTTTATGATTTTAGGGTCTCGAGCAATTTTGAGTTCGGTTTCGATTAATGATGCATAGACTAGTTTTTAAGGTTTTAGTAAGCGATTTAGGGTTTTAATAAATTCCGAAGGTTTTGTTATCAGTGTTATATTTGATTTATTAAACTTCATTTTCTTTTATTATCATTCGCCTTATCGATTTATTGTACAGTTTAGAATAATCGGACTCGAGTTAAGGTTTAACTATTGTTTTTCCTAGGGTTTACAACATTTAACTAATTTGGTTGATAACCCTACTTGTGTTTAATGTATAGTTTTATTGAACTGTGGTTGTTTACATCTCTATAAATGTTGTTGTAAGTGCTATCTAAGAAGCAGCTTATATTTATCTTGAGGCTAGTAATTACTAAATCCTAGAGAGTGAGGATATACATCTGAAGAACAGATATATCTTTAAGGTCTTAGCTTCGATTTAGAATCTTTGATTTTCAAATAATGTATTATTTAGGAAGTATAGGACAATGAAACCCTGCAAACATTATTTGTAATACTTAAATCCTAGTGTATATATATGTTTTCATACTTTCTTAAGTAAATAATTTATTTAACTTATAAACTATTTACTTCAAAGCGGATTAGTCGTGGATGCCTTGTGTGAATCAAGTTTAAAATGGCAATTGTGTGGTCAACTTATCTTAGAATGGTTTGTATGGTGGGACTATTACAACTCTGTCGCTTTGAGGTATCACACTGCTGCCGATTAGCCGCTATGTAGGCTTATGTGACATCACGCACTTCCTCGATGGTATTGAGGCTTATCTAACAAGCCATATGGTTGATATTCATATCGAAGCGTTGGATCCTATTGGTGGATAATTGTAGCTTGATTAGGGGGAATGACTTTTACTCTAAATACAAGGTGGAATGGGGTTTCTTTGGTTAAGGTCCAGTATGTCGTATTGTATCCTTAAAGGATATCCAAAAGCTTATCAACCCATCCTCCCCCTGCTCGCTCCATCCTTTTCTTTAGGCTATTGAGGATTATGTTATTGATAGCTTCAACTTAGCCATTGGTTTGCAGTATAGCCTGATCACATGCTTCTTACAAAATCTTCTAAATCGATCGTTGTTGAATTACCTCCCATTATTAGTGATCAACCTGTATGGCACCCCTAAAATAGGATAGTATGTGGATGAGTATGAATCCTTTAGTGGCTTGAGTTGTGATAGTGGCTACGGCCAATGCCTCCGCTTATTTAGTGAAGTAATCCACCAACACCAGGATGAATTATTGGCCTAACGATGTCTTTAAGAAAGTATCAAGATGTCTAATCCCTACTGTGCAAAAGGCTAGGGGCTTATTAAAGGGTGCAATTTTGAATTGGGGGCATGAGTAATTAGCTCATGTTTCTAACACAAATGGAACTTCTAAACTAAGGACTTGATATCTTCCTTTATTGTTGGCCAATAGTAGCATAACCTGAGTGCTCAAACACATAATGCTTAGGATTGAATGTAGTTGTAGCAAATTCCTACATGTAGCTCCTCGAGGACCCGAGTGCCTTCTTCCTTCATGAGGCATTGAGGAGTGGAGTACTCTCTCTTTGTCGATAAAGTACATCATCAATTAGTGTAGTTGGCTATAGCATAGGCTAGCCTCTTTGCTTCTACTCAATCCTCAAGTAATGCTCTCGTCTTGAGATGTTATGTAAGGGGGTCCATCCAAGAGGGCTTGGGACTTGCTTCCTGTACTTCAAAAACTTCCTGTTGTTGTACTTTTGTGCTTTTCTTTATGGTACTATATGAAGAATGCTTATCGCTAACGTATGATGTAGGGATGATGGACAAGGTTATCCTAGATAATCTAACTACCTCTGCGTTTCTACTTGGGGGATCTTGTTGACTTCCTACAACATAAATTTTGCATGTAGGCCTTGTACTACGTGTAGGTACTTAATCATTGTTTCCCCTTTAGTTTCATACTCTCCCTTAACTTGTTGCACCACCAGCATGGAGTCTAAGTGTATGTTGAGCTTCTCTACTCCGATGTCTTAGGCAATCCTTAAGCCGACAATGAATGCCTCATACTTAGCTTCGTTATTACTTACTAGGAAACCAAATTTCAGAGTATAGAGAATCTTTGCTTCGTGTGGGCCTTCTAGCATAATACTAGCCCTATTCACCCCCTTAGTAGAGGAGCCATCAACGTAAAGGGTTTAGATAGGTATGGTGAGATCGAGCTGAGACTTGTCCACTTCGGTTAATTCAGCTGTAAATTAAACGAGGACTTATACATTGATTGCTTGCCTCGAGCAAAACTAGACTCCATATGTACTAAGTTTGAGGGAGTATTTCATCATTCTGCCTAAGGTATCGAACTTTTGTAAGGTAACTCTTAGTATATCTGTCAATATGACAATTGGGTGTAACTAGATGTAAGGCGTAAGCTTTCGAGTTACAATGACCACTGCAAGTGTAAGCTTTTCAACTTTCGTGTACCTAAGTTCTAGCCCTTCTAAGATGTGACTAACGTAGTAGAATGGTTGGTGTTCTTAACTGGCTACTTAGAAAAGCATCGAGGCTAGTGTTCTATCACTGACTACGAGGTATAGGTATAACTCTTCTCTAAGGATTGACTTAAAGAGTGTAGGTGAGGTTGCCAAAAAGTCCTATAGTTCATTAAATTCTTGCTGACATTTGGTTGTTGATTTAAGGTATTGATCCTTCCTATTAATTGTTGCATCTTCTTAATTTTAGTTGAGGCTTTCATGTTTAGGACTGCTTTAATCTTGTCTAGGTTGGCTTCTCATCTTCGCTCTATTACCATGAAACTAAGAAATTTCCCTAATGTGACCCTAAAGACGCATTTGTAGCGATTAAGCTTCATTTGGAACTAATGTAAGGTTTGAAATGTCCCACGAAGGTCGTCAATATGACCTTTTGTAGTTTAACTTTTGGCAATTGTATAATTAACATGGACCTCAATGTTTCTATCGAATTGTGGCTTGAAGATATGGGTGACCATTATTTGGTATATAGCTCTGGCGTTTTTAAGACCGAAGGGTGGGTATTACCTTATAATAATAGGTCTCAAAATCTGTAGTGAAGAATGTATGGACTTCATCTTCACGAGCGATCCAAATCTGGTTGTATCCTTAGTAAGTGTCTACGAAACTGAGAAGTGCATGGCTAGATGTTGAGTTGACAAGCTGGTTTATTTGTAGTAAGGGGAAATAGACCTTGAGGCATGCCTTGTTAGGATCCGTATAGTCGATGCACATTTGCCATTTTCCATTTGCTTTCTTTACGAGTACTATGTTCCAAGCTAAGTAGGGTACTTTTCTTGCCTAATGAAGCCTGCTTGAAGTAGCTTTTGCACTTTCTCCTCAATTGCTGCTTAGTGCTTTGAGGTGAAGTGCCGTTTCTTCTGCTTGACAACTTGGACGGCAAGATTGACATTTAGGTGATGAGTAGCCTCCGATATGTTGATGATGCCCGGTATGTCTTCTGGGGTAAACGCAAATATATTTGTGTTTTGCTTAAGGAAGTTAATGAGTTGGACTTTGTCATCATCTAGCAATTCTGCCCCTATTTTGGTTGTCATTCCGCATCAAATAGCTTGACTTCTTAAGTTTTTTCTATAGGCTCTTCCTATACTACCAAGGTTGAAGGGGTTGTAAATTTGATGTTCAAGATGTTATTTCTATATTGGGCTTTAAGGTAAAGCAACTTAGACAAAGTTTGGTCACCTCTGGCCTTGCCTATGCCAATAAATGTCATGAACTTTTCTTTGAGACATTTTTGGCTGATAAGCATATCAAATTTCATAATACTTATTCGGTCGAGGATGGCATTGTATGGTGACAAAAGATTGATGACAACGAAATTTATCACTTGCTTGTTGTCGCTTAATCAAACAAGTAGGGTGATGATTCCCTTTCCTAGCACTAATTTGCCTCTTCTGATCCCTGTGAGGCCGTGCTTATATGGCTATAGGGTTTTTTTAAGCTACTCTTTCATTTGCTAGTAGGCATTGTAAAAAAGTATGTCTACTCAACTTCTACTATCAACGTATGTTTTAAGGACATCGAAGTATCCGTTTACAACATTTATGATGAAGGCATCACTGTAGGGTAAATCAACTCCTTGTTTGTCTACTTTAATGAAAGTGATAGTTGTTTCAATCTTTGGCCTCTTAGTTCCTATGAGGTATACTTCATGTTGGGCTAGCATGGTTATGGTGTCTGAAAGGTAGTTAAGCCCTCCAAAAATGGTATTGATTTAACCTAAGCATCTCCAGCGTTTTTGTTCGTCTATCAAGGCATTAGTCTGTTCATTGTGGTGTTGCTGTTGCTATTCCATACAACAATGCTGGGTCAACTACTGGCTTTGATTTTTCTCATTTGCGATAAGGTGGTCAATGTGGCCTTTGCGAACAAGGCCTTTAATTGCATTCTTAAGGTAGTGGTACTTACTAATGTCATGTCCGTATGTCTTGTGGTAGTTGCAGTACTTTCTTAAGTTCTCTACCTTTGGGGTTTCATAAACACTTGTGGGAGCTATTCTCGAACCTTGTACATGATATCGCCGAATGGTCTACTAAAGGGCATATATGAGTTGTAGTCTTAGAATTTCTGTCTTTGCTTATCTTGTCTTTTACATGCTAAAGGTTCAATCTAGGGTCATAGGGCCCTAAGTGGTCCTTGGTTGACATGCGAATGCTGTTGTCCACTTCAAAACAAGCTCTGATGGCATCCTCTCGAGCTACATATTTCTCGACCACTTGCATGAACTCGTTAAAGGAGTCAGGTTTATCTAATGAGACTGCATTGAATAGCCATCCGTTGGGGTCTATACTCTAAGAAGTGTCTGTAGGGCTGTTCTAGTATCGAACTTGGATACTTGTAGCTTTGTTCGATTGAAACGCTCAAGGTATGCTTGTAGAGTTTCGTTGGGACATTGTTTGACATTAAAGAGTATGGAAGAGTCTTTCTTTGGGACTTAAGAACTTAGTAAATGTTGTTGGACTCTGCCTCCTAAGTCATTGAATGGAGTGATAGAGGCGTCGGGTAAGGTATTTGATAACTCTTTTGTTAAGTATACTTTCCATGGTGATTTTATAGCATTTCCCTTATATTTTTTGTTGTTTTTAAAGAAATTGATGCTTAATTAAGTAAAATTTTGATTTTAAGGTTTGAATGCATTATTGGATTGAAAATGAAGAAAAAAAAATCAATTTTCATTCAATTTAGAGTTAAAATGAATGAATTACGAAGTTTTGAAGTTATACAGCTTAGGACACAATTGTGTCCCTAGGGCGTATCCATTCAATAGGAGAAAGTGTTAATTTTTTGTCAGAAAGTTACATAACCTGGGGACACAACTATATCTCCAGGCTGTGTGATGCGACTTCAGGGTTGTACACACGAAGAAGCATTACAATGAACAAATCGAAAAGGAAACAAAAAAGAAACTAGAAAAACCTGGACAATTACCAAATGGATATAACTCACCACTCGATCTTACTCGACCTATAATTCATCAGATATAACACACCAGTCCAAACTAAAGGGTTACTCGCCACTACTCCTTGCTAAAGGGAATAAATAAGAGTTAAGAGATAACAAGAACACTAAGGTTACTTAAATGAGTAATTTCTGTTTTGAAAAGGATATCAAGTGCATATAAGGAAAAGTAGGGGTTTATAAACTTGTCCACTAAGGTTATTTTACATGTATGAAAAAAAAAAGGTATTCTACATTAGATTATATAAGACATACTAAAAAGGGTAAAAGAAACAAAGAACATATAGTACGGAAAGGAAAGAATCATTCTAAAACATTGTATCAAAAGACACGTATCGCTTAGTAATTGGACATCTAGGATATGGTACAACGTAGGCGGAAGTAGGAATACGTTACAATCAAGGGCCGACTTGATCTAGATTAGGTCGGAAGTGAATCAACCTAGCAAAATGTCAGTTATCTTAAAGTTAGACATCAATGGGTTAGGTTGGTAGCTTGGTTCGACTAATTCTAGGCTGTCTTCTGGATTAGGACTTTGTTGTTGGGCAGAAGCATGTTAGACATACGTAAAGATCTAAAAGATAGGTCGGCAGGTGGTTGAATCGAGATAAGAGTCCCCGTCTCAACTATGGCTTAGAGCTAGTATTTTCCGTGCGTACCCTTAAAGTCCTCTAGCTTGGCTTCTTATGATCGGTTCAAAGGGTTGATTCCTATCAATGTATCCCACTCACAATGATATTTGCACCCATGGTCAGTGAGTTACACAACCTAAGGACATAACTGTGTCCCAGGCTATATCTAATAACCAAAAAAGCAACTTCCTAATATATTATATAAGGACTTGTGAGGGTTTTAGATGTAACTTTGGACATTAAAAAAAGAAGAGACTTGAAGAGAAGGAGAAAAAGGCGGAAGCATCAATCAACTTCAAGATTGAAGAGATTTTCATCAACAAAAAAGGTTTTTCATGTTTTACTTCTTCATTTTGTTGTAATTTTCTTTTAATTTCATCATGATAGCTTAAGATTCTTATATTTAGAATTACAAAACCTAGGGTTTTATATGACTATTAGATTTATTGATAATTTTCAATAAATTTTTTATCTTTCTTGATTCAATGATGTGTTTTTATTGTTAATTGATATTTTTAGGATATTAATTTATGATATTATGCATAATTATTGAGAAATCACATGAGTAATGAGATCTTGACATAATTAAAGAGAATTACATGTGTACTTAGAGATAAAATACATGATTCTTTTGAAAAATTGTTATTTTTCTGTGGAAATTCATTGTACATTAATGCAATTCTAAATTATATTAGTAAGTGAAGAAATTCTAGTAAATAATTTAAGATTATGGTTAATATGCTTAAGAAAGGTGTTAATTTCAATTTTAAATCTCTCCAGTCAAGAATGATAAAGATGGAATTGAATATATTTTAAGTGGTCACATGTTAAACACCAAGCCTTCTTAAAATCGTTCTTAATTTTATCGATTTCTAAATTACTTAGTCAATTCTCATAATAAGATTAATTTGTTAATTTTAGTATTTTTAATTCATTCAACCCATCATAATTTTCCGATTAGATAATAGAGCTAAGGTTACTATTAGTACTTGAGGTCTTTAAGGGATCAATTCGGACTTATATCCGCTATATTATAAACTGATAGGTGCACTTACCTTGTATTAGTATTAAACTAGAGTAAAGCAACTTTTGCTAGCATACTGGGGAAGGGTTTACACATTATGGCATCTGAGAAGTTGTGGAGGCTCATCATTATCCGAAAGTAAACAAGGTAATCATCTAGGTCAGCGGTGCCATCATAAGTATTCAAGTGTAGTAGCCTTATGCCTGCAGGTAGCATTTCCTTGAAGATTGAGGGGATTAATGAGCTTTTCATTGGTGTAGAGCATAACACCCGTACGGATGATTTAACTTTCTTTTGGTCATGTATGTTGAAGGTATAACAGATATGTTCGATCAATTCCTCCACATTCATGTCTTTGTAGTCCTTTGGCAGTTGTTTTGGTGATAGATCGTCGATTGGTATACTTATCACCGTGAACTCATCTTATGCTTGCATTTTGTCACGATTGCGATTCAGTTGTTTATGTAGATCTTCATGGGATTGTTAATCACACTGAATATGGTCATGTGAACACATTAGGCATGTAGTGCATAGGTCATCATTTTTGCT
The DNA here is from genome assembly GCA_024138015.1 of Lumnitzera littorea. NCBI lineage: Eukaryota > Viridiplantae > Streptophyta > Magnoliopsida > Myrtales > Combretaceae > Lumnitzera > Lumnitzera littorea. Next base: position 109,506,035 of record JAMXBB010000008.1, read on the forward strand.
TGGTTGTAAGGAAGATTTGATAGTCGCATCCTCATTTAGATGTTTTTAGGATACGTTTTTAAGTAATGTGACATCTTTATGTGGAGCTGTAGTGGACTCTTGATATTTTCGATTTTCTTCGAGCATTTACATGACAAGTAGCCTAAGTGGTTAAACTTTGACGTCCTCATTTTGAGGTGATGGAAGTGTTTGGTTACCTTCGCCTTGTTGGGACATATTAGCATCCCCTATTTGTGAAACGTGTGAATTAGTATTTTTGCTTTTAGCCTTCGTATATGTAGTAGCCTAAAATGGTGGAAGCCAAAATGTTGATTGTGGTTAAATTAACTAAGAATAAGTGGGCTCAAGTAGAGCTCAGATGGAGTAGGCTTAGATCTCGCTCTTTGCTCCTTGATTCCTATAGAAAAACCCTTATAAGTGTGGCCACGAAGGCTCTCCAATGCTCAAGTCAGCAAAAAGAACCAAGGGAAAGGGAAGGTGAGCACTAAGAGCCCAAAGGGCACTACTTGTCCAAGTGTTATGTAGAACTTGGGATAAAATAGTAAAGAGATCTATGAAAGTGGAGAGAATGTCAGAGAGAGGTATCTATCCCCCTTATCTCATGGTGCCTGGTGCTTTTTATGGGATTACTTGGATATGTGGCAGTTTAGAGTTCGCTCATACTGGCTGTCAGTAGATAGCATGCACCATGGTGGAGATTGGGTAGCTCTAGAGGTGGTCGACCATGATCAACTTGGTAATTGAATCTGTAGCTCAGAGATTTGACACGCATAGGGGTTATCGATTGTGCTAAGCATACCACGAATGTCAAAAGTTCATTAATGGATTGTAGTAGAGACCAAGCGCGAAAGACAAAGGCTAAGGTAGGACATCGAGGAAGGGATTACAAGTGCTCGGTCGAGAGTGAGCTAAGACTTGAGTTGATGCCAGGTTGTCAATGATTGCGAGCTCTTTGGTCAAGCTAACCTGCCTAGGTAAGACATTGTGTAGCTTATCAAGCAGGTCGCGATACAAGGGACAAGCTTACCCTGCTAGATGGTCGACTTGTAGGGGCTTATTGATCAAGCTAACTTGCTTAAATGAGACATTACATAGCTCCGAGTAGGTCACAATAAAGAGGACAAGCTCATTGTTCACTAGCACATTTCTCGGTAGGCTTCCTTGTATGTTGGGCCTCAGCTCGAGTAAGAATTGGATATCGACAAAACTTATCTTAAAATATGGATCTCCTTTTATGGCATTAAAAACCTTAAAGTGTGCTCCTTAATATTTGGTTTTTATATGAATTCCAAATAAAGATGGGACTAGATCTCATAGTGATAAGTAGGAGTGCAAGTGAGACAAGCCAAACTTGAAGACTCAAATTTAACTCGGCTACAGTCAAATCGAGCTTGAACTTTAGTTATTTAAGTAGTTTATTGAGTCAAGTTTGAACTTTGTGATGCTCCGCTAGATAAGCTCACAAGCCTAATCAAACTCGAGTCAAATTTAAATATTAGTTGAGTTTGAGCCGAGTTAAATATTATTATTATTATTATTATTATTATTATAACATCATTTAAGAGTATTGAGTTTAAATTAGTTTAATTAAGTTAAGCTCAAACTTATTGAGTTTTATTTTGAATTGAGCACAAGCTTTATAAATTAAAGTTTGATCGAGATTTTATGGAGTCTGAGTTTTGAGATTTTTCATTAGAGTCGAGTTTGAACTTAATATTGTATCGTTTCAACTTAATTCATTTGTAGTTAGTAACAAAATTAATTAGAATATAATAGCGCATGAGAGTAATACGTTGTCCAATGGTTTCCTCCTGGTGAATAAACAATTTTCTGATGGCTATCCTGATCACGAAAAGCCAATATCAAGGACGAGGACGACGGTTATATCATAAGACACATTAGCTTTTATCTTCCCTTTCAACTAAGTAGGAGTTTTGTCCGTCATTATATTTAATATCACAAGACACTTATGTTTTGTCCGTCATTATATTTTACAGGATAAGATATTTCACGTGACATTATCATCAAGGGAGGAGGAAAATAGACATGGATTTAGGATTACAGATATTATTTAATTTTGGCTAGTCCAATTCTTGCCGTCCTAACATTCGCTATATGTATTGTCTAAATAGATCCCGACAAATACCACAAGTCTCTGAATGATCCCATTAAGTAATGCCATGCTTTCCATAAATCAAACAAAAGATCAAATTCAATATCCAGACGCATAATTTTAGAAATTATTCGTGTTGTCAAAAAATTTAATAAAGATATATTTCCGTCAAATAAAATTCCATGTATGAATGACAGACAAATTGGTAATAGTGGACTGTGTAGGGATAGGCGACACTTCGATTTTGGCCAACTTCTCTTACAACCAAATCAAACTTTAAAAATACAGTGCTTTTTTCATGGTCTGAATAAGGAATTTTTCAAAATCATAAAATTTCAGTTTAATTTATTTTAATTTACAGATTAAACTATATTGTATAATAATTTAGCAAAGTATATTTGCGTTATAGGTAATGTCATGTAAAAACTATTGTGTTCTTTTGATAATAATAAATATTAATATCATATAAAAGTTTGATGAAATCAATATTTATATGATTGTGGAATTTCAAATATTTACCAACAACTCATTTTGTCCTTAAAACTTGTATATAGCACAAATTTTGAGCTAATCTATATGTATATAATTTATAAATTATGGTAATAGAACCTAAATACATTTACATTGCAACAAATGTAAAGTAAAAATTATTTTAAGTGCTATATTACTTCAAAAGAATTATTTTAGTTATAAATAAAATATTATTATGTTTTTATAAAATGATTTGATTTGATTCGATTCGATTTATCCTTCCAAATCAATTATAGATTTTCAATTCGAATCGATTTAGAAATTTTTAAACTAGATTTCACACAGTATGCTATTTTCAGCTTGATTTTGTTTTACTTCCAAATTTTTGTTGATTTTTTATCCATCCCTTATGGACCCATAATATACTGAACTGGATATTGTTTGCTGACAACAAAGAGCATAAACATAAATCGTTATGGGGAAAATGTTGCTTAACATGGAAAAAGAAAAAGTTAGAATCAACGGTGCTAAATACCTTGACCCATGAACCAACAAGATGTTGAACTTGTGGTATTAAAACGAAGGGTGAATAAGTTTAAGATGGATAGGATACTTGTGGTATTAAAACTAAGGGTGAATAAGTTTAAGATGTATAGGATATGAGGACTATATTTGTGCTCTACTTTTTAAGCTATAATTTTCTAAATTTTATAACCAAAACCTATGGGATAACAACTTGGAACCACCCCTAAATCTATACTCTGTAAAGTGTATTTTATTGAAACCAAAAAACTTTGTCCTTATTTCTATAAATATCAAGTATATGTGATTTTAAAAAAGCAATCTAAAAATGAAATTACAGGTTCCTCATATGCAAAGCCTATCGAACTTCCAACAAAATTCGTGAAATTAAAACAAGTAATTCTTCCTATATCATCATTATTTCAAGTTTATATAATTTCACTAATTTGCAAATGGAAAAGGATAAAAGGAAAGAATGGAAAACATAAAGTGAAGAAGAGAATGAGGATGAATATGGTAAAGAATGGAAAACATAATATGAGAGAGGTGGTATTAGAATTAGCCATTTAGGATTATTAACTTTTAGTTTAGGCTTTTTTTTTTTAATTTCACTAAAACATTTATTGGACGAAAAAATATATAATTCTCATTTATTAGTCATTTATCAATATTATATTCAATAGTTTTCTATCAGATATATAATAAATACGGTAGAACCTACACTCTTTATATCTTACAAGTTTCAATATACATACATACATATATATATATATATAATATATATAGAGAGGGTAAAAGACCTCTTCATAATCATATCCTACCATGTATGAGTAAGTTCCAAAAAATCTATACTCAAAGCATACTTTGTGATCTTGAACAGTCAAAACTTATCCAATCAAGTAAGGTAGAGTAGGTATCCTATACAATAGGATCATTCGTTCACCCAAAACAAAACCACCTTAAAAGAAGTTGCTTATAATGCCATGTATACACACACAAAATACAAATATCATTTTGAAAAGGCCTCTCCATTATATGGCAAAAGAGGAAAAAAGAGAAAAGGCTACTAATTTCTTTATATGTTGTTTTACCCGTATAGTGGAAGGCACATCTAAATATGAGAGTCTAAAGCAATTGCAAAAATGTAAATATATAATATTAATAATAACAACAGTTTAAAGGAGATCCTTTTCAAGGACATCTCCTAAAATATAGATCTTGCTTGAGTATAAAAACCGTAAGAGGTGTCCCTTAGAATTGTTTTTCAATAAGAAATTCGAAAAGAGATGGAATCAGGCTTACTTAGTATTGGTCGGCAGCAAAATTAGTATATATGGGAGCTGGAAAGAAATATACCATCCGATGATTTTCCAGATGAATAAACAATTGTGTGATGAACATTATATGCCGAGAATGAGAATCGTATTCGAGTTATGTTGAGTTGATTATCCTGATCACCAATGCGACGTTGGCGGACGAGGGACAAGGGACGACAGTAATATCATAATAGACTTTGTCTTTTCCTTTCCTATTAACTAAGGTGGAGTTTTGTCCATTACAAACGTTTTCCTATTCTACTGGATAAGATTACCATGATATTATTATTAGGAAAGGACAAAAAGCCATATATTAGTTTAAGGTTACAAATTTTATTTAATTTGAGCAACCCGTATTCGTGTGGTCCTAAAATTGGCTATATATATAATATATATTGTCATAGTTATTCCATACTAAGTTGTAAGGTTTCTTAATTATTATTGTCGTAATGAAAATGAAAAAGTTGGCATGTAGTTAAACAAGCATATTCCATACTCGTAGATGCATATAAAACGTGCAGAAAACTTTCGTGATTGTTACTTTTGTGCTAATCTATAACTCTATAAACTTTAATTTCCAATTAATTATCAATTCTAAATGATCCAGTCCAGTAGTGGCTACTAGAAGAAGAAAATTCTCGCTGGAATCATTTTCCTTGCAAGTGTATTAGAAGTCCTTTATGTTTTACCTAGAATTCTATATATATATATATACATATGTCTATTGAAGTATATCGTTTATATATGTTTTTATAATAAAAGTGAGTAGGTAACCATATTATATAAAATACATATCCAAACCCTACTTTATCAAGTAGGTTCTAGGTGAATAATAAGAATTATATAGTAAGTTTTGTGTAATAATTTTTTAGAGCCTACTTTTATCGAATAGGATATGGTATAAAGTTAAGGTACTTATTATCTACCTAGGAACCTATACTTTAAAATGAATAAGATATGTATATCATACTTCAAAGTATATAAGGTACATGTACCAAAATACCCTGTATTCGCTTTATGCTAATAATTGAATGGTATTCATAAATAAAAAAATAATATTATTTTTTTTATCTTAAAATATATAACAATAAAAGCCCAATTTATAATAAAATTCCAAAACTACATGCCACTTGTGTCTACTCTATAGTCTCTCCCTCTTCTTTTTCTTTTTTTCTTTTTTTTTCCTTTTCTTTAGGATAAAACCCTCTCTCTTTTCATTTTTACTCCTTTTTCTTCCTCATTTACTAACCTTAGTATAATTTAGTATACTAATGACTTATAAATAGTTAAATGCTTTAACTTCTTATACATATGGATTATGGATTAATCATTTATTACGCTATAAGATCTTATTTCTTTCAAATTATTATTAATTGGTTCAACGGTAGTAAAGTTATAAGTCTAATATTTATTATCCGTCCAATATAAGGTTTTGAAAAAGTATTAAAAAATTATATTATACCTTGAATGATGGTTCCAACATATTATACCTAGGTTCTGGATACAAAAGTCTAAAAATTGGTATTTACAGGATAGGTATGGGATAAGTAAGACCTTATAACTTACTTATCCTGTATTTACTCACCCTTAGTTATATTAAATTCTAATAAGTTGTTTATATGTTATTTAGCTTGTTTAATTAAGCCTGTCATCCTACCAAAAAAGTTTTCTATGTTTATACGATATGTCATGAGAGATACTAGTGGAGTGCTTTGCAAGGCAACTTACGTGGTATATTGAGATATTTATATATATATGTTACTTACTTAAATTTTAGCGTAGACATAAATGGCTCATTTAAAATATAAAAGGCTTAATTAAATTTCACTCAAAGATACAACAAGTCCAATACACAAATACAGTGTATCTTCATCGTAGTAGAGGCGTATGCACCTGAAAGTGCTTTTATAAATCTTGAGGAAATGCTTGTCAATATTTCACGACAATCGTGGTGAATAATAGATAGAAGAAATTATAATGGCTACAGGGTATTTAGTAAGCTTCGAATAAAAAAAATATTCCTCACCTTTGTATCTTTTTTTTTTTTTCTTAAGTATGGAGTTAATAAAGTGAGAAATTTTTATCGAAAATTCTTAATAATGAATGTAACCTTATATAAATCCAACCAGATTTTTTTTTTTTTTTTTTTGGGCCAAAAATCCAACCAGATTGAAACGATAGGCTAATTATTAATTTATTCTTATACATGGACCACTGAGAGACAAGCTTTAATTGAATAGAGAGACTTATTGGCGTCATCTGGAAAAGGTTGCAAAAGCTACAGACGAAGTTCCTCCCGTGAACAAATCCATAATGACCCAGATTGAGGGAAAGGTTGATGAACTTCGATTCCTTTCTTATATGGGCAAATTTGAAAGGAATGATCATAGTCGTTTGAATGAAGCTGGATGGACTGTTTTTTATATAATGTTCATATTGCATGGAATGAAGTTCATACCATATTGGGAGAAAAATGTTGTCATTTGGGGAGAAATTGTGGCAAACGTCCACTAGTCAGAAGAGCAAGGAATATGATGGAGGAGGTAAATTGATAAATAAAACTTTTAAATGGGTGTACCATTTAGCAATTTCAGATATTATTAGTACTATGAAAAAATTAAAAAACAAATAAAGTTTAGATGATGATTTTGATATTATCACGTAGTCATTTCGAGTAAGAAATTTAGAGCATATGCAAAGATAGTCCAATTAGGATGATATTTCACGGTTATGTCATAAGAGTTTGTTAAAAACACTCCATGGGTCCGAAATATAAAAATATAATAAAGTAGTATTTTAATAGGTAAAAATAATTAATTTTAGTACGATGTATCATATGTATTAGAAAAGCTCGGGGTTGATATTGGAAATTAATTAAAGTTTAGAGATAAATTATTTGAACTATAAAATTTTAGAAAGATACAAAATAATATGTAAGAGTATATGTACTTCGATTATAATAATTTATATAAGTGTATATTCGTAATTACCTAAAATACCTGAAATTACTTAAAATTAATTGAAAATAATTAGAAAATAGTAAAAATTATAAAAAAAATGATAATAAAAGTTTGAAAGAATAAGGGGTCTAGGTTGTAGCATGTATATAGACAAATGTTGATTAAATATGCTTACCTTAGGACACCTAAACAAGTTAATTTGGGGGTATAAAAGTCTTAAGAGAGAGAAAATTTGGCCATTTTACTCATATAAGCGTAAGGAAAATCACTCGATGTTCTCCACATGCTCCTTACAGCCTTAGGGTTGTGAGAAAATCTACAGATGAGGTAGAAGTTTGAAGGAAAAGTTTTGGGGAAAATTAGAAGAGAAGAGAAGAGAGCAAACCGAGAAAAATCGTGGAGCACAAATATAGGAGTGACCTAAGCACAAACCACCACCATAAGGTAACAATTGAGGCAACACCTAGTTATGTCAACAAGGTGATGGTAAATGGGCATGGTCGAATGGCCAAGTTTCTGATGAGTTCAAATTTTCACTCGAATTTTCTCAATTTTGTAAGAATACTAAATTAAATTTGAAAATTGTAGAAATTTTTATTCTAAGATAATTTTGCATGTACAATTCAATAAAAATATCACTTTGTAAAAATTTTAAGTAGAAATATACTATCCTTAAGAAAATCCATGAAGAGATTTCATCCAAAAATATTTTATAGTTTTCATGAATTTTTGAGTCATTTTAGTCATAAAAAATAATTATTTTCAAGTTTAATTTAAATATTTTTGAAGAAATTGGTTTGAACCTATTCTAGAACTGATTTATAATGTATCTTGCTAAGCTTGGTCATGTGAAGTTGAGGTGATATCAATCAAAGTGAAGGATATATTAAAATTGGTGGGTAGAACTTAAATAGGTTAAACGGGAGGATATTGGGAGTAATGGAGATAAGGTGTTGCTCTGTTATCAAATTTGACGAAGGATGGAATTACGATATTACCTTGGGTTTTGAACTCAAATGGAACTGCTTAAGTAAATAATTTGGTGTAAATGTGTAAGTTTGAAGTTTCTTAAAAGATTCGTCATAAGGTTTCTTAGATTAGAGGGTTGATTTGATAAAGGAGAATTTAATCTTAAAGTTAGAGGTTTGTCGTTTGGTGAGAAAAGCCTATGTCAAAAACTTATCCAGATGGTTGGTTGGTGAAAGAAGCTCGACTATAAAAGTGTTATTAACTTATTCAAAGGGTTAGTTAGTAAAGGAAGCCTAATTAAAATAACTTTAGAGACTTATTCAAAAAATGGGTTGGTGCAAGAAGGTTGGCTAAAATAACAGTAGAGGTTCGGTTAGAGAGTTATTAGTGTAAGGAAACTTATATCAAAGATTTCGTCAAAAGGTTCTTGGATCAAAACTTCATATTATACAAACTTCTAAAACCTTGCTCAGAGACTTTAATAGTAAGCTAATACTTAATACAAAACTTACTATACTTGCTTAAATTAAGTCACAACCACACTTAAGTTATTAAAAGGAACGCATCTACTTTATATTTAGTAAAATTAAAGTAATTATTTTGAATATTTAGGGCTAAATCGAAGTGAGTGAAGCCATGATGCAAGATTGACGAGTGTCATGTGTCCAGGTAAGTGAGATCAATGCTTTACCATATTTCACAATCTTATTTCATAATATTTAAAGGCTTTAGTACGTATTATTTGTGGCTATAGATTAATTGACTATATGTGTGCAATGCTTGTACATGAATATTTTTTTATTGCTGTAAGAGCTGTTCTTTATGTATTGTTTGTTTTGTGATTACTGCTTGGATTAGACTATCTAAAATTGGTTGATCACCTTAAAAGCAAGCTAACTTCAACTCGACCTGACTTCTAACTTGGTATGCATTGCAACCTATTAGGGGAATGACTAAGATTTGAGCCAATCATAGACCCTTTAATAAGAATAGCTTAAACGGTCATTTTCATACCCTTAGTCAAATTAAGTAGCAAAATAGGAGGTTGCGGTAAGGTTGAGAACTGTGGTTCAAAGGTAGTTTTAGGTGAAAGGTGTTCTCCTTTGTATATAGTCAAGTTTGGTTTCAATTCGTATGTAAGATGACAAACTCTTCAATCCTTATTAGAGTAAGCACAATTTCTCTATCTCATGATAAATCAAATAACATCATGCAATGGTATTTACTTGTATATACATTACATCTAACTAACTTACTTGAAAACCTTAGCTGTTATGTGATAAATGTATCCTTTTATCTCTATTCCACTTATCTTGCAAATTCTCGCTCATTCTCTTATAGTTTGTTTTGCCAATTCAAAGTAAATTTACAAGTACATCGCCTATACCAAAAGATTAGATAATAGGATCAAGGAGTGATGATCAAGAAGAATTAACTGAACTCTTATTTTGTTTGTTGATTTTACTAACTTTTATGAAAACCACTAGGATCTCCTTAAGTAGCCCTTTAATTTTCAACTATTGATGTGTATGCTAAGTTTGTAAACTTGTGAGCTTTTACCAAATTCACTTTTGGACATGTTATCTTTTAGACAAATAAAAATTTGAAATTTCTTATCGGTTTTAGAGTTTTGTACCCCTCAATGCATATAAAACTCAATTCTTTTTCAAAGATTTAGATATAATTTCATATTTAATAGTTATTTTGAAGGATTACACCATATGTTTATATAAAATAAGTATTGGATTGGATGCTTCATAGTGGTTGAATCAAGTATATTTTGTATAGACTAAGTCTATAATTACAACTATAAGTCTAGTTTCTATCTTAGGATAGTTAACACAACGAGACTGTTGCAACGCCACCTCTTCGAGGTGTCACAACCAGTAAGACATTAAATACATAAGAAAAAGACCGATGTGTTTACATCAAAGTACTATTTTATTTTATATTATTTTTTTACATATATTTATATTGAATTATAGGGATAAGCTAATCCAAAATAAGTATAGTATGAACCCTTAACCTATACACTAAAAGTAAGTGGGTTTGGGATAAGTGAGGTAGAAACCATAAGTCATAAGAGTAAGTTGAAAATTTGGCACTCAAACCTACTCATAAACCTATAGAACCATCTTCAAACCCATACTTTTAAAAGTTTAAAGGTTCCAAGATACTTTGTAGAAACTTTTTTTTTTTTTAATTACTTTCTTGTTATTCAAAATCACTAGAGTTAATCATACCCAAAATTATGATATTTGAATTAAAAGTCAATTTCGCTTTTAAGAATAAATTATGGTAAATGTAAACACATTAAATAGGGAGAGCAATATAAGGTAAATAGTTACAAAACCCTACCTATACCCTATCTTATAGATTAGTTCTCAAATTTTGATATTACAATCTACCCTAAAGCATTGTAGAAACACTTTAAGACCTATATATTATAAAACTTGCAATTCTTTTCAATTACATTTACATAACATTTAAATTGTTGAGGTAAATGTTGGACAACCTGAACTGATTGACATTCTAATAACATCTTATTCATTCAAATCACACGAAGGCACATTTTTCACAAGTTTCAAAAAGTGACATTATAAAATTTATCTCATATAACATTATGGAGAAAAGCGATATTATAGAACAAAAGTGATAAAATAGCAAGTCCATGGGAAAGGCACCAAATTGATTACAATAAGTTTGAAAGTAGAACAGTTAATAGAAAGTAAATTAGTAAAAGTAAGGTTTTAGTAACATGATTGTTGATAGTAGATTTCAAGCCTAGGTCTTTGGGCCCAACACGATTAAGGCCTGACTACCTAATACGTAGATCGAGCGGCTAGGGATGCATACTAAGTTGTCTATGTTGTAGGTTAAGCTTGCAATAGTAAGTAACCTGAGACATTTATGGCACTAGTACCCCAATCCCTCACCTTTGATAAAAAGTAGTAAATCCATTATCATAAGTTTGCAATTAGAACATTTGATAGAAAATCAATAAGTAAAACTAAGGTCATTACTAGGAATGTTGATAGTGAATTTCAAGCATGAACCTTAGGGTCCAACATTTTTTAGGCCCAACTACCCAACAAGCATAGACTAAGTTGCCTAAGATGCATAGTAAGCTATAAAAGTAACAGGCTGAGCTAACAATACTTAGCAACCAAGGCATCCATAACTTAAAGACACTCATCCCCTACACTTCGCGATCAACACTAAAGGTGCTTGGCCGCAAGAGTTAAGGCTCATGATTGAGAGGCACATGCTTAGGTGGTATAGCTTCCTATTACATTAAATGTGAAGAGATTATTAATGCTCAAAATGTATGGCACCCATAATTCTTTAGATGCAATAAGATAGGCATAAAACCTAGAGCAATCATACCTTGGGCCCATCAAATCTCACCAATCTTAAGACCTAAATCCCCAAATAAGACATGTGAGGTTGTAGGCTACTTGCTAATCTTGGACCTACACTATATGCCTATAAATACTCTTAGCTCTCTTTCTTAAAGGAATATTGATATCACTTTACATATGCATACTTTACTTGATTTACTCTTGCGTCTCTCTCATAAACAATTAATTCAAGCATTAAAGTGGCCACTTTAGATAACCTCTCAACCATTCCACTCACTCCACTTGTTTTATAGGCCTTTTGGTCCATTTTCATGGTTTTTCCTTTGACCAAATCTCTATCAATAGAATCTAAGAACAATAAGGGAGAAATGATGTAAGAGAAGCAGAAAATAGAAATTTAGAAATGAGACAACAGTGGTGGAATACATGAAGTAGGAAATCATGTGCTTAGATATAGCTTACATGTTTATTTAGTTATCTTTTCTACAAAACTTAAGAGATAATAATGTATCATTATTTTACATTCATTATTATGATTTAATAATTTTTAAGGGTTAGGTGCAAAATACCTTAGAACTTATACTCCATATATCTTAGAGCAAAGTTTTCAATACAGATGTAATATATCGAGACATCATATTGTACCTTATGATGTGGGAGTAAGTTCAAGAGAATCGTACCTTCAACATACCTTATAACCTTTAATCCCACTTAAGACATACTTGATGAAGTAAAGTATTATAGGATACAGAATACAACATAATCACCCGCTTACCCTATTAAGTTTCAATAGAAAACACAATGTAACAATTTAATATAATATACATAAACCAAATACCAACTAAAGTTTTTTTTTTTTTTTAAATGGCAACTAAAGTTGGAGATATGATAAGGCTTTAAATGTTTGGTTTAATGAGTTACAACTTAACCTTCTAGGTTGGATTTTCTTTATACTTTTCAAGTTTAGTTTTGTTTACTAGTGATATTTTATAAGTTGTGCTCATAGTTGCTTACACGTTTTGTAAAATTATTAGGTACCTCTTAGCATATAAGCCATAGTCTTCATAATAGAGGTTTTGAGTAGTTTTAGATTAACTATATGTGATAAACCATATCCCTATATTTGTAAGTGTAGCTTTTGAAAACTTGGAATTAAGATAAAATATGAGATATCAGTACTAACCTTAGAACCCACTTGATTATATTAAAAATAGCTAATAACTAAGCTAACAACTAAGCTAACAAATACTAATAAATCTTTTTCAATCACTTGGTTCAAAAGTTTATGACTAGTATTGACATGTTATTTTGTACTTCACCTTTATAAACCAATTCTAATTCTTTCATACAATCTATATTGGAATACATTTCATTAAGTATCACAATCTTCCCCCTATAAACATACTCGTTGTAAGACCTTACAATTTGGTCCAATTTCTCTATCCATTTTGCTATACTATTTGCTTTATTCCTATCACCATTAACTAATAAGTTATCTAGGAAGTATGCTAGGAGTGATACTGTGGTGCTACTCCCTACCCTATAAACTTTTTCTCTAAACTGTATAAAATTAGTCCACCAGCTTCTACCTTTGTTCATCCTTAAACATCCACTTACTAGTAAGAGATCAACTCTGATACCATTTATCTCCAAGTCAAAATTAGTTAATAACCAAATTAGCAAACATTAATGGTCCCTTTTTAACCTTTTGGCCTAAATGTTTCTAGCTAGTGCTAATATGTTATTTACTACTTAGTCTTTATATATCAATTCTAATTCCATCATACAGTCTATGTGTAGGTGATATTTGAGTAGTCCACTAGTTAGAAGTAAGAGAGCTAAGTGCCATTCAAGGTAAAGTGTTATAGTATAAAGGCACCTCTTGAGCCTGTAAAGGAGCACATCTAGAGTGCCCCCTTCTTTCTAATGTGGCTCTAAATTTATGTAACGATACTAACAAGGATGTCAATGTTATAAGGAGGTAGATTGTAATATCCCCTAAATGGAAGGTAAAGCAACTCTAATTACGAACGTACCTTTTAGTGTAGTAACCTAGATTTCATCGAAACTCATAGGTTAAACATGCTCAGAGAGAGTAATGGGTAACTACCTAAAAAGTAATTGCACCAAGGATAAAAGTGTGTAGTGTGCATGCCAAAGCAGACAATACCTTTGTGAATAAAGTTTTAGTCAAGTTATTACATTATCCATACATAGTATAGTAGTATTTAAGATCTAAGAGGTACAATTTCGATACTCAATCTTACTATACTATGCCTTGTAAATATAAGTTCCAAAAGTTTGTAGCTATAACTTATTTTATGTCCTTTTACAATACCTTCTAGAATCTATAGGTTCAATGATGCTCTATGAAATATGTAAATTTTTCTTATTATTATTTTTCTTTCAAATGATAAACTATTCAAAAGTCATTATCGCTTTTAAACGGAGATTATAAACAATGTGAATATATTAAGCTTCATTAAAAACACAAAATAATAACAAATATGATACTTATAAACAAAATACTAACTTAGAAAATTAAAGACACATGGCGGGTTATGAAACCTACTAAAGTCCCAGGTGACTACGCTCGTTCTCTTTAAGGATATTAATATTTGATAATTAACATAATAAGAACTGAGGTTTTATATAGTTGGTGAGTAATTTAATGTGTAGCTAATGGCAACTTGTTGACTTACATTACAACTGAAATAGAGGTGCATTGCGGAGGGCTAATAGAGATGTACACTACTTAAAACGAGCTTTGAAGGTTTATTTGTAATTCTTGTTGATAGGAAACAATTCCATTACTTATTCATTGACACTTAGTTTCAAATTAGATATAATTCATAATAATTAATGGATAGTGTCGCCAGTTTTGCTAGGAAATATGTTTGAGGAACATCCTTATGCATTGAGGTAATTTTTAATTGTTCTTTGCTTCTTTGAGTTTAATGTCAACAAATTCCTAAGCTATAGATTTATATACACGTCTTAGGTAAAGCCATGTAGATTATTGCAAGTGATGGACTACAATTGTGCACTTTGTTCATATGGACATCAATGTTCCTTCTTTTCTTTTCTTTTCTTTTTTTCCCATTTAAATTGGCTATAGATATGAAGGGAGTGGTACTTGATTCTCTATTTTGGTTCATTTAAGATTATTAAACATTCTCTAACTTTAATCTACAAATTTTTCTTGGCATACCTTATCTAATTTTGATACATGTTGTAAAGAGTTGAAATTTATTGTATTAATTATTTGAGCTTAGCTCCTTGGATTAGGTGATCGAGTCTAGGGAATCCAATCTATTTTTTGGATGATTCAGAGAGAATTAACTTAGTAGGCTTAAAATAAGGATAGTTAAACAAGTTTATCCATCTTCAATCTTTCTCTGGTGAGCTCATATATTTATAAGAAAGACTATTGGCTTTAGGCCCCTTAACAAGCTTATTTAGGATAACTATTAATTATGTAATCTCCATCGCATCCATTGATTACTGAGATGATCTAATAGATACCGTCCTACTTAAGAGCCTATAAATACTTAATCATTTCTTTTCATTTGTAACACTTAGAGAGAATTGAGAAACAATATTGCTTTACAAAACCTTTACTCTCTAAGATCAAACAAGCGATTTAAGTAAAGAATTTATCTCATTTGCTCAAGTTAGAAGGTGAACACCCAAGATCCTCTAAGGATGCCTTGTCTGTTATTTGTGCATTTAAGATATTGAGATTATCTATTTTTCCTCCTTATCTCGTTTTTACTTAATCATCTATTCGGGTATCATTCTTGCTTTGCTTTTTTGAAAGCACATGTCGTTTTCATTCATATAACACACATGGGATTACTCCAATCGGACCCTATATCTAAACGTCAATAGTGCACATTATAAATAGCTTATGACTACAATTGATTTGAGATAAATTTTTGCTTTTTAATGTGATGAGCAAGGTTCATAGCTTTTTTTTTTTTTCTTTTACTTTTCTTTTTAATTTTTTTGAAATAGGTTTATGATTCAATGGACTACTTTTGCTAATTCAACTACAAGGCATTTCTTACAAAAATTTCATCTTTTCACTTCTTCCTTTCACTATTATTGATATCTAATGAACCTTGTTAGACCTTATTCTATGATGGATTTGTGAATTTTCATCAAAATGTGGTTATCAAACTTCTCATTCATCATGTCTTTTTAGCCATCGAAGAATCTTTCTTTTTTTTTTTTTTTAATACTCCTTGGGTTTTGCACCAACAAGTTATGGATATAGCGAAGAGATCAAAAGCATGTAATACGGGAATCACTTGCATCAAGTTCTATAAGGATGACTTTATATGAAGTGGTAGCACAAAAATGTGGTACATATATATACATTTTTACATAAAATATAGATTCAGGTATACATCCCCTTTATCAGAATATGCACAAATATATAGATTTTAGTAACCTTTAATTAGAATTTGTATATTTGTACTAAAGTTTTGATGTATGTACTAACAACTTTATATGAAATTGCTTGTACACGACTTAACCTAAGAAAACACTCATATAACAACATTCAGTAAAAGGAAAGTATATCATTTACGATGAAATGAAGCCCAACGTAGATGGACTTGCTTAATTGAATATATTGGCGGCCACATTTTATATGTATAGCTAAATTAAATAGTTCCCCGTTTCTTGGTGGAGTGTGCCATTATCTTTTCATATAAGCAAATAATACATAACAAGTTAATATATTAATTTAAAGCTAACTTTATCTTTTGACTTCGAAAGGAAAAAAAAGAAAAAAAAAGCTATAGAATTTTTCATTTCTACAACTTGATCTGGACAACAAATTATTAATTAAGAGATTGTTTTGGTTAATACAAGATGATCATTATGATTTGGTTAGTGTATTTGCTTTCTAAAATTACGTGGGACTATTTTTACTAAGTCATTAATACATGTTTATGATGGTTTGCAAGAGTGAAAGAAAATTTAAGGCTTTACGAAAAGTTCATTTGAAGATGAAATTTTGTGGATCAATGGAAATAATTATTGCTGGATCTACGTTTTACAGACTAGGATAAATATGATAATAATTTCATTGTGTGTTTGCTTTTAGCCTATTTTTGTGTATATATTATTTTTTACATTTATAATTATCTATTCCCTTTTCTCATTTGTATATTCACAAACATTATTATTAATGAAGTCGTTTGATTACTGTCATTCATATTTTTACTACTAAAACTTGTAAAATTATGAGAGATGTGTACGTCACTTACTAAGTCTCAAAACAGCAGCAAACAATATACAATATTAAATAGAACAAGAACAATTAATTAAAATTAAATAATATTCTAATATATGTAATTGAAAAAAAAAATCGTGTACTACGTCGCAACAAGAAATTAAGAAGAAAACGCCATAAAAGCACGAAAACATGAGAGAAGAAGCTAGGGTTTCTCACCTCTTGGACTGCACAAGTTGAAGAAAACAAGAAATGGATTGGGTTTAAATACTATTTTTGAATCTTGATCAAATTAGAGTTTATTAAATGAGAAATGCTTGAATGATACTAACATGTTATGTGTCTAAGTAAATAAATTGTAAATATTAATAAAATTTTAATATATAAAAATATAAATATTAATTTTTTAAAAAATTATGAATTATGGTTAATATTTGCATTACATGCACCAAGACACATAATATACTACTAAAATTTAATCTTTTCCAATTTAAACTTAGCATTCCCCTTTGTTGACAAGCATTATTATTCAAAGAAAACACAGTTTCTTACAAATTCATCATTCGACACCGTCACAATGATGATTTTTTATTTTAGTACTAGAACTCACACAATATCCAACTTCTAGGAGACAAGCGAGTGGATACTCTTATGCAAACACTTCATTTATTATATTAGTCGAAATCGTCATCGTGATCGTCGTCCGAGTCATCTTTTAATACCCAACTACCATCATCCTGTTGAGCCATGGCCTTTTCCTTCACAACCCACCAAGAAGCAGGAATACGCTTCTCCTTTGAGACACTTGCAGCCAAATTGTCTCCATCTTTATTGACCAACGAAATATCTCGACGGTCTTTCAAATCGAAAGGTTTGCCTATCCCTTGTGTGCCGGCAACTAGATGCAAGTAAGTCTCTAGTTGATGTGCGGTCACTATGAAGTCTCCGATTCCTGCCTCTGCAATGCCCTTTAACCAAGTTGACTGACGAGAGTCAACCATTAATTGCTCACCCACATTGTGGTAGCACCGTAATGGCGGAAGTTGAAGAGCAACATCGACACCATTAACGATGCGTAGGCAACGAAGTTCGTCAAGCCCATTGACGAAGTCTTTGAATGGTTCATTGCCAACCTTAGGGCTTGCGTATGCAAATACAGTCACTAAGCAGCCTCCACTGTTAAAATCATCAGTTGGTTTGTTGTAGTGGTTGCAGCATAAGTCGACTGCATTAAGGGTTGCAAGTGCTGCACCCATGCTATGTCCTGCCACAGTTATACTGAATTCTTCACCTTTGCATAGGTTCACTAACCTCTTCACCTCTACTCGAACCTGATAAGAGAAAAGAAATATACACATGACAAGGGAGAAAGAAACGTTTTGTTTAAGACCTGGATGCTAAATTAATTACTTTGATTAACAAAATATTTGAATTTGACTCTACATTTGCACACTATCAATTCAATTATAATCATGTCATACTCTAACTAAAGCTTGGCCTACACAAGTAACCTATGGACCTATGCTCGAACTTAAACCTAGTTATCTAGATAAGCATAAGAGCTTAATCATACTTGAATTGAATCAAGATCTAATACGATACATTTGAGTTTTACTAATGAATCATATTGGATCTTTAATATAAATTTAATCAAATACAAAATATCATTTTTCTAAGTAATCATTTTAACCTTAACAAGCTTTAGTGGAACTAAGTTTAAACCTAAGTTGAAAAATTCAAGCTTCAATAAACTCGAACTCAAGATTTTTCTATTGAAGATGATAAAAGAAAAGTCCACATTGGTTAAAAAATGGAAAAGAAATAGCTTTATAATTTGATGGGTTATAAAATTAAATTGACTTAGTCCATTTTAACATAAATAACCTAGACATAAAAGAGTCCATTTTCTAAAGCACATTAGAACTCTCCCATAGTGCTTGGAAAAAAAAAAAAAAGGCTCATGTCCAAGCAAAACAAGAAAAAAGAAAACTATATAAAAGAAAAAGATATTGAAGATCCAATACCTCAACATAAGCCTAAGTACATTAAGACAACTAGACTAGGCCAAACCAGTTGGACTTGATAGGGAGTGTTGAAGATGATCAAAGAAAAAAAAAATCTCACATTGATTAAAAGATGAAGAAGAGATGATTTTATAATATGATGGGTTGTAAAATTAAATTAGCTTAAACTATTTTAAAATGAAAAAGACCCATTTTCTTAAAGCACACTAACATTTTCCCAGGGCACTTTGAACTGAGCCTGCCATGGCTCCAACATTTTTGAATAGCTAGATTATGTTCACTTATACCATTTGTGACAACTCATTAGTGATGGTTATTGGTTATTCAATATTCAAATTTTCAATTTTGCAAAAGCAATTGTAAATTAAACCATCATGTGGTTTGCTTTAATAATTTAGAGATGGGAAAATTACAAATGCACTCCTTGTATCTTATTAATCTATACTTCACTCCTTTTCTGTGAAATTGAATATTTAAATTTTGAATTTTTTTAGAAAATAGGCTTTTAGTCTTATTTTATTGTTTTACTCTTGAGTAAAATTAATGAAAACATATATGATCGATAATAAGATAAATATCAAGGAGGTCTATTCCCATTTTAGCTGAAAAGAAGATATATATATATATATATATATATATATTATAAATAACAAGATAAATACCTATACTTTTAATTTACAACTATCATATACATATGTATATACACGCACATACGTATACACCTATATTAAGTGTTTCCATCCTTCGTTATCTACAATATTAAAGAGCATATATAACACTTTTGGTATTTGATTTTACGAGATCAAACCTTTTAAGATGGCAAAAAAGAAATGTTTTCGATGTGGAGAAATTCTAATAAAACTCAAATAACTGTCCTAATTCGACATAACACGGAAATCCTATGGTAATATAGAAAATCCCACACAGCACTAGTCTCCTTATATTTTGGCCCATTACTTTGATATATTAATTGTTGTACAGTTTCCTAATATGCTAATCCATTATATTTTTTTTTCTATATTAATTTAAGAGGATATCTTTAAGAAACTTTAGATAACATAATTTGAGAAGATTTAAATTCATTAATTTAGATTACTCTACTTTATTTTTCTAACCATGGGGAGTGGGAAATTCTATGCTCTTGATGAGATCAATTCACAATCTATCTCACTATTTATTTCCATTCTTTTAAATTTGGATCATTAAATTCATAAATTTGTTTAATTGTTTAAATTGAAAGAAATGCAAATTAAGAGTGAAGTAGAAGGTAATATTAATTCCGTAAAAAATAAAGATGGAACCGTAAAAATTTTTCTTGTTTTTTTAATGAAAATGCTTGTGATCTTATATTCTCATTCTTACCGTCTGTTTGACATCATTGTAAATACGGTTCCAACCGGCATGCACCATGGCATCATCACCGTTGGCTCCATTTATTATATCTTCATTCCGAACCAATCCGTCATCGCAGTCATAGAGTGCTTCCAGTTGAGTCGAAGTCCCTCTCCACACCACCAATATATCCCTCCTCCCTAACGCTTTTACCCCTTCATCGGTGGTCACAGCTACGTACCCAACCCAAGTGCCCTTATTATTTGCGTCAGTTTTGAAAACATATTCTGTCACCTCGTACTTGTAAGGGCTGTAGTCCAAGCCTACGCGGAAGAACAGTTTGTCCTTGGCGCAACGGTTCTTGCCGTAGTTGGCCGACACTGCTTCGCCATTGCAACCGTCGCAGATGGCTTGGGATCTTTCGCCATAGTGGATTATGTACTCCCGGAGGTCCTCGTCGAGAGGATCCAACAAGTTTTCCCAGTGGTGCTCACCGCTTAGTTCCTTCCATGATTTGGTAAATGCGACCATTCTCCCACGCGCTCTCTCTCTAAGTTTACTCACGAAGCGGAAATTCGCTTGTTAGAGAATGTATGATCCTTCCATCCATTTTATACGAAAATTGCGAGAAAGGATTCATTGAGTATCCATCCTGTATGGCTATTAATTGAATTCGAGTACATGACATTGATGGTGCTAGCAGATAGTTTTCTTAAAATTTTACTATTAATACAATCACTTATTTGGATACCGTAATATCATAATAAATTATACTATCAGATTTTAATAAACCATACTATAAATAATAAAATAAAAACTATCAATAGATTTACTTTTATTATTAGTGAGCCTAATTTACTAAAATGGAATATAATTTCTATAATATTACGGTAATGAGATGTTATCGTAGAATTTTTCCACATATTTAAGTATAATTAATAATTAAATATTAGGTTTATATGCATGTAGAGTATACTACCCGTTAAACTTTTATCATATGTGCTTAAATTATATTTATCCTCATTCATCAAAAAACGACACGTCCTGTTCAAGTAGCAATGGATCTTTTTTCACATCGTCCTAGCTAAGAACATCAACTTCACACAAGCGGCTTTCAAGGATAGTATACGTTTCAAAAAGTAGTATAATGTAACTGCAATACGCATGTGTAAATTGGCCGATTTGCTTTTTATGTTCACTTGTTACGACTGGCATCATGAGAAGGCAATGATATGTGTTACATCTTTGTTATCATCAACCACCAAGCATCTTCGTCGAAACAACCTCAATGGATTATTGTTAAAATGTGATATTAGGATTTCACGAAACTTCCTCTTTCAAGGACTCATTATTTTACATTTACTTATATATTATTTCATACATTTCTTAATAGTAAAGTTTAAAGTAATTGTAAAATTTAAAGCCATTATAATCTAATAATACAAATATCGATCTCTTAATAAAATGAATCAGGTTCAAATCTCTCTTTTCTAATTATAAGACATAATAATATCTTAAGAGAAAATTGCAAATAATCCCTAAACTTTGATTTAGATATGGATCGATTTTCTAAACTTTCAAAATGTGTATTTTGTTGGTAAATTAACAAGATAAATGACATTTCTTTTTTTAATTAAAAAAAAGTTACACTATGTTCAAAGTTTATAAGGTCTTAGAGTATATTTTGATAAATTCAAAAGATGTTTATATATCTAAATCAAAGTTTAAGAAAGTTATTCTTAATATATAAGGTTGTTTATTAATTTATTAAAGTTTTAAAACTCAAAAACTATACTTTAAATTACATAAAATTTTAGGGAGATTATTTATATTATTCCTATATCTTAAAGTATGAATGTCCCTTATGGGCTTGGAAAACTTAGGACACTTAACATTGGGTTTCGATAAGAAATCCGAATAAAGATGGGACTAGATCTGTTACTGATGGGCAAACAAAATTAGGATAGAATGGCGCATGAGAGTAATAATACACCATGCAACGGTTTTATCCTGTTGAATAAACAATTCTACTATGATTATATGCTTGAGGATCGTATTTGCATTATGCACTACGGAAAACCTTAGGGAATAATTCCTATTTAGTCAATTTATCCTGATCCCAAAATGGCAACATCAAGGACGATGTCGACAATAATATCATAGGACACTCTATTGTTCTTTTCCCTTTCTAACAATGTAGGTAGGAGCTTTGTCCATTTCAAACGTGTATTTTACATGATAAAGATATTTAATGTGAAAACATATTTCACCTATTGAAATTTTATTAGTATTTACTAGAAACGATTTAGTGAGTAATACTCATCACATGTTATGCAAATATGGTATGTAAATATTAATAAAATGTTCTTATTTATATTATGTACAAATCACACATGATAATAAATTTAGAAATTATTCATATCATTTACATTTATGTCAATATTTTTTTTATATTTACACATCATATGTACATAATATATAGCGTGTAATATTTATTGGATCTTTTTTCTATATTTACATATAATTCATTCATCTATATAGCATATTGATACTATTAAAACTTTTATAGGAAGAAGAACAGAAATTGACATAAATTTATGTCCTATTCACCTCATCGTTTAAAATAAAGTTGCAATGTAATTCATATTCCATAGGAATTGAATAAGGCCTTGGTGGCAAATACAATGTTCACTTAGAAAAAGAACATAAAAAGAATACATCCAGATTAGAATTTAAAAATACCATTTTACCCTTATCTTCCTACACTGCTTTCCTCAGCCAAAGGATTAATCCTCAAGAAAAGTTGCTACAACTCCATGATATCTCTATCTAAATCCCTCTCTTTCTTACTAAAATCATCATCAAACCTAACCCTAACACCATTTATCTTCAAATCATTGCCACCATTTGATCTAAAACCATTAAAGTGAGTACTATGCATAGATTTTGATGATTCTGAGTATTGTTTGCATCGAATCATCATTGGGTTTAAGCAAAAAATTCATAAAGACATGATCTAGTCTTGACCTTAGATGGGTCTATTTGAAATGATCTTGATTGTTTGTTTTGATTAGATCTAACTATCAAAACCCAAAAAATAAAAAACCTTTAAAAACCTATAAAAAAAATCAACAAAAACCCATAAATTAGATTTTTGGAAAGTGTAAGCATTAAGTTTGATTTTAGGGATTTACTGTGTATGGCCGTCCATGTGGGTGTTAAGTCATCGAGCTATGTGTTAGTGTCGAGTTGTGTATGTCATCGAATAAGAGAGTGAGTCAAAGTCGTATGTGTTGCTGGAGAAGACAACTCATCTAAGTCATATGTGTCACTGGAGAAGGGAGTTCGTTGGAGTCGTATATCATTGGAGATGAGAGTTTGTCGAAATCATGTGTGTTTAGCCAAAGATGAGAGTTCATCAAAGTTATGTGTGGGTAATGAGTTAGGTGTTAGTCTGATGTTAATGGTCTTCGTGGAGAGAAGAAGGAGAAAAGGGGGCAAGAGAGGTCATTTGGCTTTAGAATTGGGATTCTTGAGTTGAGATAATGAATAGGGATTCCTAATTTCTATGAATGGAAATTCCTTAAGAATTAAGGTTACCTAAGGTAAACAATGTAATAGACTTATTATAAAGAATAAGCGGGGAATCGAATCCATTCCCCTAAGTAAACGCACCATTAAAGTTATGGGTTCGCTATCCGTATTCATATCGTCCTAACATTGGCTATGTATGTAATGTCTAAATAGTCATGATTCTAACAAATAATTCGAGCTTATGAATAATCCCATTGAGGAGTCAAGCTCTCCATAGATGAAAAGTAAGATCAAATTCAATATCCATACACCTAATTTTAGAAATTATTCTTGTCCTGAAAAATTTAATGAAGATACATTACATTTAAAAAAATTCCAATTATAATTGATATATTAATTGATAATCATAAACCCTAAGGATGAGTACAATTTGGTTTGATTTTTCTTTTGATACAATAAACCTTAAAAATGTGGTTTGGATTTTTTTAACTTCGAAACAAACCATATGGTTCCAATTATAAGCTTTCCCAAACCATAGAATTTCAGTTTAGCTTAGTTTGATTTACGTATTGAACTATATTCTAAGTAGGAGCATACTATAAGTCTCCCTAACCTACCATAGGAGGAAACTTTACAAACTAAGATTGGTAAAAGTCAAAATGACAATAACGATAAACTAATTAAGAAAGACTCTTATGGTGAATGGATTCTTGTGACAAATAAAAGGAAGTCAAAGAAAACATCTCAGCCCCAAAAGTCCTCTACACAAAATAAAATCTCAGAAAGCAATAAGGCCAAGGGTCAAAATAGATAGGTAACTAGGACTGTAGACCCAATAACCTTAAAGCAAAAAGGAAGGAACAAAAAGTAAATGGGACAATAGAACCAAATTTGGGTGGAGTTAATTTATCCATTAAGATACATTCATTGGGTACTAAATCCTTAAGGAATAGTGTGATGGAGAAATTAGAAATTACCCAATCAAAGAATCCAGTTGAAACTAGTTCTATCTGAGCTAAAGTGGTGGCATCAATCATGATGATTCTAGGGAATTCGATCAAGCTTTAAATGCATTAAATTATAATAACCCTTGTAAGGAAAATTTTGCTTTTAAATCTCAGCCCTTTCTTAACACGAATCCTAATTCTAGTAAGAAAAGGGAACATTCCCCTACTAAAAAACACTCTTTAGCTACATCACCTTCCTCTAAAAATGGAACACACTGTGATAATTACTTTTCCTTATCAAAAGCTTAAGGCCCCATTCCGACCACCCTTAGAGAGAGAAGATCAACAAATTATTGACTCTAGATTAGAACAACCAACTAAAAAGGTTTTGGATAAAGTTAGTGGAAGTGAGGAGATTTCCAAATCGGGTAACTATACCTCGTATGGTGCCATGCATTCCTAACGGGGGAAACCTACTTGATAAGAATGGGGCTGACCATATCCTCCAAAAGAGAGTACTCAATTCAAATGTACATGGCCATTCCTAACAACAATGTCACCATGCACAACTAATGACCAAGTAGGAAAGAACATTGAAGGTCTTAGTGGACTAAGTATTGAATATGCCAAACATGGGCATTCTAAATTAGCCGATCCCAATGGCCGTACTATTGAAAAAAAAAGAGAGTCTCCTCCTGAGTTTTATGAATAGAGAGGAAACCATGGAAATAGTAGATCTAGAGAAAAATCCCATCAAGTTTTTTAGTGGAAATTAAGGGAACTTACAAGGTTGGTCTAGGTATTGTGTGGTAAGGATGGTGACTCAAAGGATGGAGGAAGATCATTTGCTTACTTCTGCTAGAAATACAAGGATCATGGCTTGGAATGTAAGAGGCATAAACCATCAAAGGAAAAGAGATGTGATTAAGGAAGTGATGGATGGATATATGCCGGACATGGTGATGCTTATGGAGCTCAATTGAATTCTCTTAATGCTTATACTTTCTCTTATAGGCTACCTCTTGATGGATTTCCTATAGAAGAGACTGATGGATAGAGTGGGGGTATTCTTTAACTTTGGAATACGAATGTCTTACATATAGATGTTACAAAGTAGATCCCTTAAGAATTTCATCTCTTTGGTAAGGTTAGATACTCTCCCTCTTCCTTTTTCATCACTATTGTTTATGGTCCTCCTAACCTATCTTTGAAGCCCCTATTTTAGGATAATTTGAGAGGTTTAACAAATACTATAAGTGACAATCTCTGGTGTGTGATAGGAGATTTTAATGATTTTATATCTCCTCATGAACAGTGGGGCACTTGGTCTTTCAATAGAATAAGGGCTTTTAATTATGTACAATGTGTGAGTGATTGTAGTTTGGTTGATTTGGGATATATAGGGTTGAAGTTTACATGATCTAATGAACAAAAAATTCCCACCCTGGTCTAAAGGCGACTAGACAGAAGGTGGTGTAATTTAAATTGGAGAGAACTTTTTCCAAATACTAAAGTTTTTCACACTAAGAAATGGCCTTTTGACCATTATGCTTTGCTTTTAGAAACGTATCCTCTTGATCTTAGGTCAGTTAACAATTCTAATTTTGAATTCCAACCAACATGGTTTACACATGAAGGTTGTTTCCCCCTTGTTAAATAAGTATGGGAAGAAAGCCAGTAGGATTGTTAGAGAGCTATTAAAGCCTTAATAGCCAAATTCAAAGCTTCGAATAAGCATGTTTTTGGCATTATTTCCCAGTAAAAGAAAGATTTGAAAAAGAAGCTATAATGGGAGGAAAGTCAGTTAGCTCATACCCCCTCCTCCTATTTGATTCACTAAAGAGATTGGATCAAACTTGATTTGAACCACATCCTTAACAAAGAAGAGAGCCTTTGGAAAATGAAATCTAA
Source organism: Lumnitzera littorea (assembly GCA_024138015.1). NCBI lineage: Eukaryota > Viridiplantae > Streptophyta > Magnoliopsida > Myrtales > Combretaceae > Lumnitzera > Lumnitzera littorea. Next base: position 109,532,741 of record JAMXBB010000008.1, read on the forward strand.
AATGGCTATTAGAAGGAGATAGAAATACCTAGTATTACAAGGCTTTAGTACTAAACAGGAGAGCTAAAAATCAAATCCTTGGGCTACAGGACAACTTAGGTTAATAGGTCTTTTAAATAGATAAACTTGCTCATATGATTAATGAATATTTTAAAGATTTTCATATCTTCTAGTTGTCAATCAAGCATTACTAACCCCTTATCTACAAACTCAAATAGAGGTCTTTCTAATGAACAATAACTCATCTTAAGGGCTCTAATTAGAGAAAAGGAGGTGTTTGAGAGTTTAGCCTCAATAGGTCCTAGGGAAGCTCCAGGAGTTGATGGCCTACATGCTACTTTTTTCGGGAAAGCTTGGCACATAGTTAATCCATCACTTACCAATTTAGTGTCAAAATAATAAGAACAAGAGTTGTACCAATTGAGGTAGCCAGAACATAAGTTTGTTTGATCCCAAAAAAGGAGAAAGCATCCAAAATTTACGATTATAGGCCAACTATCCTTTGCACCACTACATATAAAATCATAACAGAAATTTTGGTGCAGAGACTAAGACCCTTAGAGAGTCTTGTTCACCCCATGCAGTCTAACTTTATATTAGGTAGAAAAGCCATAAATAATGTTATACTTCTAATTAAACTTTTACATTCTTGTAATAGGAAGTAAGGAAGGAAGGATTGGATGCTCATCAAGTTAGATCTTTACAAAGCTTTTGATACAATAGAATGAGACTTTACCCACTAGACCTTACAATCTTTCAATTTCCTACAATGATATATAAAACTTATAACAAACTTGAATATTAAGCTTGAATATAAATGATACACTAGCTTCATTCTCACACATCTTAAGCTTGAATATTAATAGGGGAAAATTTGGAGTCTTCTTCTCCAAAAATATACCTACTATCTTATAATCAAAGCTAAAGGAATCCTTAAGAATGAAATCTCTATGAAGATTTGGTAAATATTTGGGATACCCCTTAGAAAGAGGCCTAAAACCAAAAGTAAAGAACTTTCATTTTCTCATTGAAAAAGCCTTACACAAACTCAATGACTGGAAAACTAAAATGCTTAGTATGGTTAGCAGGATAGTATTGGCTGGATCAACCCTTCAATCCTTGACTCTACATTATATGTAGATGGGTAAAGTACCAAAACCTATTGTAGATAAGCTAACATAGTTGATCAATCATTTTCTATAGGTGAGTACATCTTCTAAGAGACCTATCTACTAGATGGGTTGAGATCAAATCACAAAGCTTACTAAAGATGGAGGCTTAGGATTCTTAAATCTCAATGTCAGGGATAAAGCCACAATTATCCAACGTTTCTTTGAATTCAAATCAAGAAACACTCCTTAGACTTCATTAATCATTAAAAGCATAAGAGCCTCCTTTACCCAAATTACGAGCCAAGCCTTGCCTCTGTTTTCTTTTCTTGCAAAAGAGCTTAATGAGAGTAAACTATTACTGCAAAATTCTCGTTACTCTTTAGTTAGCAACGAGTAGCAAACTAGTTTTTGGTGGGACTCATGGAGTAGATTAGGAATCCTAAGACATATCATTTATGGGCCCTACCCCAACTTATTGAAACCTCTAGTATGTTTGACTGCTGGTCTACAATCACAAGCTAAAACAAAGACAAGATAGGTTTTCCTATTTCAAATATCCTCTATAATTTCCTTAAGCCTTTTTTCCTAGACATGACTAAACAGGATCAATGCATTCTAGAGAGGAATTGCATAATCAAACTAAGTATATAGGATATACACTCTACTTTGTCAAAGGGGGATTTTTAACTAAAAACTAGAGCTAGTTATGTTCTAGTTGTCTATCCCCTAAAGTAAAAGTGTTTGTATGGAGATTGCTACAAATTCACTTCCAACTTTTGAGAATTAGACTGAAAAGGCATACACACATACAATTCTTGTCCTAAATGTGGCAACCTTTAGTCCCTTTCACATATATTTTTGTTGTGTCCATATCTTCAGTCTACAATAAGAATACGGCAATCCTACATGTGTTTAGACCCCTCTTCTAAGTCTGCTTTCTTTAAATGGGCTAAGATAAAAAATTTACCAAGTAGGCTTCAACTTAGCCAACCCCAACCACTAAAGGCCGATTGTTTTACAATAATACTATGGAAGATCTAGCACTTCAAAAACATGGCCATTCATAACAATCATACAACTCAACAAATTTAGCCCAAGTTGTTAAAGCTGCATCATACAAAAATAACAAGAAGACTTTGTCATTTAATTTAGTAACCTCCAATGGATGCCTCCAAAGCATGATTAGGTCTGTCTACACATAGATGGATCGATTTTCCAAACCACAGGGAAGGCAACAGTTAGAGGTATAGTTAGAGATTCAAATTGCAAACGAGTCTTCAATTTTGCTCATAAGCTTCAATAGATAGATATACTTATAGTAAAGTTATGGTGTCTTTACTAGGGCTTAGAGCATTTTATTGATAGGGGTCTTTTGCAAATCAAAATTAGTATTGACTCCTTTGCTGCTTTTCACCTTTTAAATGATTAAGCTAACATTAAATTCATGTTTCATCATGTTATCACCGCTTGTATATAAGGCCCCAAAACTCGGGTAGCTATAGACCACCACGTATCAATATCGAAGTATTGACACACAAAGATTCCAGACCTATAAATATCTTTAAGTGCATTTAATCAACAAACTACAACCATACTAATAGTAAGGAAATCTCTAAATCATAACATAAGTAGCTTTTTAAGTCTCGCCTTACAACAAAAAAAATTCATACTATAATCTATGAAGTTTATCATTCTCCTACATTCCAAACTATTTAATATACATTAATGGAGTCTCATTTGCTCCTATTGTAACATACTAACATACTACAAAAACTAAATAATTAACAACAAGAGGAGTCTATACCTCCTATCCAACAACAATACTATCATCACACTTATAACACTATCGAACCCTCTCACTATCTATCATAGTACGTATAATCATCATTCTCCATGTTATAAACCAAGTTGTAACCTAGATCATCATAGTAATCCTGATCTCCTACATTAGCTGCATTTAAAAACAAGATCCCTAAAGGGTAGCAAAATTTCCTAATACGAGAGTTACACAATCACACATGTGTGAGCAAACATAATCCATTTCACACCCTGAATTCGTTAATCAACCTAAAATCTAATCGAATTAACTCAATAAGTAACTTCACTCAGGACAACACCACTTATCAATTCCCAAGTTCCACCCTAAGATCACCAATACTCTTGATCCCTTATGCCCAACCAAATACTCTCAACACATTAAGCATTTATAACCGAATATAATTAAATTCATTTAATAACTAAACTAACAAATACACTCAACAAGCATGTAACCTCATACCTAAAATGAGCATCTCAACTGAATCTGATCTAGTTTTACTTCTTATTCTTGACATTAGATAAGATATGACGTTCAAACCAAAGTCCCATCATGTCAAATGACATCCTAACTCTATTCCTTTGACCCTTCTCAAGATTCAAGTTCTTATGATAAGTTTAATCCATTGACTAAAATGTCAGTATAAATTATTTTTTATTTATGTACTGGTTAAGACCGGTGTTAGAATTATGTAGAAGTTGGTTTTGGTGAAAAAGGTTACAAAGCAGGAGAGTTTCAAGCATTCTATTTATGTTCTGTGACTTACCAATCAATTGGTGAAAGTACTATCGATCGGTCACTAGAAATTAAAACAAGTCAAAATCTTTTAGGTTTGAGAGGCACCCTATCGATCGATCGCCAACTTAATTATCGATCAATTGCCAACTTGGCTACCGATCGATCACTAAATTGGCTATCAATCGATCAATAGCTTTGAATTTTGCAGAACTGTAGAATTCGCTCTCATTACGAATTACAAAACATATAAACTTCCATCGTCTCCTTCAACATATACCCTCTAAAATTGTTATTCCATCATTCCCCTTTCCAACTACAACTTTCCATCATTTAATCCTCTAAATCAATAATTTTTTACATGAAATCATTATCCATTTTAGAAGTAGCCATACTTACTTGTTTGATTTATGTCTCCTTGTTTGATTCTTCCTTAACTTGAACTTCTTCTGCAATTCCTTTTAAGAATCCGACCAATAGGCCCAGTTTTGCACACTAAATGCACTAATAACACTAAAAAACAATATTCATTATACTTACCACAAGATTAAACTTCTAAATCATCGAAATCACCGAACTCCTCCACTCTTTGATCTCTTATTGTTATGTTAAGGAGAAATTCATCAGATTACTATATTCTTTGCACCAAACTTCAAAGATTTGAAGAATTTTAACTTTCCTTCAATGTTTTGCACTAGAGGAAGGGAGGGGATGAAACTATTGTATTCTGTTGAAAAGGAAGAGAAGAAATGTTAAGGCAAAGAGAGGAAAAGAAGGGAAGGGAAAAACAACGTACAAGTTCAAAATTGTTTGACCAAAATGCTACTTCCTCTTTTATTATTCTTCAAAATGCCATTAACTTCTTTTATTTTATTTAATTATGAAAAATCAACTTATTACATCTTCCCTTACCTTAAAAGAACTTTTGACCTTAAAAGTTAGCTAAATCAATGAAGAGTGCAAGGTACTTCCTTCTTATGTCATCTTTCTGCTCCTAAGTAGCTTGTTGAGTTAGCTGATTATTTCACTTTACCTTGACACATCTGATTTCTTGTCTCCTCAACTTCTGTACTTTCATGTCCCCAATCTGCACAGGTTTTTCTTCTATTGTGAAGTCTGGTCTTTTATCCAATGATTCCAAAGCTGACTCTTGATCCGAGTTCTCTATATGTTTTCTTAACATGGACACACAGAAAACATCATGCATACCTGTCAAACTATGTGGTAGAGCCAATCTATAGGCCACATTACCATTTCTTTCTAGAATCTTAAGTGGTCCTACATATCTTGGACTAAGTTTGCCTCTAAGTGCAAACCGTACAATTCCTTTAGTAGGTGATACTCTTAGAAACACAAAGTCTCCAACCTGATATTCCAATGGCCAACATCTCTTGTTAGCATAAGTCTTCTACTGGCTTTGAGCCGACTACATTCTTTATCTTATCAATTTGACTTTATCAACTGTATCCTATACTAACTTAGGACTTAATACTTTCCTTTCGCCCACTTCATCCCAATGTTTAGGTGTCTTATATTTTCAACCATATAGCACTTCATAAGGTTCCATGTGAATGGTAGCCTGATAACTGTTATTATAAGAAAACTTAGTGAGTAACAAATGGTTATCCCAATTCCCACCAAAATCTAAGGCATAAGTCCTTTACTATTTGATTAGTTCTTTTTTACTGTCCATTGGTTTACAGATGGAAGGCTATACTAAAATGTAGTTTGGTTCCCAAGGCTTTGTGTAGACTACTCCAAAACTTATAAACAAATCTTGTGTCATAGTTTGAAACTATGGATACAGGTACTCCATGAAGCCTCAAAATTTCATGTATGTACAACTTAGCTAGCTTCTCAAGTATATACATTGTCTTAATTGGTATGAAATAAGTAGACTTTGTTAACCTGTCAACAATTACTCATATCACATTATGTTTCACCACTGTCCTTAGAAGTGTTGTGATGAAATCCATATCTATATGCTCTCATTTCCACTTTAGCACTAGTAATGGCTGTAATTGCCTTGTAGGTCTTTAGTGTTCAATCCAAATCAACGGACAAGTTTGACAACGACTTATATATTCTACTATCTCCCTCTTCATACCACTCCAACAATAATAACTCTTGAGACCCTTATACATCTTTGTACTACCTAGATGTATAGAGTAATCAGAGTAGTGAGCCTCTTTCAGTATCTCATTCTTCAATTCTAACTAATTCCCATACCTCAAGATACCATCAGTAATCAAGTTAAACTCTAGTGCCTTTCATAGATCCATCTTCTACTTTAACTTATGAATTCTTACATCATCAACTTGTGAAGCTTTACTCTTGTCAATCAATGCTTATTGTAGTTTCATATTAGCCAAGCAAACTCCCAAACCTCGTGTTACTATTTCTAAATCTAACCTGCACATATCCTCTATTAAATGTTTTTAGGTAGTAATCATAGCAGCCAAATTACCTTGTCTTCTTCTATTGAGTGCGTCTCCACCACATTGGCTTCTTCCAAGTGATATAGTATCTCCACATCATAATCTTTAATAAATTCCAACTATTACCTCTATCTCATGTTGAGTTCCTTCTGGGTAAAAATTATACTTGAGGTTCTTATGGTTAGTATAGATTTTATACTTCTCTCCATAGAGATAGTGCCTCCATAACTTCAGGGCTAATATCACAGCAACTAATTCTAAATCACGTACCGAATAAATCCTTTCATATGGTTTCAATTGCCTAAACGCATAGGCTATAACTTTACCATTTTACATCAACATACATCCTAAACCTTGTAATGATGCATCATTGTAAACAGTAAACTCCTCTCCACTTCTAGGTAGTGTCAATATTAGAGTTGTCACCAACTTCTCTTTAAAACTCTGGAAACTTTGTTCCCATCTATCATCCCATTTGAACTTCACCTTCTTCTACATCAATCTCTTAAGTAGAGTAACCAATTTAGAGAATCCTTCTACAATCCTTCCATAATAGCAACTAACCTTAGGAAGCTTCTAATCTCTATAGTTGTCTTTGATATTGGCCAATCTACTATAGCTTTTATCTTATCTGGGTCTACAAAAATCGTATCTTTGCCGATCACATGACCTAAAAATGCTACTTGCTCCAACCAAAACTCACGTTTTTTGAATTTAGCATACATCTTCTCTTCTTTTAGTCTACCTAAAACCAACCTAAGGTGCTTCTCATGCTCTTCTTGGCTCTTAGAATATATCAAGATGTTACCAATAAACACTGCCACAAATTTGTCTAAAAAGTCCTTGAAAACTTTATTCATTAAGTCTATAAAGGCTACCAGGGTATTATTAAGCCCAAACAGTATTACCCTGAACTCATAGTGTCCATAGCGTATCTCAAATGCCGTCTTCAATATATCCTCTTCTTTTATCTTCAACTGGTGATATCCCAACCTCAAATCTATCTTAGAAAATACTTAGACACCCTTCAATTGATCAAATAGGTCATCACTTCTTAGGAGGGGATAGTTATTCTTTATGGTAATCTTATTTAATTCCCAATGGTCTATATACATTCTCATGCTTCCATCCTTCTCTTTAACAACTAACACTGGAACTCTCTAAGGCAATAATACACTTAGTCTTATGAATCCCTTGTCCAATAGATCCTGTAATTGGGTTTGCAACTCAGCTAGTTTAGTTGGTGCCATCTTATATACTACCTTAGAAATAGGTAAAGAGTTGACACTAAGTTAATTCCAAACTCAATTACTCTGTCTAGTGGCAATCCCAACAAATCCTCTAGGAAAACTTAGGGATACTCTTTAACTATTGGCACTCGACTCAAATAAGTTTCTTGACCCTCCTCAACACCAATAGCTACTATAGTAATTCTTTCCTATAACTCACAAGTCAGTAACTCCAATGGTCTTACACTTTAATTTTATAACTATACGGTGTCTCTCTTGGTGGATTAAAATGCACCAATAGATTCTTGCAATCAATCACTGCATAGTGTCTCACTAACTAGTTTACACATAAAATAACATCAAAATCATTCATCTCCATCACCAATACGTTAGCCGATAACACTCTTCCTTCTACTTCTACATCCACATCTCTATAAATCTTATTTGATATAGCTCTACTACCTACTGAAGTACTTATAATAAGGCTCAACTCCAAGAAAACCAAGTTAACAATTGTTAACTTAAGGAAAGAATAATTGAAAACAAAGAGTACTGTTAATCATAGTTAACTTGTAGGAGACATCTAAATCGATGCGTTATGAGGTTTACTATAGGGTACCATTTCAACCCACTCTCTTCACAACTCACTGTCCTAAAGTTCATTGGCTTAGTTATCTAAGGATTAATCAACCTGACTTGGATACCTATTAAGCTGTTTTTAAGTCTCACCTTACAACCTCAACAAGCACACTATAATCTATTGAGTTTATCATTCTCCTATGCTTCGAACTATTTAATACATATTAATAGAGTCTCATTTACTTCTATTATAACATACTAACATACTACAAAAACTAAATAACTAACAATAAGAGGAGTCTATACCTCCCATACAACCACAATACTATCATTACACTTATAACACTATTGAACCCTCGTACTATCCTTCGTAGTAGGTATAATCATCATTCTCTACGTTGTACACTAAGTCATAACCTAGGTCGTCATAGTAGTCTTAACCTCCTACATTACCTACATCTAAAAACAAGATCCCCAAAAGATAAGCAAAATTGCCTAGTACGAGAGTTATGCAATCACACACGCTTGAGCAAGCATAATCTATGTCACATATGAATGCAAACATGTATCATATAGTCGATTATTATCTTTGGTTTAAGTCTTACAAGCATCACAACATTAACATCCCAAAACTTAGGGTAACTCATGATCCCGAATCATACAACTGCCGTATACCATATAAGTATTTGGGGTTGGATACTCTCCAATACCCTGGAGCCATTAATTAACCTAAAATCTAACCAAATCAACTCAGTAAGTAACTCCACTCAAGACAACGCCACTTACCAATTTGCGGATGCCACCTTAAGATCATTGGTATTCCCAGTCCCTTAGGTCTAGCCAAACACACTCAACACATTAAGCGTTTAACGCCAAATATAATTAAATTCATTTAATAAATAAACTAGCAAACACATTAAACAAGCATGTAACCTCATACTTGAAATGAGTATCTCAACTGAATCTATTCTAGCTTTACTTTTTACTCCTGACATTAAATAAGATATGATGTTCAGACTAGAGTCGAATCATGTCAAATGACATCCTAACTCTATTCCTTTAACCCTTCTCAAGATTCAAGTTATTATGATAAGTTTGATCCATTAACTAAAGTGTCAATATAAGTTGTTTTCGATTTGTGTACAAGTTAAGAATAGTGTCAGAATTATGTGGAAGTTAGTTTTGGTGAAAAAGGTTACAAAATGGGAGAGTTTTAAGCATTTTGTTTGTGTTTTGTGACCTACTGATTGATCAATGAAAGTGCTAGAAATTAAAACAAGTCAAAACCTTCTAGGTTGAAGAGCTACCCTACCGATCGATCGCCAACTTAACTATCGATCAATAACTAGATTAGCTACCGATCAAACGATAGCTTTGAATTCTACAAGATTCGCTTTTGTGAAAAATTATAAAACATATAAACTTCCATTGTCTCTTTTAATATATACCCTCCAAAATCCTAATTCCATCATTCCCCTTTCCAACTACAACTTTCCAACATTTAATCCTTTAAATCAATAATATTTTACATGAAATCATTATCCATTTTAGAAGTAATGATACTTACTTGTTTGATTTCCATTTCCTTGTTTGATTCTTCCTTAACCTAAGCTTCTTCTGCAATTCCCTTTAAGAATCCGACCATTAGGCCCGGTTTTGCACACTAAATGCACTAATAACGTTAGAAAACAATATTCATCGTACTTACCATAAGATTAAACTTCTAAACCATCAAAATTGCTAAACTCCTCCACTCTTCGGTCTCCTACTATTATATTAAGGAGAAATTCATCAAATTATTATATTCTTCGCACCAAACTTCAAAGATTTGAAAAATTTTAACTTACCTCTAATGTCTTGCATCGAAGAAAGGTAAGGGATGAAACTATTGTATTTTGTTGAAAAGTAAGAGAAGAAATGTTAAGGTAGAGATAGGAAAAGAAGGGAAGGGAAAAACAATGTACAGGTTCAAACTTGAAAAGACATGTACCAAGCATGTGTCTTTTCTTAATTGTTTGACCAAAAATGCCGCTTTCTTTTTAATTATTCCTCAAAATGCTATTGACTTCTTTAATTTTATTTAATTATGAAAAATCAAGTAATTACATTGTAAGGCAAGGCTATCCCAGCTCAATCAATGGACAATTGAAGTTATACTAAAGGAACTTAACAGTGTTGTAGATGCTATTGCCACATGGATGTAAGTTGTAGACCAAGAAGATGTGTTGTTGTTTCCTCTCCTAATTTTTCGTCTTAATCTATTAAGAAATAATGTCTTACCTTATGGGTTATGTAAAAAAAGCAAGACGCTTGTTAATCTTCCTAACTGTGCTTCTGTTGCTTGCACGTATGTAATGATGGAGCTTCGAGATCTAATAGCATTTTACCTAGCACTCTCACAAGTTAGGTTTGTTTTAGCTTTTACTAGTAATAACATTATCCTTATATTACAACACCACCTACCTACCCCACCCCCCCCTAAAAAAGCATATTTTCATGACATATAATCTCATACAAAAAACTATATTTCATTTAATAATAATACGTATTATTATCATATAAGAGATTGATGAAATCAATAGTCATACAACTAAGTAATTTCAAATGTCTATTAACAATTAATTACATTCATAAAGCTAGCATACAGTATTATTTTAAGTCAACCAATATATATAATTTATAAATTATGATAATAAAATTTAAATACATATACATTCCTATAAATGTAAAAATTCTTATAAGTATTATATTATAAGAAAAGGATCTTTTTAGTTACAATTAAAATATTACTATATTTCTATAAAATGGTTTGATTTTGTTTATCCTTTCATATGAAACATAAATTTTCAATTTGTTTAACTTAGAAAATTTTTAAACCAAATTACAAAAAGTATCATATTATTGGTTTGGTTTGGTTTGCTTCAGTTTGTAATGAAATTGTCTAAAGCCATACAAGTGGTGCGAGTTATGCATACCATCCCCTTTAACTCACAAAGAGAGAAAGAGAGAGAGAGAGAGTTGACTAGAGTTGAAATTTTCAACTTGTTTAAAAAGCGAGCAACTTGATGCGCTCACACTATGCATCATTTGATAACTAATAAAATAACTATCCCCCCTTTTTTATTTGTTGTGTTCAAATTGAATTTGAAATGGAGGAATTTCAAAGATATTTCAATTAAAGCAAGCCAACCTTCTACTGAGTGGGTTGGCCTATGAGCACGAAAAAGTAAGAAAACATAAAAAAGAATAGATGAAAAGAAATAGAAAAAGGTTAACTTATTTTCAGACAAGACTCTAAACTAAAGTAAAGAAAATAAGGGTACTTTAAAGAACAATAAATTACACTAAGTAATTTAAAAAACTGACATTTGAGTCTTTTGGCATATGTATATTGTATACGTGTGTATATGTGTCAGTGGTACAATGGAATTAATAAACTACTTTAGTGGGATTATCTATTTTTTCTCCTATATATAAATACTATTTAAAAAAATTAATTGAAAAAGTAACATTTACTTTTAGTATATTTATTTTATAATATTAGATTTTATATTAAAAAAATCTTAATGGATTGGTAGGTTAGCCCACTTGACACACCAAAGTGTAGATGGCTTAAATTTCGTATATTGGTGAATTGACCCTACTTACCTCTAACCACAGTGATATGGGCTCAAGCTAAAAATTTTAGCTTGCATATCAAGCGTGCCACAATAAGCTAACCTATTAACTCGCAGGTTAGGAACGATTAACTACTTAGCCTACTTGTATAGCTCTATTATACACATTGGCAGACAAAAAGGAATAGCAAACATAAATCATTATGGGGAAAATACTTCTTATTATTTGAAAATGAAAATGTTATTAACTAACATAATTTAGATTACCTTAACTTTTAGCTAACAAAATTGATGATGATGGATTTATGATATCAAATCAACCTTAAATGAAGTCACCCAACTCTAAATTCTCTACCATATTGTAACTTCAATAATTATTTTTAACCATAAACTAAAATTCAAATCCAAAAGATAGGGCACAACTCGTAGCCTCAATGCTCTAACCACCCCACCATATGACTATACTACAGTAGCCACCAAGCATAAGTCCAAACACCAACTACCTCCATAATATCACCACAACATCTAACAAGATGCACCCTACCATCAAAAATGAAGCCCCCTTTGATCATCAATTGAGTGCCCTTGACCACACTTCGTAGTGCCCCTAAACTACTACATGAATGCCATAAACAACCCTAAGTATACAACACTACATACCTCAAACACCTCATACAAGCTCACCTAAGTGTGTACTTTCATCATTCCAAGCATGTAACCAACCATGCCTTGAAGCTTTGACTTTACTCAAAGATACGTAGTATAATACCCCATGCAAATAGCATGTGAATGGAGTACTCTTATGTGAACTGTTGAACATGTTGAGTGGTAGTATATAAGAATAAATAAAGAATAACATGTCAATAATAACTAGAAACTTTTGGTCTAAGTAATTAAAATGGACCCATTAGTGTTTGTTAACTTAATTATTAACTACTTTTAGCCTAAGGACATTACAAATAATATCAAAGTCAACCCTTCTAAATGTTAGATGTGGGGACAATGAGCCTAAATGTAAGGTCTCCTTATGAGGATGTCACATGTTTTAAGGTAGAGATTGTAATATCTCATGTGAATAGAGTATAAATAGAATCCCACATAGATTGTGGAATATGTAGAGTAGTAATATATAAGACAAAGTAGTAAATAACATATTAATACTAATTAGAAACTTTTGGCCAAATGGTTGATATGGACATATTAATGTTTTTTGGATTGCTTATTAACTGCTATAATGCCCTAAGCCTTTCATAAAAGCCACCTATGTAGTGCTCTTCAACCTCTCAACCTGTGACCAATGCTAAGAAGTTACAACCACCACACCATACTCTAACCGCAACATACACCAATCTAGTAAGTACCAATCACATACCTCTCACATACACCTAGTTGCACCTATGAACACCTAGATACCAACCACACCCTATGCAACATCAACTACTACACCAATAGGCTGTAACTAGCAAATAAACATGAAAGGTTGTAAGCTGCATGCCTCAAATGCTTTTGCTAACCACGAGCTTCAAACCCTAACTACCATGTGCCACAACCTTAAGCTCTAATACCAATGTGATATGGATAGATCTAAAAGAAGAAATTTTTTATAATACCCTTAAAAAAAGAAGAAGAAAAAAATAAAATAAAGAAAAACAAAATTGGTGAGCCAACGCTTTAAAAATGAAAAGGGGATAAATACAATATTATATATTAATAGGCATTAAATTCAATGTTAACCATAGATAACTTTTAAAAGGAAGGACAAAGTTGTCTTTTGAGCCCTAACCCTCCCCCTTAGTAACGATACACTCTCTCTCCTATTTCAAAACCAAAGAACTCTCAAACTCTTTCTCGAGAGCTCTCCTAAGGTTCCAATAAACTAGTTCGAACACAAAAATCTAAAGCAAAATTCCAGATATCATAAAAGAAAAAGGATTTCAGTAATCTCTCCTCAAAATTATCATTAGGTTGTTCTATTTCAATGAAGAGAATGTAAAATCCCTAAGAAAATTGATGTTTGCAACATTTAAGGATTGGGATTTGGTTCTAGTGAGTGTCATTGGATCTAGAAAACAAGTATCTCTAAGCTCTTATTTCTCTTGTTGACTTTATGGTTATGAGGATTGTTGCTAATAGACTCAATTTGTGAAGAAAGGTGTAGGATTTGTTTAATTAATTGGTTGACGTAAAAAAGGTGTTTGTGATGAGTTTGGCATTGGGATCATCTAACGAAGGAGTATGTTTTCGTGGAGTTTCAAAGTTGAGATAGAGATTAGAGGAGACACAAACTATGTTCTGTAAAATTTGGAGAACTATAGTCAGCATATGGATGCCTTACCTTCTAGTATTTGGATGCTTAATCCTAGAAACTCGTAGAACGTAAGTTTGCCATGATATCTAGATGCCATCCACCCTAACATCCGGACACCATGTTTACAGCAAATCATATAGAGTTTTTAACTTGAACCTTTTGACCTTCCTAAACCTTTTTTCTCGATTTCAAACTCCTTAAACACATTTCCATTATTATTTCGATTATTGAACAGGCTCCTTAAAACAACTTTTGTTTAGGTAAATCCTTATTTCCCTTTGAGGCTTAAATTGAGAGGAAGAGAATTAAATGAATGGAATTAGTCCCATGAATAGAATTAGTTGATTTTGGTTTTGAGTTAGTAAATGTATGATGTACAGGTTATGAGGAAATTGCTTTAGTTTCTAACAACCCACTTGTTACTTATAAGTACAGGATACATGCTTTTTTTTTTTCTTTTTTTAGGGTTGGTTAGTGTAGCTAATAACTGGACTTAGTTCAAATTTGGATTAAATAAATTTTATACTGCTTGTGCTTGTTTTACTTTAACCTCCCTCTAATAGGATCCCATTGGGTTAGTGAGACACTTGACAATTGTACGCAAATTGCTCTGAGCAAAGGTTTTGTATTGAGACGACCCAATTAAAATTAGGAAGAGCTATTTCGATGTTGGGTAGATCCCACTCCCATATTTATTTTATATTTGTATATGGTTGCTTAGGGATTATGAGTTAGCTTAAGTTTTGGGACGCTAAGACAATGTTGTTTGCCAATTGATATTCAAAGATAAATAAATGGTGCTTGTCGCATTAGATATTATAGGTTTATATGTAACTATATCACTTATGTGGCTCACGAGCATGTGGTTTCCATATTTCATACTAGGTTTTGACTCACCCCGTATAATTTTTCAAGTTCAAGTACTTGATTAGAATTTACAAAGTTGTTGATTAGATATAATAACTAAAAATTCCAAGATGGGGAATGGCAAATAGAATTTTATTATGAGATCATAAATTGAATTAGGATAGTTAGAGTTTTATTATATGATTTATAGATATTTGTAAAGTTTATTTTGTAGTTATTTTGGATTTATTTGAAACATTAAATTTTATTGAAATAATTATTTCGAGATTACTTGTAAGCCCTACGTAGTTAGTAGTCTAAATTTTAATTTAAGTCCAAGTGTCCTAGACTATATCACAAATCAATAAGGTTAGAAACAAGAAAATTTTTATTAAATTTAGAAACCGAATATAGTATCGATCATAAAAAAAATCCTAGAAAATTAATTGAAACTTAAATAGCATACAAAAACCCTTAATCCAATGTACGCGCAAATACTCGAAATCGAACCCAAACTTGATCAAAACCTTAAAACTATAACTTTAAATTTATAAAATGAATAAATATCACTTAATAGTGATATAATTATAGTCGATCATAATTATCGATTAAATTGCGTAATTGCGTAAAATTTTTAACGAAAACGTTGAAATAGCTTCTAAAAAATTTAATTGTAACGAATACCAATTAAATTGATAAATTTTCATAAAATTTCAAAATTAATTTATAAATGTTATTTTTATTACTTTTACGTTTAGAAAAATTACACATAATTATTTTTTTTTTCTTTTTCTTCCTTTTTTCTTTCTTTTTCCTTTCTTTCTTTTCTTCTTAATTTCCCTTGTTGCTAGGTTCCAATTTCTAGAAAAAAATTAGTAGCGCATGTGATTTCAAATTCCTCTAAGTGTTACTTTTATAACCAAAAACCAATGGCAATAATTCAGGTTGTCCCATCTTCATAAATGCAATTATCTAATGAGATTTATTTCTTTACTTTATTAGTTGTATTTAACCCTTTCTCTTGTCTTCTACACGTCCTAGGAAGCAAACCAAAACCTGGAAACCAAAAAAGAAACAAAGCAATTAAACACATATACAAACTGAACAGCAAAAGCAAGTAGAAGAAGAAGAAGAAGGCTAAGGGAAATTACCAATTATATTACTAAAACAATTAGGTAAGTTTATTTATTTTACTTATACGTATGTATATCATATAATATGTACATGTATAGTGAGTATTTATTAATTTTATTTTATTTTATTTTATGTATTACATGTATGTATGTGTAATTATAGAGGTATATAGTATAAAGTATGTACATAGTATTTTTTTACATATTATATACGTGTATATATACATGATAATTATTTTATATGAAATATACATATAAATATGCATATATGATACCTATGTACATATAGTATGTATTTTTCCTACATATGTATTTTTGTACATATGTATGCATGTGTATTGTGTATGTTTGTATATTTAGTGTTTTGTTATATAATATATGTAAGTACACACGTATAGTATATGTATATGTACTATGTATTTCCTTTATATACATGTATATATATTTAGTATTTTATTTAATTATTTATGTATATATGCGTAATTATGTATATATATGTACTTAATAATTTTAATATATGAGGTATATACATGTATATGTATAATATATGTATATATACTTAATAGTTTCAAAGTATACAAATTTTTATATATTTATGTATATATATGTAGCTAACGTGAATATGTATATATACATATTATTGATAATATTTTGTATTTTAGTATATATATATATATATATACACGTATACATGTACATAAGTATATAAAGTATAACTAAGTATATATTATACTTGTACATAATGTATAAGTAAAGTTAGAATAATTTAATATATAACATATAGTACACGTATAAACGTACGTATATGAATAGTGACTTATACATAAAAATACGAATATAATTAAATAGTATATACAATATACTATACTATTAATTTAATTAAAAAAGTAAGTTAATAGATATATATATACATAAATATTGTAAATTTGAAGAAAAATTTATAATCAAGTAAAGTAAAAAATTTAATAAAATATAATCATAAGTATTTATATATATATACTTATACCGTAAAATAGGAAAATATTGAAAAATTATGAAAAATTTATAAGGGTGATGTGTGGCACTTCCATATACTATCCCGTCACCATTTATTATAAATTAAGTAATTTTCGTAATTAATAATAATATTAATTAATTAATTAAGTAGAAAAATAATAAAATATAAAAAATAAAATTAATAATTATAAAATCTAAAAAATAAGTAAAAATAGTTAATTATAGTAAAATAGGCTTAAAATAAGAAAATTACCAATTATGCAATTTAAATAATTATTAAATCATAAATATACTAAGAAAAAAGCTTAAATTAATATTTTATAGCTTTTTAAGTTAAAATAATGAACTTTGTGATATTTTTATATCACAATTAAACTACGAATTATAACGTCCAGAACATACCTCATTACGAGAAAGTACGTTTAAAAACAATCTAAATGAACTATAAGTTCATAAAAATCCGAGCTAAATCAAAAAAGTTTTACGCAATTCAATAAAAAGTTCAAATCGACGATTTTATGCAAATCAATAACTGAGTTAAGTAAACAGTATGAATTACCATACTAGTTTAGTTTTTAATTCCTAAACTTACTACTTTCTATATTTCTTATTCTTAGGTGATCTCAACTTTGATCCTAAGTTGCCATCAGACTACTACGACTCATGAGTCAATCATGGCTGGGTGAGTTTTTCTTAATAATTCTATACTTGCTTGTGTTTGTAATTAGCGAATATAAATTATGATTAATAATCGAATGTTGTGTGGGGCTATGTTATGCTTATGTATAATACTTTTTTATTGACAGTGAATTTACTTTAAAGTATAATAAAGTATTTATTGTTACATAGTAAATTTGATAGGAACTGATTGCCTGTAACATTGTTGATCACTAAATAATAAAACCTAATTTTATTCGATTTGAAAGAACTAACTCGAAACATGCATAATCATGTACTGCATAACTAATTCCAACCGTCACATCACATAGAGGTAGCGAGAGGTCATACGCAAGTTGATTATTTGTTGATATAGATTTCGTACGGTGCACATATGCAATATAACCTTATCCTAGCCCGTGAAATCATTAAGCGTTGGAGGCGACAACCACCTACCTAAGGGTTGAGTCTAGAAACCTCCATTGAGGAGTAAGTAAGCGCCATGTGAACCTACTTATAATCATACGTAGAACTCGATTTTGACAAAAACTGAAAATGAATATACCATTATATTTTGAACACGAAACGCAAAGTTTCGTTATGATATAAGTTCTAGTATGATACTTGGATCTGATTGTGCCAATGTTTCTCCAATCTTGACTTCAGAGGGCATTAAATCTGAGTTGCATGCAGTACCTGGTCACCTGCATGTATTGATATGGCATATTGATTGTTCATGCATTCATTTGATTGAATTAATTGTTGTATAATTTGTTTGTTATATGGTTAATAAGATTATTTTAATAAGCTAATTAGCTTATACTCCTGTAGTTTACTTTCGTAGGTCAAGTTATTCATGGAGTTGGGTTATTGTATGCCTGAGGTTAGTATTACTCCACTGGGTGGATGTGATCGTAAGATTACTGCTATTATGAGTGGATTCAGTAGTTAGTACTTAGTCTTAGAATTTTATTATGTAATATTATATGAGGACAATTTGTAATATGAATTCTTATCATCTTTTTATCTATAAATCTCAATATATATGTGTGTTATTTATATTTGAATGATTGTGATTATTATAATGCAATGATATTGCTTACACTTGCCCACTCTAGATTGTTAATTGTAGTAGTAGCATTATATATTACATGAAAGGTTGTTGATTGAGAGGAAAATTAATCTACAATCCTTTGTATAGTATACAACGACTGTCACAACTAGCCTCCTTGAGTCATGACATTACTACAATTATTTAGAAATTTTTAGAGAAGTTTACCCAAGACGTATCAATAAATGATAAAGATATGTGGCAGACTATAAAACTTTAGGTTTTAGGGCATTACAAATCTATACATACAATTTTTATATAGGTTGTAGAAATTATGGTTTTAATGGTTTTAGAGCTCTCTACTTGTGCTTTTATATTTTATGAAGAATTGAAAAATAAATAGATATTATTAACTCACTGAGTATATGGTTCATTAGAAGAATTAGTCTTTTTGTTTGATTAATTGATAAGAGAATGCTTGCCTCAATTAGAGCAAATGGGGAAAATGATCCCTATAATTCTATAAGAATTTTAATACCTAGAAAAAATAGAAATGATTTTCTTAGGGTTTGATTTCATAAATTATCAACCATTTGATAATGAATGAAAAGAAAGAATATAAATTAGCCCTTTAAACTGTCATGCCCTAAAGCGGCAAAATCATAACAATACCGCTATGCAGACCATTCTAAGATTGAAACTGTCTATACAGTCACTATCTTAGACCTGATTTACATAAAGTGTCCATTGCTAACTCGCTTTGAAGTAAATAATTCATAAATTAAGTATGTTATTTACTTATGAACTTAAAAAAGATACATACTTATATTGAAATAGCTTGAGTATCTTTACAAGATTTAGTAACTTAATTATAATCTACTTAAGTCATTTGTAAATTAATACTAAAAGCTTTAAAGAATAATCTATACTTGAGAGTGTATCCATTCTTCAGTTTATATCCTCACTCTTTAAGATCCCGCAATTGCTAGCTTTAAGGTAAATGTAATCTACTTTCTAACTAGCACCTGTAACAAATTTTATAGGGCTATAAGCAACTATAACTCAGTAAATTGGGACGGAGACTTAAAACTATACAGCAAACATAAACCGGATTATCAACCAAATTAATTAAATGTAATGCATGTTCAAATAAATGGCATCGCACAACATTGTCCGGTCCTTCGTGAGATTAAAGAAATTACATCCGCTTTAATCCGAGTTGAGGAGTTTCCGTTAATGCAATACCTCACAATTGAATCTAGGCTTGTGCATTTGGGATACCACTCCTCCTACGATTACTCTCAAACCATTGACTTCACCCTTACCGCGATCTTCTCATCTATTACTTAGTTTAACTAAAGATAAAAAAGAGACCAATTATATTATCTAGTGTTATCCCTTTCAAAGGGGTCGGTATTTGGCCAGAGAATCTTAATGTTCTCTTAATAGGTTACTATGTAGGTCCAGTTTAGATTTATGAGTCAAATATTTAGTTAAGTCTATTTTAGAGTGATCAATCATTTTATACAACTCACATAATACAAGTTAAAGCAGCACATTAACATCATATTATCAACTCAAAACAAGCACATGCATATAGTCAACTATCTAACAAGCACAACCAAGTACAATTTCAAACCTTCAAGTACTATAAATTAGTATTCCGAAATATAACAATGTATTAATCCCAACTTACTTGGACTCCTCACTTGCTCACTCGAGTTACGACTCGTACTAGCCATCATAAAAAAATCCCTATAATACAAGTGTTGGTTTAGTTTTTCATAATTACCATAGATATGTTTTGTTATGTAATTTAGATTATGAGTGTCTTTGATTTATGATCTTCTTATATTTAGTGATTTAGGTCTAAGTCTTTTAGAATTACTTTCTTTTTTCAGCTAGGTTTCGAATTTATTTTTGTTTCAATTACCGTTTCAGCTTTTGAATTAGATTCTAATCTAGGAATAATCTTTATTTAACGTGATTACTTATACATAGGTATATGTACATATAAGCTTTAAAACATGGGTTTTAAGCTTAGGATGATAACATTACGCATTTATCCAAATTCTATATATTCTATAATCGAATTAGTTCCAAATTAATTTCTGAATTAGTCTTTGAATTCAGTTTTGTTTTAACTTCTAATTATTGTTTTTTATTTATGAACCCTAGGAATTCTTCTCAAACTAAAATGTGAGATTCTTTTAACTATGCTTAAGTATCCTAAATTTACATTTTAGCTCCCAATCAGTATTTTGATTAATACAGTACACTACGTTTGTAATTTAACCACCAAATCAGCTATTAATGTAAGAAAATTTTACATTTTTCTTAAAAAAACCTAAATTTAAGTCTCCTACCAAATGTTATATATATTCCTATTATTATTATAATGTCAATTTTAATATAATATTTTCCTACTTATTAATTTCTTATACCTACATATTACACATTATCACTTAATATATCTATAATATACACATATAATATTTCTATCACTTCAAATATCATCTCCTAATGTCAACTAACATCTCAAAATATCTAAATTTATCCCAAATCAGATTTTACACCTAATTATCCTAAATTACAAAATTAACTTAAAATTTACTATTTTTTTCCATTACATATTTACTATATAATATCCTAATAGTTATGTTTAACACTCTAAATGCTACAAATAGAATACTCCATCAAATTTCAATATCTTAAAACATATAATTATATACTAAATCAGTAATTAACCATTTAATTACTTAATTAGCCCTAAATTTCCCATTTTATGCATAATTTTAAAGCCTAAAAATTATCTAAAATTTTCAAAAATTAATTTTTGAAAAGGGTTTAATATCACTATTTTATAACTCCTAAGTGGTTTATACAAAAATTTTGAGCTCAAAAATACACTCCTAAGATAATTTATTTCTAAACCGAATAAAACTTAGGTTTGTGAGATTTCTTAAGGAAGGTATATTTCTAGAAACAAATTCATCAAAATAAATTTTTTTCCTAAATCTACATACTCAAAAACCTCATAATACTAAATTTCATAATTTTCTAAGCATTTTTAGTATTTTTAACAAAATAGGAAAGATCAAACTCATTGATGTGGGTAACTCCAGCCACTATGGCATTGTCGACCACCTTGGGCATTGCCACCGCCATGTAGTAATGGCCGTCCACTCCCAAGTGGTTGTCAGGTTAAGGATCTCTTTTAAAACTCTAATTGCATAAATTTTTGTAATTTTTTATACATAAACCCTAATCCTAATTATTTCAATTCTCTCTAATTTTTTTTGCTCTCCAAACAAACCAAATGACCTTCTGAAATTTTTTGGGTATTTATAGTGTTGCATAGATATTTTTCTCATTAATTTTGAAATGACATTAACTTTATCTTATCCTTTTTTCCACTTTTTATTTGTTAAATTTTAATTGGTTGATTTTGTTTCTTTAATTCAAAATTGCTACGACCCCTTTTTAGATATTTCCATATTTTTCTTGATTTTTCTTTAATTATTCATGCATTTTCTTTAATTAATTAACATTATTTTAGCATATTTAACATATTTTAAGTAATTACACGTATTTCTACCTACATATAAATTCATATATAGTACAAATAAATATTCCTAAATATTACTTAAATTATTTTATAATTTTTAGTATACATATAATTTATTTCTATCGAGTTATTAGTTCTTGAAACTCGTTTTATACGTTTCCAATAAATAATAGAAATTTTACATAAAATTAAATATTATAATACTTAATTATTTTATTCTTTATTTTTCTAAATCTAAACTCACAAGTTTACTTTTACCAATATTTTTAGTTTTGTCGTAAAATTTAGGTTAGATCGAACAATTTGTTAGATCATCCTAAATTTTATGAACCGAACCCCGAGTAACAAATTATAAGGTTTACATAAACCTTTAAGGGTATAATTTGAAATTAATTGACTAAAACTAAAAAGATAAACATAAAAATTTAAATATAAAATAAACCCTTGACTTTATATTAGAAAATGATAATAATAGCATAAAATGACATAAGCTAATCACAATTTTTCCCATCAAAGTACTGTCCGCTTTAGTATCAAACGTCGCTTAGCAAGGACTCCATCAATCTAGCTAGTAAACTACTCTTATACCACTTGTAATAACTCAAATGGAACCCATTCAATTGAGATATTATTAGCTTTAGCATCAAGCACTTTACATTTTTGTCCCTTTATGTAACTACTTCCTAAAAGGCACTCATCACTTCCATCTCAAGCATGCTCAACCTTGGACATTAGATAAACTTCAAGTTACTATACCAAAATGTATCTTGATTATTGAGTGTTTTTTTTTTTTTATTTCACCTTCTATTGAAGGAATATTACATAAAATAACTAAAAAGTCAAAATAATATAAAAAAAAAGTCTTTATGATATAGCAAGTCATTATAAAAGAGGTTCGTGCCATAATTCATTAAGGATGCACCCCTTGTATCTTACATGCAAGGTTGTATAAGCTTCCATGCAAGCGTAATAATTCCCATACGGTTCCATACAAAGGTGACGGAATCTCCAAGTATAACTTACATGCACTCTATGCAAGCTCCATGTAAGCCATAAAAAGCTTGCTAATCCTCATGAACTAGCTAAATGCCACTAAATTTCTAGTATAAAGAAAATGATTCACACCATACCCTATGTAAGGATACGTTATAAGACTCATGCCATAATAGTGGAAATGTATTACCATAGTTATCGAATTGCAAATTCTATTTTTAAAGACCCAAATAAGATAATAAATTTCTTTTTTTATTTTTTCATTCAACCTAAGAATGTTTTAATGACTACATGTTTTACTACTTGGTAAGGGATTTTGATACTTTATTTTTTAGATAGCATAGGATATTAGTTAGACCCAATACTTATTTTTAAAAAATGTAATAATATATGATATGATTTGATGTAAAAATTTGATAATTATGTTAAGTTTTACATCCTCTAATTCAAAATGCTTGACAGGTGCATGCACACATGACAAAACAACTTTAGAGTCATTTTGCCAAATCCCCTAGAAATTTATTATAGAAGTTGCTCTATGTCCAGTTTGTCTATCAAATCAGAAACTTGATAATGAATGGTAGGCAAAGTGCTTACATAATGTCCAAGCAAATTAAGAATATATGATTCTTAATAAATAGCATCCTTACTCCTTAATATAAATACAAAGAGTTTAAACAATGTTTTGCAAATTCTGGTCATGGACAAATGGTTCCACCTTTTGATCACCAAACAAACATGATAGAACTCAACATACACATTACTCAACATACACATTGCTCCACAAAGGCCCTAAAAGTTGATGGTTTGGTTGCATTTCACAATAACTGGTGGCTCTCTTCCTACCATATGCCAATGCTTAAGGAGGAATAGGTAACATGCAAAAACATGTGATTCATTCTCAAGGCCTTGCTCAACTCAAACAAAAGAACTATTAGTTTACAAACTACCCCAAAAGCAAATCCATGCTAGCTTTTTGATGTCTTAAGGGTGCTATCTACATATGCTAGTGATTCGATGCTACAACCAATCATAGATGTTGTGGTAACAAAAATCTAAAACTACTTCGACCACTTCCTTCTTCTACTCTACATGCATTTATTCTTGATCCTTAGTTCAGGTTTTTTGTAGCTGCCCTCCTTGAAGACTTCTATGCGAACAACGAGATAAAATGTTGTAGAGTCAACTATTGCATATGATAAAAAATAATAGAGTTCGCTCGATGAATTGTACATACTATAAAATGCAAGATTGCAGCAGCTATCTTTTTTTTTTTTTTTAATTGGCAATGCCTGGGGTTGCCGGAGGGGGTGGGGGGGTTGCCAGCCCCTATTTTATTAATTATAAAATAATTTTTACAAGGAAGAGGGGGGCATATACCTAACCTTTTGATTACAATACCTGACCCTGTATGTAAAAATAAATAAGGACGTACTACATCTCTTACAATTCAAAATCAGCAAAAAATAAACAAGGGACTACTACTCCCCTTACATAGGAATTGAATAAAATCTAAACCAATATATTAATAGTTTCTTAATAGAGACAAACCATCACTATCACGTTTCAAGATGCTTTTCAACTCAGAAGACAAACTAGAAATGAAGTACGGTGAAATCCTCTTGAGTCTCCCGAGCTTCCTTAGCTAACCAGTCAGCAGCAATATTCTTTTCTCTCAATATATGTTGAACCTGTGCTTTGGTATCTTTTATCATCTTTCTTGCCCATGAAATATCATTCCAGACATCCCATCGTGTCACTTCTGAGGACAACCATCTTGACACAGTAAGGGAATCTGTCTCAATACTTATATTTGAAACATTGAATTTCCTACACGGCTCGAGACCTTTCATTAGTGCCTTTAACTCAATAATTTCAATGGGCTTGGAATTCGTTTTAAATCCAAAACCCCATAGAAAATTGCCTTTAGAATCTCTCAAGATGCCACTCTCACCCCCTTTACCATTGGAGTAACTCCCATCAACATTTAATTTAACAGAATTAAGAGAGGGGGCAACCCATGAAACAAACTTACTAGTTGCTTTATTTCTAGAAATGGAGATGCTCTTGAAGAGAACCTCATCATCCTTGATTTGTCACATTGATAGAGGACAAGCCTTACCGAACATAAGTAAATCATTAATAATGTCATTTATAAGCACATATGCATTTTTACTTCAATTTCTATGTTTACAATTATTCCTTTCACCCCAAATATGCCACAGGGTAATGGAAGGAACAAAAATCCTGATATGATTTGAAATATTACCACTCTTGTTTTTCCAAAATTTTAACATTACATCAATGTGTGAGATATTAGGAATAGGTAAAATTCCAAAAAACTTAACAAGACCATTCCAAACATCCTTTGCATAACTACAACTTAAAAGGACATGACTAGTAGACTCACATTCTTTTAGACAATTCACACATTGGGAAGCCATTAATCTTCCCCGTGCACATTATTTATCATTAGTAGGGATAAAAGATGTAACTACCCTCCACATGAAGAAGGAGATTTTAATAGGTAGAAAATTTTTCCAAAAGAGAGTGCAGTTAAAAGATTCATTAGACTTCTTCCTAACCAAATTCCAAGCATTAGACACTGAGAATATACCATTGGAGGAACCTTTCCAGATGACAGTATCTTTTACTTCATTATTAAGGGATAAGGTCATCATCTCTTCTCTATACTCAAGAGGGAGAATTCTCTGTAGTAAATCCATGTTCCAGTTATTATTAACCCAAAGATCCTTCACTAAAATCCTGGGGAAAGGAATAGGAACCAATTGAAAGAAGTGACCACGAGGATGCCATTGATCAAACCAGAAGCTTACATCATAGGAACCAATTGAAAGAGGTGACCACGAGGATGCCATTGATCAAACCAGAAGCTTACATCACCTCTCCCTAACCCATAATGAATATCTTTTTCACACATATCCCTAGCTCTAAGAATTCTTTTCCATAGGGAAGAAGAATTCTTAGAAGCTGCAATTTCATTTGGGTGCTTCCCTCTCAAATATTTTGAGCTAATGAAATCAAAGAAAATTATCTTTCCATTCCTAAATTTCCACCAAATTTTAATTTCCATAGCTTATGAGAAATCATTCATAGATCTAACTCTAATTCCTCCTTCATTCGAGGGGAGACATAATTTCCCCTATGAAGCCCAATGAGTCGCTTTAGACTCAGATGAATCCCCCCAAAGAAAACAAGCAAACATACTTTCTAGTTTTTTAATGGCCCACTCAAGAGGTTTGAAAGCTTAGAAGAGATATAATGGAAGTGATGTTAACACACTTTTTATGAGGCAAATCCTACCCCCAGCAGAAAGCCATAGAGAGGTCCAGTGATTAATCTTATGAGCAACTTTTTCAAAAATAGTATTAAAGACTTGACGTTTTTTAAGACTAATCACAAGAGGACAACCTAAATAAACAAGAGGAGGTGAGTGAATATTCATCCCAGAGATTGTTTTAAGTTTTCTTTTAATACCAAGTTTTATTTTGTCTGGAATAAGAATAGAGCTCTTATAGTTATTGATCTTTTGACCCGAGACCCTTTCATACTGCTTAAGAAAGCCTAACACCTTAGAAACAGAAGGAGAGGCACCATTCAAAAATAGAATGCAGTCACAGCAAAACAGACATGAGAAATCCACATGGGGGAGGATGTCCTATACCTTATAGTCACAAATCTATTAAACAGAAAGTCTAATCCCCTAGATAAATATTCTGCTGCAATGACAAAGAGTGAGGGTGATAGAGGATCTCCTTGCCTAAGACCCTTAGAGGACTGGAAAAAGCCAGAACGTTGACCATTAACTAGGATAGAAAACCAACTGTTACATAAAATTCTCTTAACCATATAAGAAAATTTCCAATGGAAGCCAATATTGCCAAGCATAGAGAAAAGGAAAACCCAATCGATCCTATCATATGTTTTTTCCATATCTAGTTTCATGATGATGTTACCACCCCTAACTTTACGATTTAAGTCATACAAGAGCTCTTGAGCCAGTAAAATGTTATCAAGGATATTCTTAGCTTTAACAAAGCCCGATTGATTAGGGGAAATTATTTTAGGGAGAATAACACTTAACCTATTGCAGATAATTTTTGAAAAGATTTTAGAAGATGTGTTACATAAACTAATAAGCCGAAAATCTTTCCAATGGGTGGGATTAGATGATTTAAGAATTAAAACAATGGTGGCTGCAATATAGAACCTAGGAAGAGGAAAACCATCATAAAACTCTATTATAGCTTTATAAAAATCCTTACCAATAATCTTCCAGCAATGTTTGTAAAACAGACCACCAAAGCCATCCGGTCCAGGCTCAGAATCAATCTCAAGATCATTGATGACATTAGTAACTTCTTCAAAGGTTGGGATAGCAGTCAACATATTATTATCCTCTTCACTAATCATTTTCGACACCCAATTAGGACATTGAAATGAATCAACTTCAAAATCTTTTGTTAACAAGTCCTTGAAAAAATTGATAACAGATGGACCAAGTCCATCTTCCTCAACCCAATTGCTATTATTGTCTTTTATTTTAGAGATTGTGTTTTTAACTCTCCTTTCTTTAACTACAGCATGAAAATACTTTGTGTTTTTGTCACCATCATTTAACCACCTAACCTTTGATCTTTGTTTCCAAAACATGTCTTCCTGTTCAATCAATTCCATTAATTCCTTTTTAGCTTTCTATAATTTTGTATAGGAGCCTTCCTGACCGTCTAGCATATAAGACTTTTCTAGATCATTTACTAGTTCCTCTACCTCCTTTACTTTTTTGTGTATATTTCTAAACACCTCTAAATTCCACTTCATAAGAGAATGTTTAAGTCTTTGTAGCTTTAGTTGGAATTTAATAAGACCTTTACAATTGCAATCAGCATTCCAAGAGGATTCAACAAATTCTATGAAAGAATGATACCTAGTCCACATGTTTTGAAATCAAAATTTAGTTCCCCTTTTTTTTTTATTTATTTGAAAACTCCACAAGAAGAGGAGCGTGATCAGAACATGTTTTGTTAAGGTGGGAAACATTGAAGAACTCAAATTTGGAAGTCCATTCAGCATTAATCAATGCCCTATCTAACCTAACATGAATTTTATTCCTTGACCAAGTGAAAGGATTACCAGTAAATCCAGCATCAGATAAATGACAATTAGCAATAAACCCATTAAAGTCTTGCATCGAGCCAGCATCATTTTTCACACAGCCTTTCCTTTTCATGCAGTGACAGAATAGCATTGAAATCACCTAAGATAATCCAAGGACAATCAATCTGACCAGCAAGGGACTCTAGTCCTCCCCATAGATCCTTACGACCTGACTTTGAACATTTTACATATACAACAGTAATATGGAAAGAAGTAGAGCTAGAATTTAAGCAGCACAACAAGTGGAGGAATTGCTCAGCATCCAACAAACAATTACAAACCAAACTGTCATGCCAAAAAATCTAAATTTTTGAGTTTGAATTAGATATGAAGTTTTTAAAATTTAAGGATTTTGCTACCTTTTCTGTGTTGCAACTTGAAGTCATAGGTTCACTGATCATTATCATTTGCAGTTTATGAATAATAGATAGTTTATGAAGTCGTTTCAAGGATCTACCATTAACTAAACCTCTAATATTCCAAAACATGCACTTCATGATAAACTAGTAGGAGGGGCAAAAATTGTTTCACTAACCCCAAGGTGATTAGGAGAAGGAGGAGATGAGTGTGTACCTTTATCCTTCGCAAGAGAAGGAGTAGGAATGCTTACAAAAAGATCATCCTTTGATTTTCCTTTCATTACTTTTGGAGTTAGATCATAATCAGAATCATATTCAGCTTCTGAAGATTCATCCGATACATCCAACTCAACTTCCTTGATTTGTCCCTCGAATGATCCATTGCTTGGGATGTCATCTAGAACACCCTTTATTGAATAAGGAATATCATCGGAGAGAGAGGGATTACCTTTGTTCTGCAACTCCACTGAATTAACTTTAGGTCCCAAAGGAACATCTACTGATGCAGTGGTGAGATCACCTGTAACCTATTCCTTATTAATTTTTGTAGCAGAACTAGGATGTAACATAGAAGCACCACCCTCTACATGAACAACCTGATCTGCTGCACTATCATTGACAAGACAGCATTCATTCTCATGAGAAGTATCAATTTTGGATCCATGTTCCACCTTATCAGCTGCACTATCAATAACAGAGGAATTCTCAAGAGAAAAATCTGTTTTCGAGCATTGACCCACATCAATAGTAGATTTACCTTTTCCATGAGCCTCAGTAACAATTTTAGGAACACAAATTTGTTTAGGCTTATTCAATTTTTCCATTTTAGATTGCAAGTTTACATCCTTCACTAATGTTGTTTTCGAAGGTTCCTTGTTTTTTCCTTTATGAAAAGTTGAATTAGTAGTGCATTTCTCTATGGAATGACCCATTTTGTAGCAACCTGAGCAGTAAAATGGGAGATTTTCAAAAACAACATGTTGATAGTATCCATCCCTTTCAGTACCAATCGAAATCCGTTCCTTACATTTTTTAGATACATCAACTTCAACCAAAATCCTAGCAATTGATGGCCTAGATAAATTTGCAGTAGGTTCATCATATTTTAATGGTGATCCAAACGCCGAAGCTAAAGCAAACAACATCGATTTTTCATAAAAATGAATAGGGAGATTAGGAAAAGCAACCCATACCGAGGCAATGGAACATTCCTTGTTAAAGTGAGAACAAGGAGACCACTTTACCACTCTCATCAAGGAGGAATTAATCATCCACATTCTCCTTTCCCAAATCCTAGTGTAGTCTTCCTGCAAAGTTGGTCGGATAAGAATCTACCTTTGATTGATGAGACTAACCTCCACAAGACCTTTAAACCCCTTAGCAACAAAAAATTCTCTAATTTCTTACATAAAAGGACGAGAATATGAGAATGAACCAACCAATGCAAATCTAAGAGGAAGGCAAAGATTGTCGATTTCCTCTTCATTGATAATGACAGCTGGTTCTCCTTTGAAGGTAGTGGCTTTTTTTTGTCCTAGTATAGCTCCTTGTTGAGGAACACTAGACCCAATTACTTGTTATTACGTCCCGAAGTGACAGAGTCGTAACAGCCCCGCCGTGTAAACCATCCTAAGATAGAAGTTGGCCTTATAACCACTATCTTAAACCTGATCTACACAAGGCGTCCACGACTAACCCGCTTTGATGTAAACAGTTTGTAATTTAAATAAATCATTTACCTATAAAAGTGAGGAATTATATATATATGCTATAATTCAGTTATTACAATTAAAGTTTACAATATTTCTCTGTAATATATTTCCTAGTTATTACATCATTCGGAAATAAAAAATAATTCTAAAATAAAAACTTAGACGTTAAAAATATGTGTTTATTCTTCAATGTTTTTCCTCACTCCCCAGGATTCAACAGTTGCTAGCTTCAGAGTAGTTGTTTACTAGCTTCAGAGTAGTTGTTTACTAGCTTCAGAGTAGTTGTTTGCCGCTTCTTAGCCAGCACCTACACGACGTCTATAGGGATGTAAGCAACCACAGCTCAATAAGTTAGGATGGAGGACTTAAAACTATACCATAAACACAAGGTTTTCAATCAACTTATTAGGTACAATGCATGTGCAAGCAAATGCCATCGCATGACGTTATCCGGCCCATTGTGAGATTAGAGAAATTGCGCCCGCTCTAATCCGGGTTGAAGAGTTACCATTAATGCAACAGCTCACGACCAAACCTAAGCTTATGCAATGGAGACATTACTCCTCCCGCGACTACTTTCGAACCACTGACTTCACCCTCGCTGCGACCTTCTCTCCTGTCACTTAGTTCGGCTAAGGATGAAAAAGGGACCATTATGCAATCCTGCGCTATCCCTTTCAAAGGGGTCGGTATTTGGCCGGAGAGTCCTAAGTTCCCTTAACGGGTTGCCATGTATGCCCGATTATGATTACTAATCGTATATTTGATTAAGTCCAATTTAACGTGATCAATCATTTCATACAAATCATACAATACATACTAGAGCAATAAACAGAATCATAACATCACCCATAATCAAGCACATGCACACATCCAACTATCTAACAAGCACAACTAAGCATAATCTCAAGCCTCTAAAATACAGCATTGTATTAATCTCAACTTACCTCAACTCCTCGCTCACTCACTCGAGGTCCGATTTGCTCAAGCCATCGCCGATCATCCCTATAACACAAACGTGGTTTTAGCTTTTCATATAACTATTATAGATTCATTTTATCCGATAACGCTTATTGTTAGGTTTTGTTTAAGGTTTAATATGCCTAATTATTTAGGCCTTAAGTCTTTTATAATTATTCTAGGTTTGGGGTTAGGTTCGGGTTCAGTTTCCGTATCGATTTCTAAATTAGGTTCGAGTTCGATTTCTAAATAGTGTTTTATATTCCAACCCTAGAAATTCGTTTCAACTCATAATGTGAAATTAATCACATTACTTCCCGATCTCCTAAATTCCATCATTACCTCTAGTCAGTATTTATTTTATCCGGTACACTTAAATCCGTATTAGTGTACCGAATTCACTTCTGATGTTAGAAATTTTTACATTTTTCATATAATTACATAAACTCAAGTCTTCTATCGGTTTTATTATATATCCCTATTATTTATATAATATCAATTTTTATCCTAATATTTTTATTTATTATATTTCCAATAATTATGTGTTATGTATTATTACCTATTATGTATATAATACACTTCTACTATTTCTATCACTTTAATTACCATCCCTAAAACATCAATTATCATTTCAAAATGTCTAAATTCATCTTAACTCAGATTTTACTCCCAATTTCCCTAATTTACAAAATTAACTTAAAATTAACTATTTTTCCATATTACTTATTTACTACATAATTAACCTAATAATTACATCTAATACCCTAAATACTACAAGTATCATACTCCATCAGATTTCAACATCCTAAAACATATACTTATTCACTAAATCAGTAATTAACCATTTAATTACTTAATTAACCCTAAATTACCCATCTTATACCTCATTTTAGGGCCTAAAAATTATCTAAAATTCTCAAAAATTAATTTTTGAAAACAGGCTTCATAGCACTGTTCTATATCATCTAAGTAATCTATACAAAAATTTTGAGCTTGAAACTATGCTCCTAAGGTCATTTATTTTTAAATCAAAATATGCTTGGTTTTGTACGATTTCTTAAGGATTATATATCACGAGACATACTTTCATCAAAATAATATTTTTCCTAAAAACTACATACAAAAATATTCCAAAATAACAAAATTCATAATTTTCTAAGAATATTTATTATTTTTAACAAAATTACATAAAATCAGGCTAGAAATCGGACTTACCGATCTGGGTGGCTCCGGCCACAGTCGGCCGCCGTGGCCTTGTCGGCCGGCTTGGGCACTGCCACCACCGTGTGGTGGTGGTGGCCGTCCACTCCCAGCTGCTCGTCTAGTGTGGGTTCCCTTTGAAGGCCCTAATTCCACAGTTTTTCCTAATTTTTTTCTAATTCGAATTTTTCTCTCAATTTTCACCTTTCCCTAATTTTCTTTGATTTCTAACTGTCCAAATGAGCTTTTGAATTTTTCTTGCTATTTATAGAGCTTTAGCGTAATTATTGTGCATTAAATTGGATAAGACAATTACCTTATCCGTTAATTTTTGGCTTTTGTATTGTCTTAATTTAATTGGCCGATTTTTTTCTTATTTTTCCCAGCTGCCACGACCCAATTCTAGATCCTTCCTTATTTTTCTTGATTTTTTCTTAATTAATTATGAATTTTCTTTAAGTATTTAGTATTATTTTTGCACATTTCGCGTATTTTAAGTAATTACGCGTATTTATACTTACATGTAAATTCATATATAGTACAAATAAATATTCTTAAATATTATTTAGGTCATTATATTATTTTTAGTATACATATAATTTATCTCTAACGATTCGTTAATTATCGGAATGCATTTTACGCATTTTCAATAAATAACGAATTATATATTTAAAATTTAAAATTTTTATAGTCTTTTATTTTATTTCTTATTTTCCTAAATTCAAACTTACAGGATCATTTTTACTAATATTTCTAGCTTTACTTTATAATTTAGGTTTAATCGAATCTTTCAACTGATCGAAACCTCAAATGGCTAGTTGTGGAGATTATACTTGTGCAAAGGATTTCTTAAAGCTACGAGGAGAAACAGCAAGTCCTCCATCATCCTTCGAAATGTCTACAATTTCTTTATCAGAAGATTTCGACATAATGAGAAAAAAGAGCAAAAAAATTCAGCACAGCAATCATTTCTCAACAGAGTTTACTACAATATTTTCAATAACAGCACAAAATATAAGAAAGGAATCAATCTAAATAATCTTAATTAGTCCAGCACAGTCTAAATAAGATGCAGCAGTAAAGAACTGTTGAATAACAGCGATTGCAGCAGCTATCTTAAGTACCATGATCCAATATTCATGCAACTTGATCGCACTCACTCAAGGCTACCCCATCTTCATAAAGAAGCAAATCAATCATGCAAAGAAGTCATGGTGGTGGTAGTAGTTAACGCCTCCAAGATGTTCAATGAATTGCTGGTATATATAGTGTAAGCACTAGAGGACGGAAGAGTAGATTTTGATGTCTT
Organism: Lumnitzera littorea; assembly: GCA_024138015.1. NCBI lineage: Eukaryota > Viridiplantae > Streptophyta > Magnoliopsida > Myrtales > Combretaceae > Lumnitzera > Lumnitzera littorea. Next base: position 109,566,537 of record JAMXBB010000008.1, read on the forward strand.
TGCTTAGTTGTTAGTTAAACTTAACTCTTTTGACTACTTACCCTAATAGCATTGGATATTTTGGCACGTTCTACTTCAACAATCCCATTTGAGTTAACTTTTAGGTAAGGAGGTCAGGTCCTCGATCCCCTTTGGCACTCATTGAATTCGGGGCTATATAAATGCCAAAAGACTTGAGTTTTGCCATCCTAACTCCAATATTGGTAGCTCATAATCACCTCCACATAAATGATTGGATGTAGATGCGAAGGTATGAATATGAGATTGTTATACAATTTTAATTTATAGTTATTTTAAATTTTTTTTGTAATTTAAAATAAAACTATCTGTAGGGATGAAAAATTGCTTAGTTTAATCTTTAATTATGTGCATGCATAATCAAAAGTTCTATTTTAAAATAATGGTAAAACAAAATGTTAAAAAACGTAAAAGGAAGTTATACAAATTTTTTTAAAAACGAAGCAAATTTAATTACAAATTTGGTGTAAATTGTTTTTTTTTTTTTTGAAAAAAAAATAATGTTATCACTTTAATCATCAACATGGTGATGTAGTCCGGGAGAAAAATTGAAAATAAAAAATAATAATATATATTAAAGAAGAAGGAGGAGGAGCAGCAATAGCTGCAGCCACATGGATCAAGCCACCTGCACGTAAACTTAACCAGACTTAGCAGTCTCAGGCTCAACTGGGAAAGCCCAGGCAAGCCCATGCTTGGATGGCCCAGGCAAAGGCCCATGCATTACCGGGCCAATACATTTGCCAAGCCTAATAAATAGTGCCCTTGTTAAAAATGACATCTTTTTTATGATTTGAATCCTGAAGTCGGATTCTAATTGTACTTGAAAACATTGCGCACCTTTGCCCTGTGAATACACAACTCACCTACTTAATGCTTAGACACTTCCGCACTAAAATAAGTGTTTTCTATTTTAAAGCGGGTAATCAGTAGGTGCTTTAACACCTTCAGGAGTCGTACGAGAGAGTGGTGAATATGCATGGGTGATGTGGAACAGCAGAAGCAAATTAATTAAAAGAATTGGAGCGATGTTACGTATGAATGCAAAAATTATATTGAAAAAGTATACCAAGTAAATACCTGTTAAGTCAGCAAAGCCGCAATCGAATTTGAGATATTGAAAAGGTCAGCCTAGTAAATGTCTGTTAAGTCAGCAAAGCCGCAATCAAATTTGAGGTCAAGTGTGGATGTGAACCGTTCATGAATTGGAAATAAAGATAGCCACATGTTTGACTAGTAAGGTTTTTGTCAACAGTAAAATTTAATTATTTCAAAGGATTTACATCTATGACCTATTGCTAAGCCACTTTTTCTTCTAATTATTAAGATGCCAGTACGTGCTCTTTGGATTGGGAGTTTATGAAAGCAACAATCTTCGGATTATTTCTCACGTCAATCAAATACACGATTAATAGAAATCAGTTTCTAGCATGGTTACATTTGACGGTTTTGCACCACTATAAAATTAAGATAGGCTATACATCGCTAATGATTGAGACGGCCTTACACCATTAAAAATGCACCATATCCAATTTCAATAAATAACTTTGGAGGGGAAATGTAAAAAAATCCCTCCTAAACTTAAAAATATGATTTTTAATTCTTAAACTTTTATAAATTAGTAAATAACTTTTATAACCCCATTTAATTTTGATTTTGGTGTGAATTTAGGAGTTATTTATATACTAAAATCAAAGTTTAAAAGGTTATTTTTAACTTAGAAGATTATTTGTCAATTTATGAAAATTTAAAGACTAAAGACCATACTTTGGAAGTTTATTGAGGAAATTCGTACCAAAGTCAAAATTTAAAGAAATCTTGTGCAAATTTCCCCAACCTTTTTTTTTTTTCTTTTCATTCATAAATGAAACCATAATAAGAAAAGGCTACTTATATAAAAGCAAGGTGAGTTATGAAGCTTTTCTTTTTTTTTTTAAGTCAATTATATTATAAAATGAGAGATGGGAGATTCGAATTTGATCCATCTCGTTAAGAAATCAATACTGATACCACTAGACTATGATAGGCTTAATAATATGAAAGACTTTGTTAAAACTCAATATAAAAGCTATTAATTTATTACTTAGAAAGACAATAAAGAAAAGAGAAAAACTAACAATTTAATTAAATTGAACCAAGTTAAATGGATTAATAGAAATAAAATTATATATAGCCTAAATAAAATAATGGTCCCAATAGAGCAATTAAATATAAAAAATTTCATTCCACATAGGTTATATCTACAAATTTACGCAATGTGATTAGCAATTTAGTCCAATCTTTATGAATAGCATTATGTACACCAATCCTTCACGAGTAGTGATAGACATGTTAAATATTTATTATGAAATTATAAGAGCTCTTAAAAAGTGATGTTTAGCATGTTATGTCGGTACTCTAAACACCCATCTATCTAAATACCCATTTCCTTTATAAAGAAATGTTTTAAATAAAGGTTTTTCATCTTTATTTAATTATTTTGTAGATCCTATGAAATAAAAAACTAAGTAAGAAACTAATTAAAAATTTATTAAATGTAATTTTTTTTTACTTACTATTTAATATACTAAGTAAATAGAACAAACCAACAACAAAACTAATTAAAAGCAACTAATTAATTATAGCGTAAAAAAATAAAGTGAAGAACTAATTCTTTATGAAACATCTTTCTTAAGTTAAGCACATGTTCATAAGTATAAGGGTAGAGGGATACTTGACATAGATATTTATGCTAAGCATCCCTTTATAAATATGCTTTAACAAATCTAAATTTTTTTTTCATTTCCAAGATACTTTTTTATTTTCAAGATAAAATAGACAATACAACAATTATCACTTCGTTCATAATTTTAATTTTGCAATTAATTTAGTTTCACCAAACATTTTCCTTCCTTTATTAATGAATATCTCCCATTCTTTATTCATTACTTCATAGCTCGTTAGGGTCACCCATATAGAAGTTATCTCTATTCAATTCTCCTTTAACATTTCAATCATGAATTTATCATAATTAAAAATTAGGTAAATATCACTAATTTATACTTTAATTTTATCATTTTTTATAATTATATACTTAAAATTTCAACTTAACTATACATTCAATTAAATATTTAGTTATTAGCATTTGCACATCAATTAATTCCAATTCATATTATTAATGTTATTAACACTATCAATAATGAGATAGTCATCCACGACTTTATAAGGGTAACATGATCCCCTAATGCAATAGGTAACCACCTATGGCTAAAGGCAGATTTCGCAACTCACATTTTTTAAGTAAGTCATGACCCACTGTTTTAAAGGGGGTTGGCTGATGACTACCTATGAGAGCTTACACTATCCCACTTTAGACCGTAAGCTGTTGATTGATCGTGCTAACTAAACTATATTATAAATTTGAGTTAATTGAAGTATAGAAAGTAATAATTAAATATTCAATTGAATTTTGGTAAAAAAAAAATGTTTAATTAGATGTATAATTAGATAAATTGATATTTACAAGTGTTTAATTACAAAAGGTGGTGAAGTTAGATATAAATCGTGATAATAATCTATTAAACATTGCATCTCTTTGTTGCTAAGGCAAAATTATTAGGTATGTTCAAATAATGAAAGGAAAAAGTTTTAATGTGCCCTACCTAGTTATCATATGTGTGTATGTATATATATATATATATAGTATATAATTATTAATTATATTTAAACATTTGACGATATAGATGATAATTTTCTTAAAAACTACACATTACCATGATCATGTGATCCAACATAATTGATAGTTATACTTCGTACGGTAGGTAAAATGAATCCTTTCTCATAAGCAAGTGTCTACCAATTTTAACGCACGGATTACACACTTGGTTAACATACAAACTCGTCTCTTTTTCGAAAATGTTCTGCTTTTGCATAATGATGCTTTGTTCGGATATGAAACCACCCTCATTGTAACGAAGTGTCCGACGTCCAATATCTTCTATTTTGATAAAAAATTTAACATTCTCATATATTATGGTTGCGTGGTTCGATCACATTCATATATACATTTATATATGCAAAGTGTATACCCACGGCACATGGGGAGTCGAAAGTAAATAATGTGCCAATACATGTAGGATAGCTTCATGAGCCCGTAAGATCCTGTGATTAATAGTAGGGGTTGCTTCAAAAGGCTGCAATTTAGATTGACTATCTTCGAGCATTATTAAAGCCCCTGCTAAACATACGTTGTTGCATTTTTCTTGGGTCAACTACTATGTAACCAATGAATCATAATCCATTTTAGTCCGTCCACCTCCAGCTGAGCAAGTCCCCACTTCTGCATGATCCTACAAACGTATATATCCTAACTGTTGGGTATTACACGTTATATATATATATGTTTATGTTTGAAGAAAATTCAATTGAGTTCTTTATGCTTAAAATAAACCATATCGGTCTTTTATATTTTATGACAAAATTCGATGCAAGTCTAGTAAGTCATTTGCGTTTCTTTATATTATCACACTATGTAAGTTCCTTATTAACTATTCCCTATGATTAATGGCCTAAATTTAGATTACTTATTTGGATAAATTATACAAATATATAGGAATTGATTGAGTGACTCATTGAAAAGTATTTGATTGAATTTTGATGTAAATATAAAATGACTTAACTAAATTTTGACATAAATATATAAAGAACTATATATAGTTATTTTTGGAAAGTTACTCATAAGAGTAATTTTGACAATTTTTGCATGGTTGCTTTATTATTCTTATAATTTTGCTCTCACCATGTGCGTACGAAAGTTTTATTAGTATGTAAATATTCATCCCGTAATTATCGGAAAGTTCTCATTGTTAGGGCAATGGATCCCCGAGTTTATGCCTCCTTGATCCACTGCAGTACATGTTAATAATGGACCATTCATTCATACAAATGAACGTATACAAATTTTGCATATGTATATATATATATATATATATATGTAGATATACGCGTACGTAGTTTTCCGAGGTATAACTAATAAAAAGTTGATACTTTCTAATCGTCTTTCCATTGCTAATAAAGCCTTGCAATCTACGATAACTTTATCCATCCCCGGGGGCGTAGTCACCGGCAGTCAACTGAGGGTTTTTACTTTCTGCACTTCCTCGACACACATTTCGATTCAACCGCCCATAAACATAAGTTTAATGCACCTTGGGATCGTTCATGAAAAATTATAATATAAAACCTTACTAACGTACGTAACTTCCATCCAAAGCTCAATTATTAGCAGCAAAACTAAGCATTATTTCTCAAAACTCCCTCTCTCTCTCTCTCTCTCTCTCTCTGTGTATATTCTCTCTCGGGATTATTGAGATTAACAAGATTTCAAAATCTAGAATATACATATATAGTACGTATTAGTATAGTATACAATAGACAATGTCGTCATCGACTGCCTCCGGCGGTGTGCCACCAGGGTTCCGGTTCCACCCGACGGACGAGGAGCTTCTTCAGTATTATCTGAAGAAAAAGGTGTCGTTTCAGAAGTTTGAGATGGAGGTCATTAAGGAGGTCGACTTGAATAAGATGGAACCATGGGACCTCCAAGGTACGTAGAATTTTAACAATTTATTATGAGTTAATGTTGATCTTAAGATGTGTTGGAATACCTAGAAAATCTTTCTTAATTATAATTCCGCAATTTTTAGAATACTTGCATGGTGGAGCAGGTAATTGGGTTGTATTTCTTAGGAGTAACGGCGATGTGAATGCGCTTATATTTAGTTTTGACGAGTGTGAGTCGATTTAAATTAGAGAATATCTTTTAGACTGTATAAATAAGTGTACGTAAAATTAGAATGATTATCTAAGATTCAATACTATTTATATATATAGGATGTGTGTGTATATGCATTAATTTTGGGAAAATGTTCTAAATACAACATGAACTGTTTGTACTTTTAACTTGTTAGAAAATTAATTGAAACTTTTCACAACTTCATCACTACTTAGTATAATACATGTTTTACTTTGATTGGTAACTAGACTAAGTAAGTACTAACATGATACAAAAAGTGGTTTTAAAAAGATTTGAACTTTGATAAATTGAAAATGGTAGTAAATTAAATTTTTTACTAAAATTTCGAAAGCATTAGTGGCATTTTCTCGTTAATTTTTTTACCGAAATTGGATAAACATAACGAGAGTAATGAAATAAGAGTAATTCATAATTCTCCCTGTCTTTTATTTATTTATATTTTTCCTTCACTGTATTATGAGAAGATACCCGCAAATCTTTCAGTTTCATAAGACACTTTGGAAAAGTGTACTTACATTTCAAAATGTCAAATAGTGGGGCTTCTAGACCATCACTAAAAGACTTCAGTTCAGTCAATTCAGCAATATCTTGAAAGCTTTAGCCATGATTTGAGGATATAGTGCAATTAAGTCAATGTTAGGAGCTGCCTATTCAAGGTCCACGGATATGACCTTTGCGGAGCATCATCGGTTCATTCATTAATGAAGATCTTTATGGGCATTAATATGTGGCTATTAAAGTAAGTTTATAAGGGGTGTATGGTACAAATTTCCATACCAAACAACTCAGTTCTCCTTATAATGGAAAACACCACAGGTGCTTAGAAGCAACCAAGTGATTCATTGGTGAGACAAAAAGTGAGTCATTGTTGTTAGACACTCACTTGACCAATATGGCCGTTGGCCATAATTTGGCCATTTGGCGTAGCCTTTTCTTGTTTTTATCTTCTTCAATTTTTATAAAATATTATTATGATAAGTAATAAAATAATTATTACCACTAATATTTAAAAAGTATCTTATATGTTAGTTAAAAAAGTAGTAATAATATAGGATCCACATAAGTTTTAAAAAATTATTAAGTAATTTTAATTAGATAATCATTTATAAAGCGTGGAGTTACTTAGAGAGAAGAGATGTTGAAGATACTAATATGGCACCTTAAACACCTTCATAAGCATCATACCTTTATAAACATTATAGTACTTTAAAAAAGATGTTAGATGAAGTGTACCGTCCACGTCCTAATTAAATTGGGGGTAAATCACAATTGAATCCTGGACTTTCCTTTAACATGCATGTATCCTTCGAAACTTAAAAGATATGGAGCAATAAGTGAATCTACCCATGGAAAACACCATCAAAAAATACCAAAACATAAAGAGATGTTTCTAAAAATAAGTCACCATCTAGCGACTTATAAATAAGTTTTATCAAAAAGTCAATATGCTTGTAATTTTTATAGCACCATCTATTTTCTGATAATGCATTATACCTACCAAGTTCTAACATTTTTTTGGTATCAGTATACTTTCTGATTATTACTAAAACATAAATGTAATTTTTAGACTTATTTTTAGGTGACTTGCGCCTAGTATCACCGAACATACACTTTACCAATGACTGGAGGAGGCAAATGCATTTAATCTTCAAGAGATATGTGGGAGGACTATAGATATTATAGAATTTAGGGTGTGAATATCTAATTTGCCCTAGATGTACATATCATATATTGATAAATTGAGTATTATGTTAATGATTTCAGAACGGTGTAGAATCGGGTCAACACCTCAAAACGAGTGGTATTTCTTTAGCCACAAGGACCGGAAGTACCCAACCGGATCGAGAACAAATAGAGCAACAAATGTGGGGTTCTGGAAGGCAACGGGGAGAGACAAATGCATAAGAAATGTCTACAAGAAAATAGGAATGAGAAAAACATTGGTGTTCTACAGAGGAAGAGCACCCCATGGTCAGAAGACTGACTGGATCATGCATGAGTACCGCCTTGAAGATGCTGATGATCCCAATAACAATCCCGCTGTAAGTATAATTTATCAATAATGGATGGATATACCATGGAAATCTTAAACTTATATGTCATTTTGCAATTGGGTTACAAAGGCCATTTTGAAGTACCAATTTAGTCTTTGTTAGTCCTAAACTTTGTTTTCGATGATGTGATTTCCTATAATATTGTTCTGCGGACATTCACAAAAGAAAACTTATGAAGCACATGTTTTTTCCAACTCAATTTAAAAATATAATCCTCAGAAAAAAAAAAAAAAAAAAAAGAATCCTCTAAAGTATTTTACATAAATTTATAAAATCAATTGTTGAAATTGTTTGGATTTTTTAAAAATATCTTATTGTATGATGATGGCATCCTTTTCTATATACAATCTCAACAATCAGTTATAAGTAGTAGCATCTTTAGAAAATTTTGTAAAAAGCAATTTTAAAGAATTCAAATCCAATCACTAAACAATTTGGTTAGATACGAATAAAATTCTTAATTTCTTAAAGTTGGTTCAATTTCCATAATATTTGAAAAATATGCATAGGCCTCTCCGATCGTTGCTAAAGAACCAATACCAAGCATATAGTAATGAATTTAGGAATTTTGGCAATGGTTTGCGGGTGGTTTATGCGCATATTTTTCAAAAGTTAGTAAGCTTAGGAGATATATATATATACATACTTCACTTTTTTTTTTTTTCTGGTTGCATTTGTGATTATTCCAAAAGTTAAGGGCTAAATTAAAGTTTTTAAAAGGGTTTGAATATCTAATTACATAAAGGTTTAGAGGTTCTATTACATATTATTTCACCTTTCATTCTCTCTTTCTAACCCTAATAGATCTTTATTTATATCAACTTAATTATAATGTACACAGGAAGACGGATGGGTAATATGCAGGGTGTTCAAGAAGAAGAACTTATTCAAAATTGGTGGAAACAACAATGAAAGTGGAACTAGTAGTATCAATATAGAACAACACCACCACCACCACCACCTTAATAGTACATCCAACACTTTTGAACTTAACATGCATAGAGACAATCAATACTCTAATTTCCTTTCCCAACAAACAAGTGTACATGGATTACAACCTAATAATCCTAGTACTGCCTTTGAACTCAACAAACCAACAGATTTAGCTCTCCATTACTCCTACCACCTACATGCGCCCCCACATTCTCAATATTCACTTTTCCCATCACAAACCCTAGTTCCTAGCCATACAAAACCAATAAGTGTTGGCAACGGTGGAGGATACGACTATCCCGAGATAACATCAGTGGCTACCTCACCTCTCATGGTTAAGCAACTCATGTCAACAACAAGGGATTGTGAAAGCGGTGATGATGATAGTTTTAGGTACCAAAATGGTGAGTTAGGCACCTGTGAAGAACCAACAGCTCATCATAGGCCTATTGTTGAAGGAAGAGATGAGGGTGTGAACAATAATGAATGGACAACAATGCTTGTTTCTTCACATATGGGTGCCACTGAAGATACAACAAATAAAGATGCTGTGAGGTTTGAGGATTCAAGTACATCTTCTATCCACCAAATCAATCGTATACATTTAAGGGGAGAAATGGACTTTTGGGCATATGGGAATAAGTAATAATTGGATTATGTTTCTTGTTTCTTAGTCATTGATTGGGACAGTGTATTCACATGGAAAACATTTTATCCAACGTATATTGGTCATGTAATATTTGCTACATTCAATCTATGTACTATCTCCCATAATTCAATTCATGGATGGAATTGTTTTTATATAGTTTCTTTCAAAAGAAGCCTCTTTAGATTTTATTGATTATGTGCATCAAAGCTAGATTTGAATAAATATTAAATTCTAAATGAAAAGAAAGAAATTGTACATATATTACACATAATTATACCAAACTGATGGGAAGCTTGAGTTAAGTCTTTCATTCTAAGTACCTTGGACTTAGAATAAATATTAAATTCTAAATGAAAAGAAAGAAATTGTACATATATTACACGCAATTATACCAAACTGATGGGAAGCTTGAGTTGAGTCTATCATTCTAAGTACCCTGTACCAAGAGAAGAACATCTAAAGCAATTATAAGACTAACCATAGATAAAAGATACCAAATCTAATTTACCATAAGAGAGTTGTGTTGATTACGGGTTAACCAAACTTCACCTGGTCGACAAGTTGGAATAAACGGTCGATTAATTACAATAGGTGATTGATCAGCTAGGTACAACGATGCAAGCTTATAAATCATCATAGAATAATATAGGGTTTTGGAATAGGTAATAATGTTAATTTAAAACCCTATAGAGTTTTTGGTTGAATTGGAGGATTAAGTAAAACTCAATGTTAAAACCCAACTTGTATAAGCCCTAAAGCTAAGCCAAGTAATCATAGGTTTGATCTTAGAACCCAAGGTTTAGGGCGATCGGTTAAAAGATCCGATTAAACCCAAATTATAAACTATTGAGAGAAATACTAGTAAAAATGACCCCGTAAACTTAAATTTAAGAAAATAAATAGTAAAATAGGAGACTATAAAATTTTCAAATTTTAAGCATGATAATTGTTAATTACCGAAAAGGCAAAAAGTGTAATCTAATAACTAATAAATTACTAGAGATAGATTATATGTATACTAAAAATTTTAGAATGACCAAAATAATAATTAGGAATGTTCACGTGTGCCCCACATGTATTTACGTATAGATCAAAATACGCGTAATTACCTAAATTGGCCGAAAACTAAACAAATAATTAAAGAAAAATATAAAATAATTATGGAAAAATCAGAAGATGATAAGCTGAACCAAGATCAGGTCGTGGCGGGTTCAAATCAGAAAAAGAAAAATTATCCAATGAGAATTAGACAAACAAAAAGCCAAAAATCAAGGAATTGGGGCAAAGTTTTATCAAATTAATGCATATTAATTATTACAATTGTCTATAAATAAGGAAAAAATTTTCAGAAGTCATTTGGTCAGTTTAGGATCTGAGAAAAATCGAAACACTGAAAAAATCGAGAGAAAATCCAAAAAATAAAAAAAGAAAAGAAAACTGTGTAGATTAGGCAAGTGAACTAAAACCACCACCCACCACCACTTGGGACCGAACCACTACCACCACCTGGGACCGAACCACCACCACCACCCTACATTAGAACCACCGCCTGGACCAGTCGATAACATTGGACCGGGTTTGGACGGCCAAAAAGCTTCGAACCAGTTAGTCATTTATTCACCCAATTTTTGTATAATTTTGTAAAATAGTTATTTTGCCCAGAAAATTATGAAACTTGTTATTCTGAGGTTTTATTGTATGTAGATTTAGGGAAAAATATTGATTTAGTTTAATTATGTCTGGAAATATAGGTTCCTTCATAAATTGTTCAAAACCAAGCATGATTAAACCGAAAAATAAATAGGCTTAGGAGTGTAGTTTAGAGCTCAAAATTTTTCTGTAGGATGCTCATATGATGTAGAACAGAGCTATGAAGCCATTTTTTTTAAATTAATTTTCGAAATTTTTAAGTTAATTTTTAGCCCTAAAATGATGGAAAAATTGAGTGATTTAGGATTAATTAGGTGATTAAGATGTTAATTACTAATTTGGATCTTAATTAGATGTTTAAGGATGTTAATATCTAAAGTGGAACCTTAATCCTAGCCTTTGGGTATTAAGTATGGTTAATTAGGGAAATTAGGTAAGTAATCTAAGAAATTAGTAATATGTGAAAGTGTAAATTATTAAATCTAAAAAAATAGGGTTATTTAGATAATATTATAATAGAAATCAGAAAAATAATAAATCTGAAATAATATTTAATTTTAAGTAAATATCTCAAAATATAAGATTTTTACACATCGGGAATAAATTCGATACCTCAATTAGGGTTAACGTGTACTGAATAGTTTAGAATACCAAATTACGACCCAATAGGATATTTGAGTACCTGAGCGTAATGTGATTAATGTCGCATTGGGATTCAAGCCTAATTAAGACTTAGGAATTTAAAACTAGAATCTAGTTTAGGAGTTGAACCCCGAAATAGAGTACAACAAATCATTAGTACGTTATAAGTATACATGGGGAAAATAAGTTACATTATGAATTAGAATAAGAATTCATAAAATATAAGTACTAAAAAGACCTATTTGTATTATAGGACACCTAGAGACAAATCAGCTCACGACTAAGGGATCGAGCTATCGAGCAATTTCAAGTAAGTTGGGTTATTGCTTATTGTAATAGAATACTAGTTTTGTAGTGCTCGGAGACTTAGGTTTTTATATGCTTGTGATTATAAGTAGTTTACGCATGTGTTTGATGTATCTGAATTCGTGCTGAAACTTGCTTTGTGAGTGATTTGTGACTGATTGAATTGGTATGAAATTGTTTGAACACCCTAAACGGAATATAATCTTAGTCGACCCTAATAACCAAAAATGTCATACATTGCAACCCGTTAGGAGATCATAGGATTCTCCAACCAAATACCGACCCCTTCGAAAGGGATAGCACAGGATTGCAAAATGGTCCCTTCTTCATCCTCAGTCGAACTAAGTGACAGGAGAGGAGGTCGCGGCGGGGGTGAAGTCAATAGTTTGAAGGTAGTCGTGGGAGGAGCGAGGTCTCCATTGCACAAGCCTAGGTTTGGTTGTGAGCTGCTGCATAACATGGAACTCCTCAACCAGAATTGGAGCGGGTGAAATTTCTCTGATTTCACAACGGACTGGACTACGTTGTGCGATTACATTGTGCGATGACACTTGATTGTTGCATTGCATGAAAATAATTGTTTGATAACCCTGTTTGTGCTTGTATGCATTCATGAGTCTCCAATTCAACTTACTGAGCTGTAGTTGCTCATACCCTTATAGATCGTTTTGCAGGTTCTGATTTGTGATCACTTCAAGTACTATGCCACCCTACAATTACCCAGAGGTTAGTCCTTTTGAAGCCAGGAGTGTGAGGATCAAGTTACTTAGTATAATGTGTAACTAGACTAACCTTGTAGTTAAAGGTTAAAGACTGATAGTTATTTTGTAAATTAGTAGACTGTGGTGATTATGTAAAACTTCCTGGGAAACTCTGTGAACTTACTTATAATTATCTATATTTATTAGAAATTGTAGTGCTTATCATAATTGTAGTATAATTATTAATCGAACTGTTTACTTCAAAGCGAGGAGTCGTCAATGCCTTGTGTAGATCATGTCTATGGTAGGCACTGTGAGGTCAGTTACTATCATAGAATGGTTTACACGGCGGGACTGTTACGACTCTGTGACTTCAGGGCGTAACAACTTGCTAATAAATTTAATGAATAATAATTTTTTTTTGGCTAAAAATAAATAATAACATTTTCAAACTTAACTTTTAAAAATTTTGAAACAGCATTATGCTACATAGACTATAACTAATGAAAAAATCATAAGCCTATACATTATTTTATTTAGATTTAGTTTTTTTTTTGTTAATAATTATTTATATTTAGTTAGAAACAAAAAGGGTCTACCATAAATAAATAAATAATTCTAAACAAATAGGATTTCTACATATCAAACACGGTAATTGTTGATGGACATTTTTGGATAATTATTATGAAAACTTGTATTAATCATCACAATACATAAACCTGGTCCAATTATCTAATTTGGGTACAATCTTCATTGTCTCAATATAAATACCAGGCATAACCTCCAGGTAAAGGGATCCTCTTTCATTCTGTCATTTTTCCTAACTACTTGACATTTCTCTCCGTATAATAAGAGGGTTAACTTAGGTATTGAAGTGGCCATACCAAAGACCCTTCGACGCCCCTTGAAGCCGTTTTCATGTTTTGCAGGTGTTCGCGCACTAGAACGAAAATCAACAATTGACATTGTCTATGGGAACATGTAATTATGGTTACGATTCCCAATGTTATTTTGAAAATCTCCCAACATGACATTCTTTTTAGGGATGGACTTATTCACGTCTGATATGTTATGGGACGTTGGCTCTTTTAGGTAAAAACTTTCCAAACTTAACTTTTCTCTTCAGCACCAATTTTTATACTCTCCATATTCGTATGTCTATTGATGTTTAATGAGAATCATTGGATTTTTTTAGCAAAAGGTTGTTACATTTCCCAAGTGTTGATGGTTGTTTTTCATCCCACAGACGGCGTCAATTATTGTTTTCATACAAGTGTACATAATCTGTGAGTGTATATGTTTATAACCGCCACTTTCATGCGAGGGTACATGTTTGAGTAACCGTAATCTGAAATTTTGGTGGGTCATAATAGCCACCACTTAGTCGTTAACTACAAATTCATATGCCACTTGTGTTTTGTGACTGTACTGTGTCCTGCATTCTCCAAATTCTGAGCTTGTGTAGTAATAAGGTTAAGAAGTGTTCGAAGTTGAAATTCAAAATCCTAAGGCTAAAATTCAAAAGGAGTTCACAAGGCAAGATATTCACTCGACTGTAAGTCCATGTTCTAACACAGGCTCGACACATTCATGTGCCAAGTAACTCAAGAGAAACTATTAAGTGCAAAATATACTTAAGGAAATCAAGAGAAACTACTCGTAAAAGGGATAAAATATTGCTTGAACCGAAATTGAGCTAATACTCATCATGTGGTCCATTTAGCTAAGTCATCCATGGCCGAGTCGAACACCACAACGGCTTCGATTACTAATTCATATTGACCACAATCTATCGAACAACAACGAATACCTAGTCAAAATGTACTACTTGCAAATGGCTGAAAAGCTGAGCATGTTCAAGCTATTCTAAGGTGTCGAGAAGTTCTAAATTCTGAGCTGTCCATCATGGCCGAGTAACATCAACTAAGCTTCAAGTCCAATCACTCCAATTTGTGTCGAGCAAGTGCTGCCAACCTTGCTAAGATGGACACCATTGAACAAAACGAGCACTTGATAGCAATATACCCAAGTAACCCCAAGCACGTACTTAAACTATTCCATGGGAGACAAGAAGTCCAAGTTTCATGGATGTTGGGCTCTAAGCTTGCTAACATTTTCCAAGTTTACATCGACTACTGAGTGAAATTTTATCTAAGAGCCCAAGTCAAGTGCCAAGAGTTTTATTTATGTTCCATGTCGAGTGACGAAAGCTTGTCTAAGTCCATGCTAAATGGCCGAGTGCATTTTATTCGAGCTATGGCTTAGTCAAGCTCTGTACTGAATTGATGAAAAGTTAAGTGTGAACAAGATGTATCAAGTTGCCGATAGGTCAAGAATTTCCAAACGAGCAAAACAAGAGCAACTCTTTAACCCTTGACAAGGTAACCGATGTTTGCCGAGTAGTCTAGTACTTAGGCTGAGGAAATGGAAAACTAAATAAGGGACTTCATTGTTGATAATATTGACAAGTGCGCATGTAATGAACTATTAAAGTGTATATGTTTAGTGTTAAGCTATCACGTATGTGCGCTATTATGATCAAATGCAACCCATGCAAGTGTTATTCGATTTGTATGTGTCCTTCAAAGTTTCATGCCAAGCTTCACTCTTTGTTGATCTTCAACGACTCGAAATGTCAATCTCCAACACTAAGAGTTATTCAAACTAATCTATCTTGGCTCCAAAGTAGTAATCTCAACATGACATGATCCTACCTTGTGCAATCTGGGTAAAGTGGATGAAGAGGTCCCTTGTGGAAGAGCTATCCATTAAAAGTCTTTAAGCTTTGTAGAACAATTGCCAAGCAACATATATGAGCAAATCTATGACCTCTAAATTAACTTAGATGCCATGTAGTAAGTGAAGCTCCTCAAGCGAGCATGATTTAAGTTATCCATTCATGGCCACACATGAGTCGAACTCTAAGTAAGCAAATTTATGCCATGTAATAAGTAAGTTTACAGAGTTTCCTAAGAAGTTTTACATAATCACCACAGTCTACTAATTTACAAAATAACTATCAGTCTTTAACCTTTAACTACAAGTCAGTCTAGTTACATATTATACTAAGTAACTTGATCCTCACACCCCTAGCTTCAAACGGACTAACCTCTGGGTAATTGTAGGGCGGCATAGTACTTGAGGTATTCAGAAATTGGAACCTGCAAAAGGATCTATAAGAGTATGAGCAACTACAGCTCAGTAAGTTGAATTGGAGACTCATGAATGCATACAAGCACAAACAGGGTTATCAAACAATTATTTTCATGCAATGCAACAATCAAGTGTCATCACACAACGTAGTCCGGTCCGTTGTGAAATCAGAGAAATTTCACCCGCTCCAGTCCGGGTTGAGGAGTTCCATGTTATGCAGCAGCTCACAACCAAACCCAGGCTTATGCAATGGAGACCTCGCTCCTCCCGCGACTACCTTCGAACCATTGACTTCACCCCCGCCGTGACCTCCTCTCCTGTCACTTAGTTCGACTGAGGATGAAGAAGGGACCATTTTGCAATCCTGCGCTATCCCTTTCAAAGGGGTCGGTAGTTGGTTGGAGAATCCTATCATCCCCTAACGGGTTGCAATGCATGACATTTTTGGTTATTAGGGTTGACTAAGATTAAATTCCGTTTAAAGTGTTCAAACAATTTCATTCCAATTCAATCAGTCACAAATCACTCATAATGCAAGTTTCAGCACGAATTCAGATACATCAAACACATGCGTAAACTACTTACAATCACAATCATATATAAGCCTAAGTCTCCGAGTACTACAAAACTAGTACTCTATTACAATAAGCAATAACCCAACTTACATGAAATTGCTCGATCGCTCAATTCCTTAATTGCAAGCTGATGTGTCTCTAGGTATCTTATAATATAAATAGGTCTTTTTAGTACTTATAATTTATGGCTTCATTCTCTAAGCTATATTTTAACTCATTTTTTTTCGTGTATACCCATTACGTCCTAATGATTCGTTGTACTCTATTTCGGTGTTCGAATCCTAAATGAGATTTTAAAATTTGATTCCTAAGCCTTAAATATGCTCAAATCCTACTATGAAATTAATCACATTAAGCTCGAGTGTCCAAATATCCTATTGGGTCGTAATTTGGTATTCTAAACTATTCGGTACACGCTAACCCTAATTGAGGTATTGGATTTATTCCCGATGTGTGAAAATCTTACATTTTGAGACATTGACTTAAAATTAAATGTTATTTCAGATTTATTATTTTTCTAATTTCTATTATAATATTATCTAAATAACCCTATTTTTTTAGATTTATTAATTTACAATTTCACATATTACTAATTTCTTATATTAATTACCTAATTTCCTAAATTAACCATACTTAATACTCCAAAGGCTAGGATTAGGGTTCCACTTCAGAGATTAACATCCCTAAACATCTAATTAATATCTAAATCAATAATTAACATCTTAATCACCTAATTAACCCCAAATCACCCAATTTTTCCATCATTTTAGGGCTAAAAATTAACTTAAAAATTTCAAAAATTAATTTAAAAAAAAATAGCTTCATAGCACTGTTCTATACCCTATGAGCATCCTACAGAAAAAAAAAAATTGAGCTCCAAACTACACTCCTAGGCCTATTTATTTTCCGTTCTAATCATGCTCGGTTTTGAACAATTTATTAAGGACCCTATATTTTCAGACGTAATTAAACTAAATAAATATTTTTCCCTAAATCTACATACAATAAAACCTCAGAATAACAAGTTTCATAATTTTCTGGGCAAAATAACTAATTTTACAAAATTATTCAAAAATCGGGGTAAATAAGAAACTAACCGGTTCGAAGCTTTCTGGCCATCCAAACCCGGTCCAAGGTTGTCGGCCGGCCCAGATGGTAGGTCTAGTGTAGGGTAGTGGTGGTGGTTCGGTCCCAGGTGGTGGTGAGTGGTAGGTTTGGTTCACTTGCCCAATCTGCACAGTTTTCTTTTCTTTTTTTATTTTTTGGATTTTCTCTCGATTTTTTCAGTGTTCCTATTTTTCCCAAGTGCTAAACTATCCAAATGACTTCTGAAAATTTTTCCCCTATTTATAGACGTTTGTTGTAATTAATATGCATTAATTTGACAAGACTTTACCCATTTTCCTTGATTTTTGGCTTTTAGGTTGTCTAATTTTTATTGGTTGATTTTTTTCTTTTACAGATTTAGACCTGCCACGACCTGATCTTGATTCATCTTATCCTCTTTTGATTTTTTCTGATTTTTCCATAATTAATTTGTAATTTTCTTTAATTATTTACTTAGTTTTTTGCCAATTTAGGTAATTTTGCATATTTTTATCTATACGTAAATACATGTAAGGTACACGTGAACATTCCTAATTATTATTTTGGTTATTCTAAAATTTTTAGTATACATATAATCTATCTCTAGTAATTTATTAGTTATTAGATTACACTTTTTGCCTTTTCGGTAATTAGAAATTATTATGCTTAAAATTTGAAAATTTTATAGTCTCCTATTTTACTACTTATTTTCTCAAATTTAAGTTTACGGGGTCATTTTTATTAATATTTCTCTCAATAGTTTATAATTTGGGTTTGATCGGATTCTTTAACCGATCGCCCTAAACCTTAGGTTCTAAATTCAATCCTACGGTTACTTGACTTGGCTTTAAGGCTTACAATACTTGTTGTGAATTCCAGTATAAGCTTATGGGAAATTGACCCATATCATATACAAGGACCATTTCATATGACTTTATGGTCTAAAATGAGCTCATGTGACTTTAAGAGCCCCGCTTACACATCAATTCACATTGATGGAAGATGAGTAAAACATCTCTGTTATTATTTCTAGATCATTCGATTGTTTATTTTTATGATATTACTTTATGTTATGCTACACGTTAATCAATTAACGATGTTCATACTAGATTCATGCACAATATATTATTTATCTATGTGATGCTCCAATGAGAATTCAAAGATGGATTGGGAGTAAAGAAATCCCTCAATTTTGGCCTACACAAAGTATAACTAGCTAACAAGCTACTCCTAAATAGTTATAAGCCTTACACACTACCAGTGACAAGAAAATCATAAAGCATTAATTCCGAGATCCTATACTTAAACGAACCAGAAGCCAGTTAGCTTATATGACTTAGCACAGGTCATGTCCAACTCGGACAACCTACATACTTCCACAGCCTTTTGAAGCACTCTAGCCTTTTCATGTGTTTTCACCTTTTCAAGCGCTCAAGCCTTTTTAAGCCTATCAGCCTCTTTAAGCTCTCGCCTCTTCAAGCGCTCCAGCTTTTTTAAGTGCTCTAGCCTTTTCATGTGCTTTTACCTCTTCACACGCTCAAGCCTTTTCAGGCCTTAGCCTCTTAAGGCATATCAACCTCTTTAAACCCTCACCTCTTCAGGCACTCTAACCTTTTCATGTGCTTTCATCTCTTCGGGCGCTCAAGCCTTTTTAAGCCTTAACCTCTTTAAGCATATTAGCCTCTTTAAGCTCTCACCTCTTCAGATGCTCTAGCCTTTCCAAGCATACTAACCTTTTCATGTGCTCTCATCTCTTCAGGCATATTGACCTCTTCGAGCCTTCGTTTCTTCAGGCTTTAAGCATTCCAGCCTCTCCAAGTCTACACCTTTTTTTAAGTTTACCAATATTTATAAGTACTCTAACCACTTCTACTTTTTACCTTTTCAGGCATTTGCTTCTTCATGTACTCTAGCCTCTTTAGATTAGGATTACAAACCTTTTTAGAAACCCGACAAAATCAATGTCTCTAAATACTCTTTTTTCCAACTTTATCACCAAAGAAAGTAGGGGGTAAGTGTCAATGGGTATTTATAGATAATTATTATATAGGCTTATATTAATCAACCCAATATATAAACCCGGTCTAATTATCTAGTTTGAGTATAATCTTCATTATTTTACTATTAATACCAGGCATAACCCCCAAGTAAGGGAATCCTCTTCCATTCTCTCATTTTTCCTAACCACCTGATATTTCTCTCCACATAATAAGAAGGTTAATTGAGGTATCGGAGTGGTTATGCCGGAGCATCCTTTAACGCCCTTCGAAACCGTTTTCATGTTTTGCAAGTATTCGCACACTAGAATAAAAATGAACCATCAACAGTAATAGCTTATTGAGAGAATGGTTAATTAATTTCCATCCATAAACCATACATGTTGTAGCTCCCTCCACAAAATCGATTTGCTATTTAACCATCACAATCAAAAGTGACTTGATTCATCAAAGTTAGAAGAGAGTGAAGAGGGTAGATAAAATAGACCATGTTTGACAAGCCTTAGATAATTGGATTGACTTGCTAATCATTTGTTTTGGGCCAGATGTATTGGAACCGGACCTAACATAAACCTCTGCGAAAACTTATGATTTCATATATTTTACATGTGTAGTTTGGATGGGTTTAAGTTGCAAGCATAAATATGTAAAAAATTATGATAATATTAAAACTAATTAAAAGATATAAAAATTCACTTTTAGATTATTTAGTCATAGAATTAAATTCAATATTATATACAATATTATATAAGGACAAGAGATAATATATATATACATATATATATTATTTGGATTCACATGAACCGATAAGTCTTTGATCGATTCAAGCTCATTAAAGTGGGCCGATTCCAATTTACTATTTGAAACTGCCCTTTCTCAAATCTAGATACACCGTAAAATTCATTTAATCGACTTTTTAGAAAATATATATATATATATAGGGGATATTTATGTGTTTAATAAAGTAAGGGTGCAAATATATTTTTAAAACTTATTAATACGTTGAATTGTATACAGTGAAGATGTAGGGGTAGAATTCTAAACATAAAAAAATTGAAATATATGACTAATTTCAATAGTTTTTAATAGCGGTCGACATAATTAACTAATTTTTATTTTTCTCCATTTTTAGCTCTTTATTCATACACCAGCTATTATCATCCACTTCATGATCCATCAACTTCCAAGAACCATCAGCTTGTTGAACCATGCCCTTGTTCTGCTCAACCCTCCATGATGGCGGCACAAGATACTCCTCCTTCAAACCATCAAGTCTCTTGTTGACAAGAGCAATGTCACGATTAACCTCCAACTTGAACCCTCCTTTAGTTCCTTGTGTTCCTGCAATTCCATGCATATAAGCCTCCAAGTTGTGCCAACTCATGAGATTGCCAGGGCTCTTCAAGTATGGAGATTTTCGCATATCGATCGCCAATTCTTCCCCTACTTCTGAGTATCCTATCAGAGGATAGCTGGGAACGACGTCTAAGGCGTTTCGAATGCGCAAGCACCGGAGATCTCTGTATTCAGAAGACACCTTCTGGAAATTTGAGTCTCCAACCCTAGGACTGGCAAATACAATGGCTGTAACAGGGCAGGCTCTGCCGAGATGGTCCTTAGGACGGTTGTATCCGTTTATCACGACGTCGAGTGCGTTTAGAGTTGCGATTGCGGCACCTAGACTGTGCCCTGTTATGGTAATACTGATTTCCTCATCCTTGTACTCCTCAACCAGTCTCCTAAGTTCATGCAGAACCTGTTAAAGACATAACCAACGTTCGGTTCACATGAGACAAATCGGAAAAAATGTCGAATGTGGTACTTGAAGCAGCATGTAACTTGTGATGTAGCGACCGAAACAAAATTCAAAGAATGTAAATGGACACATGATCTATAAGATAGGACCGTACTTCAAATATTTCAAAAGTATCATGATTCAAAGTAATATTTGTAAAGATTTAGGACCTCCAGTTTATCCGGAACTATTTGTGTTAAAATCGTGTATAAACTTACTTGATCTCTAGCGCTTTCGGTGTTGTAAGGCGAACGTGGATCATCCGAGATATAAATGGAGTACCAACCTTGATGCACCTTAGGATCATCAGCATCTCCTAGGATTTTCGAAGCCGAGACCAAATTAAAATCGAAATCATTAACCCACTCCAATGTTCGAATTGTCCCTCTCCATGCCACCACAATGTCCCTCCTCCCCAGCACAGCCTTTCCTTCATCCGTAGCCACCGCGACGTACCCGATCCAGTTCGATTCCTTACTCCAGGCTTCCCTCGACAACGACTTCACAATGAAAGCATCCGGGACATCAACCTGTGATGTTGCATACAAGAACTTTGTCACATTGTACCTGAATGGATTGCCGTTCACCAAATTTACCTTGGAGAAGAAATCCCTCTTCGCGTACCGACTACTGCCCGCGAATTTCGATTCCCTCTCTGAGATGAATCCATCGTATGATGCTTGAGCCATTTCACCGTAGTGGATAATGTATCGACGGAGGTCGATGTCGAGCGGGTCTAATAGATTTTCCCAGTATTTTTCACCACTAAGATGCCTCCATTTCTTGGCTATGGCATCAGCAGGAATAGGTTTCTTCCTTTTGACCATTTTTCTGGATATTGAATCCAAAAGCTTCCTCATCCCAAAGGGTTTAGCAGGACATTTTCTCATATTCCCTTCTCTGCTTTGGGGAAACTACACCACCTCTTTATAGGATGTCTTCACTCCAATTCTACAGCCAAGATTGACCCAAAAAATCAAAACAATTAATATTTTGCTTAAATGAATTTAGTTTTTCTCAATTTAAGGGACGTGGTATTTTTCCTCTTATAGGGTTTTGGTGTGTGTTTTAACAATTTATTTGGAAAATAAAGGAAGCTAGTAACTCATTAATAGGAAAGAGCTGGCCATGGCACAATGAGATTTTATATAAGTAGGCTTTGATGATGGTGTGGTTGGATTTTTTTATTCATTAGAAACAATACATCCAAGTCCTTATCTTTTTATTATTATTTTATGTTTTTTGCGCCATCAATCTTGAAAAAGGGTATAAAATAGAAATCTAAATTATTTCAATTTTATACCCTCTGTTTATTGGTGAATTATAACTGAGATATCATGATTAAACATCTAACAGCATAAATAATAAATGATCGCACTTTGATTGTTTAATTGATATATAATCGAGATATCAATTTTATTTGGAACTGCCAATTTTATCCCTTAGAATTTTTCAGTAATTTTCGTGCGTTTTGGTTGATGTGGAATCTTGACACGTTGATGTATAAACATCACCGTAAGAAATGGATAAAACAACAAGATATAAATATTTGCACCGAAATAAAGCGAATTAGCATTCTCGAAACGTTTAGACTTAATAAAAGATCGTTTGTATCCAGAAAAAGAAAAAAAGGCTAAATAAAAAATCTAGTATAGTATTGCTTAATTTCACACAAATACCCTAATCTATTTTATTTTCCTTTGAAGTTAGGGGAAAGGGAAAAAGAAAAAAGCAAAAAATAAAAATAAAATCCCAAAAATATCAGTTTTAGGAAAATATTTCCAAAACTATAGCATTTAAAAACACTTTTTAAAAAGGCGATTTCAATTTAAACTGATTTCAAGTATCATGATAAAATCGTATTTTATAGAAGCAATTTTAGTTTTAATGCATAATTTTCTGAATTTGTTGTATAACTTAAAATTGCCTATAAGTGCCTATGTCTTGGGATTATTTTTCTAGGACCAATATTTTTGGGATTTTTATATCTTTTGCTATTTTTTTTTTTTCCTTTTCCCTTGAAATTAAAAAAAAAATTCCTCATAAACGTTAGAGCAATCAAGAAAAGAAAATGTGACTTAACTATTCGATTTGATTGCTAGTTTGGGAAGCCAAATCCCAAAATCTTCCACACAAAAATCAGTTAGATGCTTTGTTAATTTTATATTTATCAAATGGGATTAATCAGTTAATAAATGTTTGTTAATTAGTTTATTATTTAAGCTTAAAGTATTGAAACTCCTAAGGCAATGATCAGATCTACATTTGCAAGCAACATCATCACATATTATATCCCTTTAAAGGAAATGGTGTAAGCACAATGTTCTACCAAATATACTAATTTTCAGGACTGATAATAACTTAGTATTTTTATGGCATATTGCAGATTTAGAAGGGAGACGAAAGGCCAAAAAATGGTAAAACGGTTCAATTCACAAGCAATTCAATTGTCCAATTCTTGAGAGCTTTTAAGATTCTATTTTCTTATTTTGATAAGATTGGTCCAGTCTTCTATTATACCGTAAATTTAACGTATATTTGATTTGAACGGTTGAAAACATAATAAATTTAATAATCTAAATTTTATGGAGATTAAATAAAAAATAAAATGGAGGATGGGACCAATTCCGTATAAAACATGGATGGAATCACAAAAAACTTTGACATGTTTGATAAACTTCTTCACAATTCAACGACAACAACCTCCTAGATTATTCATATCTATCCGTGTTGATTTCACTAAATATATGCAAATCGTAAGAGAGGCTCTTTTTATTACGTAATTAGCAATTGTTATTTTAGAGAATGAATTTAAAATGGGTTTTGTGAATTAAAAAAATTATTAATAGAATGCAGGTGGATGAAACAATAATTGAAATGAATGATGTAGGAATATAGGTTAATGAATAATAGTGGTTAAAATAATTGAAACATAAAACAATAAAAATACTAAATTTTGATAATTATTGGTAGTTGTTAAAGCACTTTAATTTTAATAATATAAATAAATATATTTATATTAATTAATCATTACATGCGACAGTATATAATAAGATTAATAAGGTTATCATCATTGAATAAGCTTATAAAAACTTTGTGCATAAATAAAATTTATATATTCACATGATGGAACCCATCCAAAAATCACTACTTCATGATGATAGTGTTTTTCTGGTTCCGTATTTAGAAATGCAATGCTCTTTAGATTTCCTATTATTATCTAATTGATATGTAACAACAGGATTTTTATCCAAACGACCGTGCAAGGGAAAAAATAAATAAATAAATAATATAAACAAAACAAAAACTAACCGATTGAGTAATCCAAGTGATGGCCCACTTCCTATTATTTCCTTTGTCTTTTTCCTCCTTTGCAAGAGAGTCAGTTACTTACCGATTCATTACAAATATATTTTTTTATTACTTTGCTATGTAAAAATGATTTAAAATACAACGAATCGAAATAAAATAAAATGAAATTAAGATTAGAATAATATATCATGTCCATGAGATGGGATGTTTATTTAAAAGTATTTATAAAAAATATATTTAATTATTAAATATTATAATTACTTTAAAAATTAAATAAGTAATTTTAATCCACAATAATTAATGAAAATGAAATAGAATTACAATTTTATATATAGAAAGAGAAATCTAATTTCTCCTTAAAGTTGGAATTGTAGATTTCAAGAAATTATGATTCATTTTAAAAATACTTTTAAAAATAAGAAAAAAAATGAATATTATGGAACCATTCTTGTATATCTAACATGATAGATTATTAGTTAAAACATATCATTCTTAAACTCTGAAAACATATCTTCACTTTCATAATAATATACACTTATTAGCTTTACTGTTGCGAAAACCTCTATGCCCTCCATATATAGGAGTCTCTTAGAGATGGTTTTCAAAGAATTCATAAAGAATGGGATAGTTTATCATTAGGGGATTAACAATTATCCTTTCATTTAATCATTTTCAAATGGCATGATATTAGGTGCTTTTTCATTTTATTTGTATCTTATCTAGCAAATTGTAAACACAATGAGTAGAAGATAAAAAAAAAGAAATAAAAATCATACGAGTAAGAAAGAAACAGAAAACAAACATACCAGAAATATAAATATTTCTTTGGGTGAACTCTTATTATCTTGAAGAAACGGTACGTTGCAATGTTTACCATTTTGAGGAACGGTTAAGCAGGAAGTACGGGAAAAGCTTGTTTCGGGTGTTGTGGACGTATGATGTGGACCAATGTCATGTGTCATCATCTTCCAAGAGACGTGCATGTTTCTTGCCTTGGAGTCAAACATAGGATGAGTTCATAAGCCACAAAAAAGCCTTTGCTTTGAAGCCATAGATTACTTGTGCTCAACGCAATCTTCTACACCACAATCTCTTTTACAAGGATGTTCAAGATTGATTCCAAATTGTTTCCCTAGGCGGTGCATGATCAGGTTCGAAGTAGAATCCATATACATATTTCCTGATTAATTTTATACGACATATAGCAATAAAAGCCATTTTTATGGTAAACTATAGGGATATCTCTAGAATATAATGAAAACAATGAAAAGAATATTTTAACTATGGGTGTTTACCTACTTTTTATTTGAATTCTAAATTGAGGTAGACAAATCAAATAATAAAACTAGTTGAACATAAACTGATTTTCTCGTTATGAATAAAATGGACATAACTTTTTATTTGTAAAAATTTTTTCTTATGATAATATATTTATGGAAAGGGTTTTTCGGGCTTTATAATAGGGCAATTTGAGAAAGCCCAATTGAGGTTATCTTGGGCCCAAAATATGGACCTTAAGGCTTATACCATGCATTTTTTATTTTAAGGTTTTTATTTTAAAGATTTATTAGGGACTTGTTTAGTAGCCTTGTGTGTGTATATATTCTTTGTGTCTTCCTTTCATTATTATAAACATTCTCTCAGAGAAATAAAGAGAACTTTTAATTTCCTATAATTTCCTTTGGTATACTCTACATAACAAATCATTCTTTTTTTATTTTCCTTTATTTGAGTCCTCAACATTTATACTATCTTACGAAAATAAGACTTCTATTAAATATATTAAATTCATCGTGGACATATATTAACTTCAAATTAGCCTTGTGCTAGTTCCTTAAGATGGCTAAGGGTCTACACATTTTTTTCTAGCCCATTCTTCTATTTTCAATCTTTTTTTATTATTTTTGTTTACATTATAGCATCAAATTTATTCGTTTTATTTTTATTATATTATGTATTTAATATTATATTTTTTTAATTAATTATTGTGGGCTATTTTGAAGTCCATGCATATCATAAATGGATGGATAACTTAATAAATTTAATGTAAGTCCTATTTTTCCAAGATAGTAAAATCATTGAGGATTGAAATAAAAAAAAAATTAAAAACTAAGTATCAAGGATTAAAAACGTATTTCTTTTTCCTTAACATTTGAAATGTTTATGTAATATTATTTTATTACTAGGCCTAATGGGCCCTTGGACTAACCCATACATAACCAAGCCCTTTACTTTTAGTTCAGGTCATACTTCGCGAAGTCGAATTGTCCAGGCTTATTTCTTACCTCTACCGGATTAAGCCCAATAATATCTCTACCAGCAACTAGATCTAGACAAGAGTCGATTTCGAACTATGAACTAGCTCGAAACCGCATCAAGCGAGCCTTGAATCGGCCTGGGCCAGAAGTTGACCGACTGAACCGCTGGGCTTTAAGAAACTAGGCGATTCAAAAGGGTGGAACCACCCAACCCGGCCAATTCATCTTTTTTTTTTAAAAAAAAAAAAAAGAAAGAAAGAGAAAGAGAAAGAGAAAAGAGAAAAGAGAGAAGAGAAGTTACCAAGTCGAAAAAAATAATTTAATAATATCTAATAAGTCATTATATATCAAAACTATTTTATTTGCAATGATGAAGGATAATTTTTTTTAAAAAAATAATATTATCAAACTAATAATAAATTATTAATTATAAGTTAATTATGTATTAAGAATAGATAGAAAATTCAATTTCAGTTAATATAAGTCAATTTTATAAAACTTATTAAATGTTAATGATTTGATATAAGAAAAAAATAAAATTTAAGGGAAAAAATAAAAAAAAAATTAGAATCGCATTAAGTCGAAAATTAAGAAAAAAATTAAAAAATATTAATTATTAGTAAACTTAAAAAAAAAAAGGAAATCACATTATTAAAAATTAATAAAAAATTAAACATTAAAAAAAAACAGTTCAAAGACCTTGAACTAATCCAAAACCGTTAACTCACGGACCGATCACAATTTATCATATCACCAATCCATAAACCAACAGTTTAAAACCGATTCTGAGCCGATTCAGTCCGATGCCCACCACTAGGAGCAACTAACGGCTAGAAAATTAGTAGCGTCCCGAGGTCTCACGTTAGTTTGACAAGTTAAACGAAGGAAAACGAAAAAGGGGTCTCATTAACGAGGGTTACCGATATATTTCCTTGTTTTTTCTTTTTATTTTCCGGTAGCTAGGCCGCGCAACGGAGTTTATGCTCACGGAAAGAGATTTATAATGGAGAAATCTTCTCTTATTTTATTTTTAATAAAGTTTGAATCTAAATATTTTAACATCGGACACTAGTACCTTAACCATTATGACATTCCCTCATGGGTTCTTTATTATAGTCTAAAAAAATAACTTTGAATGCTTTCCAATATTAATTATAAACTTTAAAAAAATTAACAAATTCATGAAAATTAAAGATTTTATTCATTTATTTGTTTAATTATTATATTTGATTGTTAGTTAATAACGGTTCCTAACGAGTCAAAGGCAATCGAGTATGACCTCGCCGAAGCAATTTATAATGAAAGTATCCGTTCCTCGTTCTATTTCTAATGAAATTTGAATCTGAATACTTTAATATCATCCATCAATATTTTAACAATCGAGGCACTCACTTATAGGCTCATAATATACTTGTTATGGTCTAAAATGTATCTTTTTAATTCTTTTCAATATCAATTACAAACTTTGAAAAAAAAAAAAGACAAATACATGAAAAATTAAAGATTTTATTTATTTCTTTAAAAATTTCCTAGATGCGTATCTAAGGCTAATATAAGGCCAAGGGGACAAATGCAACATTACAAGTACGAGAGCAATATTTTTACAGGATCATGGACAGCCGTTCCTTGGCCTGATGGGCCCTGGTCCTGGCCCACAAATGTCTGAACCAATAGGCTTATTTGGAGCCACTACTTGTCCGACCCAGATAACACCTCTCCCAGCAACTAACGGCTAGAAAATGAGAAGCATCCCGGTATCTCATGCCATTTTGAAAAGGTCATGAAGTAAAGAAGGGGAAAAGGATCCTAACAATAAGTGACCTCGGACCTTTGGGTCTTAAAAAAGTAACTTTTTGCATTTTACACATTAATTATACTCTTTAGATCACTTTTCGCATTTCCTATACTTAGATTTTAGTGTAGATATACTTTCTAATGCCCTGAATATTTGTTGTAGGCTTTAATATAAATAAACTTTGGAATTTGTAAATGTAGTGTTAAAACACTCTCTTAAACTCATCAAAATATATTTTAAAATCCTTAAACTTTTATCATTATTATATTTCTTTTTAAATTAAAAATATTAAACATTTTTTATTTTATCAATTTATTAAAGTTTATAAAGACAGTTTATAGCATTTAAAGTTTACAAGAAGATAACTAGCCCACAAATTGAAATGTTTGGAAAAACTCTTGCTATTTCTCGAGGCAATCCATATTGACATAAAGGAAGTAAGGATCCTACGATAATTACTCCATTATGTTTAGGAAACAAAATAAGGAAATAATAGGCTAATCTGATAAGGGATTTTTCATCTAACTCGGATGTCCGTTTAAAATCTGCGCGTATATCAAAATGTGAATAAATTTCTTTAGTTTGTATTTTAACTTATACTTTCTGTTAATCATTTTGTAAAGTAAAAGTTCGTGTATACGTAGCCAAGTCTAATATATGATATGAGGGGGGACAGAAGGCCCATGATTCTATGAAAAGTAGATCACCCCTTTTCGAATGTCTAGTGGGTTGAATCTTCCAATGCGTATGTTATTGTAAGAATAGGTGTAGGACTGGGTTTAATAATTGTGAACCGTGATGCCCAGTTTGCACGAGGAAACCAAATATGAACTTTATTGGGGACACGGGTTTGGGGCGACGGGTAGGTTGCTGGCGGTGATTTGGATTAAATTCGGCAAGGTGGCTTGTCTGGCTACTGGGTTATATGTTATAACCTTCTCGAAAAGATTATTGTTGAAAGTTTTGATATGTTCGTAATTTTGACTCGATTTATTTTTAGAAAAATTGTAAATTTATTTCTTTATATTTATTTTATGTGCATTTAACACATTTTATCTTTGAAATTGTGACAATAGACCCTAAATTTATCAAAAAAGAAAAAAAGTGCATTTGGACTCCTATATTACCTTTTGCTCTTGAAGTTAATTCCTCTTCTTTTTTTTTCTTTTTAATTTTAGAGTTTTCCTTTTATCATTTTATCCAATTGTTGAATAGTAAAATATGATCTAAAAGCATTTTCTTAAACAATTTTGAGGAGACTAATAATACAACTGAAAATAACGAATGATTAGAATTAATTGCACAAAAAACAAACATAAAGAGATATATTTACAATCTATTATCTATTTTTTATCACCTTCTAGAACATTCTCATATTTGGTGCAATTTCTAACATGTTTTCACTTTAGAAAATGTCTTAAAATATGTTGTTTGGTTCATTTGTATTTTCATTAAAATTTTAATACTATGAAATTATAAATAATTTTAATTACCTTAACCATAACTAAATTATTATAAAATTACAAGATAAAGTAAACGGTAACTACAAAAAGGAAAAACAAACTAGAATTGTCGCATTTTTCTATTTTACTAACCTATGCTATTATTTTAATTTTATTTACTTAATCTTAAATTTCTTGTACTTCTTTCACTTTGTTAGCTTGGTATTCTTTCAATACCATAAAAAGGGTTTTCACACCTTTTCACTTTGTTAAATTATGTTATAACTTCTTTTTTTAGTTATAAAAGACCTGAACTTCCTCGTGTAAACATCACCTCTCTTTTTTTATTAAAAAATAAAATAAAATAAAAAGGAACGAAAAGGGAAAGCCCAAAAAAAGCGAGGCTCTTGCTATTTTAGCCATCTGCACCAAACCTTTTGTTGCGAGAAGCTTCACACATTAAAACTTTGATGTTTTGCAGCGAGAAAATCGGCTAGAATAGCTTGACATTTTGCAACCATCACTGCAAGAACTTCAAATTTTGCGGGGCGAGCTCTTTGCTACAATAGCCTTTTGACATGTCTTAACAGGGAGCCCACTGCAATCTATATATATATATATATATTTACTCTAATTTTTTAAGTTAATTTCAGTGAAAAGTTCATTTAAACATCTCAATTTGTTAATAATGTTTAATTTTCAAAATTAATTATAACTTAAAATATTTTGTCTTTGTCTATGATGCTTCTTGGCCTAAAATTTTCTAAAAAAAAACAAAAGGATAAATTTAGATTGAAGTCATTAGAAGTGGCACAATTAAAAATGATACAATAGCCTTAGGCAATTAAATAACAACCATTACTTTTGTAACTTCAAAGAACTTTAGGAAGTAGAAACTTTAGAAAATCCAAATCCTAAATTAACACATCTAATGGGCAATATCTACTCTTGGAATTGACCGATGCATCAAATAGAGTTTTCATATGAAAGTGTGTCTCTCTTTTGGACATTATTGTACTTCTGCTAAAATAAATCATACACATTAGCTTATGGAACAAATTAATATCACAAGTAACTAGTGTTATCAGATCTTCATCTAGATATATAAAGGGATTAAGGATTAAGAGAGAAATCAAGTTCAATTGGAAATTAAATTGAAGTTGGACCACGATTAAACCAAGTTAACTAAAAAAGACAACAAATAACTAAGAAAGACAATGCAAAAAAGTAAGGGAAAAAACCATCATACCTAGGGCTACAAATGAACCAATCTGAGCTGAGCTTCTGAAGACTCGAACACGACTAATTTAAAAATCATCAAGCTCAAGCTTAAGCTCAAGCCAAGCCTTTTATCAAGCTTACAATTGAGGTTAAAGTTGGGATCATTTAGATAAACGAGTTTTATGTTGATATCAAACTTAGCTCCTTCACTAATCAAACTCGAGTTAAGCCGAGCTTAAAACGAGCAAATTTTAAGTCTACTCACGAGTCTAAATTCACTAAATGAAAATATATATATATAAATAAATAGATTAACCAATTGTGGATAAGGTTTAGATTATATATTATCCTATAAAGTGTTATATATTTATATATATTATATAGATATTAGCCTTAGGATTTTAATAATATATAGTATATAAGATTTATAATATATATAAAGCTTGTAAGTTTGTTCATGAGTCTAAACGAACTAACTCATAAGCCTAAGTGAGCAGGCTTACGAGCCTGAACTGAAGTTTGAGCTTAACTCGTTTAGGTATACAAACTAAGCTTGAGTAACTTGTGAGTAACTTTGCTTATTTACAGCTCTAATTATACTTAACTATGGAAGAAAATACTCTCTCTAACAAGTTGAATTAATAACTTGAATAGATAGTAAAAAACCAAAAAAGAAATTGTTAACCATGCCAAAAAAAATCAAATCTACCCCATAGGTTCTTATGATGTATCCAAGGTTGAAATTCATAGATGCCTGTTGCAATTATATTTTTTATACAATACCATTTAAGAAGTGTCATATTCCCATCATGTGATTGTTTGGACCCTCTCTAATATGCTTTAACATCACTTCCATGCCACATGGATTGATTAGTGTTGAAGTAATATTTAGTAAAATTATTTTAATGAAACCCAACTTCTCGAATGATTTAATTAATTACACGCATTACCTAATTTGATTTTAATTGATCCGTCATGACTCAGTTTAATACGACTTAGCTCAAGATAATTCGACTTGTCTCGATTTATTACAACGTGACTATATATAATACGATGCGACTCAACACATAAGACGATGCGATACAACGCAACTCAGTGCAATACGATGCGACTCTCTTTTTTTTATTTTTTCATTTTTTTATTATTTTCTCTTTTAATTTTCGTTTTCTTTATCTTTTTATTTATTTATTAATCTGGCTCAAAAAAAAAAATAAAAATCGGTAAAAATGAGGTGTCTACACCATAGTATTATTTTGTTTTATAATTGGAGCATTTCTAAAATAAAAGTTACACTCAATAATCTATAGTATAATTAAAATTCTGAATCTATTTTTGAGTAGACATTTATTATAGTATAATTTTTTATAAATCAAATAAGAGAATAACCGTTTTATACTTAAAAAAAAAAAAGAGAGACAAGAATATGAATTTCATTTCAATAGAAGTGAAGCAGTGAACCAAAAGCTTCCAAAGATTCGAAGTTAATTTCATGCTCGTGAGGACCTTTCCCAATGAAACTTCAACTAACGGTGCCATAAACTTTTACGATGTCGACTTTGATTTTACATCTACATTTAGGTGAACCTCTACTCAGGTAATAGACATTCACAAATTGTTAGGCAATAAATACATTATCAATTTTTCTTCTTTCTAAAATAAAAGCCCTTAAAATTTTGAGACACTTATCTATTGATTTTCTTCTCTCTTTTTTTTTTTTCCTTATCATTTATTTTATTTTTTTCTACTTGAAATAGTTAAGCTATCAATAAAAAGAGTTTCAGCACAAAATGAAAAAAAATGACAGTTGGGACACTTTGTCTATTATTTATAACGACCATTATAACATAATCTTGTATTTGTCTTTTTTTTTTTTTTTGGGAAATTAATGCATGAAAATGAAGAAAGAAGTTTGTTATTATCCATCATTTTCAGAATGAACTAGAGACCCCAAGATGGAAGTTAATAATTGAGATCGGCTCACTACGGTGCATTAGTACGAAGTTCACGGGTAGCTGAAAACAAAATGTGGATGCAAAAGTTGGGACAAGACGGAAACACAGAATCGTAAGTGCCTTTCAGCTTTCCTCTTTCTTCTTTCCTCATCCAATGTTTTCTTGATTTAACCCTCGAATACAGATTTCCCAAATTGAAATTGCATGATTTTCTAAATAAAATAAATCACGGAGTTAATGTCTGAGATTAACTTTTCGTACCGTCGGATCCTGTTGATAAATTAAAGGGTAGCACATTATTGACCGCTCCAAAATAAATTATACTGTATTCTTCGATAACGAGATAATTTATCGAAAAATTCAAAACTTAGACTGCTTTTTGCTTTATATGGTTATGAATTGAATAAGGTTACGTGTTGTCCATGTCCTACGAATTAAAATGGTGAGGTAGCATGATTCCATTTATTTGTCTAATTCAAATCAAATTGTAAATTCAGTGTTGTAAGACGTAGTGATCGGTCATCCTCTAACTTTCGAGTGGTCAGCAAAGCTTGTACATGTAGGGCCGTAGGGATTTAATTTTTCTTTTCCTTATTATTTTCCTTTTTCTTTTAACTTTCAAGTAATTTTTTTTGTTATTTATGTTATTCAATTAAATATGTTTAAAACATTATTAATTTATTATATTAATTGTTATATACCACTTATATACTCATACATGTCAGTAACAAAAGTGGTAGGAAAATGTAAAAATGAAAATATAAATATACAAAGTATAAAAAAATAATAATAAGTAAAAACACACGATTATATAATTGTAATTTATCCAAAACATAATAATATATAAGTTAAATCAAACTGATATTTCATACGGTCTCCCACTGAATATGATTTGATACTCTCTTCAATCTTCATATGGAGTTGTATATATCCAAAATTTCTGTCTCAATAATATTAGAACAAATCACATTAAAACACCCTGCAAATTAAATTTGTCACTCTATATACTTTAATGTGGTAGGTTGAGACGTTATTGTGATTTGTGACAATAAATTCAGAACAACTTATATCCATTATGCTTCATATATGACAGTGAAATCTGTCTTATGGGAAAGAGAGACAAACATTAATCATTATGATATTTAGTATTAAATGAGATCCACACTATTTTTGTACTAATTATATTATTGGTATCAAATTGGAAGGAGAAATTAATGATCAATTCAAATTATTTATTTTGTATCGTTATGGATGCAACGTGTGTACACAGCTCCTAATATATAATTTAAAGGCAATTGTTGATGATTTTACTTTTTACTATTCAACGTCAATGAGTATCAATATTAAGCCTTAATTCCGTCGGATAGTAATCCACTAGAATGTGCAATTCACCAACCATTCACTTGAAGTATTTGGTCGTTTAAATTTCAGTTCCGAGCAAATAATTTTCATTCATTAATTTCTTCACAAACATGGTAAGTTCCATCTACTATTAGAATATAATAGATCACGAATAAAAAACTTATACCTTACAAATGACTAATGCCAACAATAGGTCAAAAAATTATATTTCAATATTTACTTCATATAAATTTCTACTGCAAGGATTATGTATTTCAACATTTACTTCAATAATTAATTGAAGTATTTAGTTGAGCATATAATTAAAAGTAAATTTACACTTATTTTAGATTAATAATTTTATCGATTTAAGTTTTAGTAAAGATATCTTTGACTTTTATTCCCACCGTAAAAAGAATAAAAATTTCACATTTTTATAAGATATTAACTATTCTCATCGTAGAGGGAATAAAAAAGCTATCAAAAATTGGAATTCCCTCCTTAAATCTAAGTAAAGATAATAATAAATTAAGAGGAAATAGATGATAAATTTTCTTTTCATTACCTTTAAATAAATGGCAATAAAAGACACTTAACCATGGTTATGACAAAAATTTACAAAAACCAAGCTTTGAATGTTGTCAATGTCTATGGACTACTCTTTTGGCAGCTTTCAGAATTTATTTTTTTTTTTTTTTTTAAGACCACCAGCAGTTTTCAGTCAACTTTTACTAAAAAAGTGAAAATTCTATCTATTATCCAATAAAAGCCAAACCTCCATCGCCGTCATTGTCCCATCTCTAGTAAAGAACCTGTAATAAGATGAATTTGCTGAAACAGTATGTTCTGAAATAATTGAACCAAATAACCGTTCGTTGTGCTCTCCATATTAGAGCAAAATTATAAAGAAGTCATATGTGGCATATGGGATGACATGGTAGATGGTTTGAAGTAGATGGCTGCATCTAGAGCTCGCAACATGAACCACCAGCAATTAAATTTTACTGGCTACATCAAAGGTACGTAAATAAGTGTCATGCAATGCGATGGATAATCCAACCCAATATTGTGCTTTTTGTTCGTTTGCCAAAGGTAATCGCTTTCCTGATAAAAGCAAAACATGTGGTTGTGAAATCCAGTCCAAATACAAAAGATTAAATAAAAGCAAAACATGTGGTTGTATAGCGATTTACAATTTTTTTTTTTTTTAACGATTTGAAGGATCTAAATGTTTAAGTGAAAATAGGGAGGATAAAAGCATACGAAGGAAATGTAAAATATTTACGATCTTTATAAGAAAAACATGAAAGTATTTCAGGTCTCAAGATGTATGATTACTAATAATATTAGATATTAACTTTTGATTATAATGTCCTTCCTCACTCCTCCTTTCTCGCCATTTATTCTGTCAAAATTATATATCCCTTTTTAGTATGATATGTAATGAGTAAGAGTGAGTAAGTATAAGTATAAGGTAGAGAGTACGTGAACATATCTCTATCTTACTATATAAAGTACAAGTTTTTAAATATTAAAACCAGAACATATCCTATAACACTTTAAAACATATATTTTATAAAATTTGTAAATTTTACTCTCTTTTTTTTTTTTCTTATAAGGTTTAAGTCTATGTGATATTAAAAAGCAATATATATAATATAATAAATTCATATGCAAAACTTATGAAACCTCTAGCAAAATCTATGAATTCAAAAGATAAAGAAAAGTACTTTTCTTACCTCGATCATTTCAAATTTACGTAGTTTACTACTTAACAAATGAGACAGGACAAGCATAAAGAACGAAAAATATAAAGTTAGAGAGAAGAATAGGAAAGAATAAGGAAAAGAATAGAAAATGTAAAGTGATAAAAAGGATATTAGGTTTTATAGCATAAAGTAAGCAACTTATAGGATTAGACTACTTCTTCTTTTATATTTTTTTACTAAAACATTTATTGGTTGAAAAATAAAATATTATTATATATGAATATTATTTAATAATTTCTTATATGGTGAATATAGGATAAATATAGGTTTTAATGTAAGTAGAAAGTAGAAAGTAGAAAATACTCATATCCATTCTCCTACCCTATGAGAGCAGGTTTTGAAAAATTTATATTCAAAGCCTCCTTTAATATCCATTAAAACATGCCCAATCGAGCAGAATTAAAGTTAATACCTTATGTGATAAGATTACTCATCCATCCCTAATAATAAGCGAATATTTGCAGCCAAAATTGGATGATATCAATTACTATTGTTTTGTATGAATTAAAGCTGAAATGAGACTTTTCTTCCTCTTTGAGAGCTGAAATGGAACTTCGTTATTTATGTGTGTGGATGCCTTTGGAATTCAATTTCATCTTGTTTTGTAATCTCTAAAGTTTCCTATATTGACATATAATATACTTTAGTATAATTATTCGGTGATTTTATCTTTGACGCTGCTTCTAAAAGGTCTTGAGTAGGGTACTATACCATAACTCAAGGCCTCCTACCCTTGTATTACCATTTACTTATTAATTAATGGTACGAATTTTAATTTAAAGCATATATATTTATCAAAATGATAAATTCACTTAAAAAATATCACAATTAATATATTTATGAATTAATTCTAGATTATTTTAAAATGGTATCATTATTGTTTTGTATTTTAAACTATTGGTTTTGTATAACAATTGATGAACCTTCTTTATTTGTATATAAAATGCTATGTCAATTAAAGAAGTAAGAACTTTTTAGAGATATGAGTTATTTCATTTCATATTAAGTCAATTATACAAACTTTTTATTCTTTATATAAATTAAGAAACATGTCTCCCAATATATGTTAAGAAAAATAATGGTTAAAGATACCATAAAAAGTTGTAAATAATAAAAAATTATTATGAAAATGCATTACTAGTAAAGAGGTTGCTTCCAAAATTATATATTATAATAGATGAATGGATAGACACTATATGTGTGGTTATTAGTTGTTACTAATTATCGATTCACGTGCTATGCACGTGATGATCGATCTTAGAGACCACTTGATCTAATGACACGTGTATAAATATAATGAAGAAATCTATAGAAGGAGAAACAGGAAGACTCGATTACTCATACATGTGTAATAAAAGATGAAGCTTTGTATTTTTGAAATGTTCTTAATTCACTCTTCACTAAGAGTAACTTCAATAGAGCTCCTACGTTTGTTTGAAATTATCCAATGCTCAAAATGATCCTAAATGAGAGGAGGAGTTTCTTATTTATAGATTTTAGAGATTAATCTCATACGTTAGATTACTTGAAGATGGATGGTCGAGATCTGACATTACCGATAGCCGTTGGATTGCCTTGGATGATCCAAAGGCTAAAATTCACTTATTCTTTTTCATATGGACCATGAGCTTAGGCCTTGAGTTTGGATGGGCCCAACAACTTATATTATAAGAAGGGAAACCCATCTATAATAATATAAGCCCATAACCCTTATTTAAATCCAAATAACTCTTTTTAAGACCGAACAAAGTCTAAACAAGTTTAAAGAGATCTCTTTTGAGCCTACTTTTGCATAAGTAAATCAAGTAAGACTAAAAATGGAATAACCGATCTAATGGTCCCTGTTTTGAGCCTTCCAAATGATATTTCCCCAAAATATTTTTGGCTTAGTCTAATTTCTTGAACCCTATCATTAGCTCATTAAACTAATCTATAACATTAAATTAGATCGAAAGCCCAATTATCGAAATAATCCTCTATAACACATTTATACTAGTATTGATAAAGGAAAAAGATCTTTTTAGTTTTTGTTAAATAAGTTAATACAAAATTAGGAGTAATTGCAAATGTTACCCTTTATGTTTAATCTGTATATAGTGACTTTAGTCCTACCTTTGAAATTGAATATTTAAATTCTCATATTTTAGAAAACATATTTTCAAACTTTATTTTACTACTTTACCCATAAATAAAATTATTAAAAACTACCATATTTGCATAAAATCAGAAAAAGGAAACCTCTTGTTTATTTATTTATTTTTTGAATAGCTTATCACACTCAATGTTTCTTTTTCAATTTTTACATTTTTTTTAACATTTTATGAAAAATAAAATGGTTATATGGTGATTTTAAAGAACTTTATTAAAGATTTAAGTAATCTAAACACTCAATTCAAAGATTGGAAAAAAAAAAAGGCATAATGAGTAAATATAAAGAGTGCATTTATAATTTGCCATTCACTCTTTATAAAAGGAAGACATAAAAATATTTTTAGTTTAAAGATGTATTGATGTAATAATATTATATATTGACTTTAATGAACTTAACCGCTAACCAATGAGATTCTCTCCCTCTGTCTCATTCCTTTTTCACATTAAATCCGTAAATCTACTCGTACTTATCTTAATATCCAGAAAGTATCACTATGATATGGATTTTTCTATCATTGCAATCATCGTTAATCCATCAGCATCGAGCTTCCAGCGATCACAAGCTTATACTTAGAGTTTTGGGTTATTTAAGGATTATGGTCATCAAGCCATTATATGTAGTTTTTAAAATAAATAGTCATGTGTCCTTTTTTTTTTTTTTTTCCATATGTTAACCTTCTATGAATTATTACACTTTCACTTGGATGGATTTTTTTTTTTATTTTTTTTTTTAAGAAGAAACAATCAAAACCCCCTGTATGGAAGACATTAACTTAGAATTGTGCCCGTTTATTGGTTGGATTTTTGTATCATAACTCTTGACCTTTTTTCCCACCAGTATTATTCGATTTGATTGATGTGATCATTCTTCATGAAATGAAATTCATCTTTTGTGAACTTTCGATTGTTATGTCCTCTCTAACTTTTAATTTGCCTCCCCTCGATTTTGTCACTTTTCCTGTCTATTGCACTTGGCAGTTCTCAAAATCATGTCTATGTATCCCTCTTTCACATGCCATGCAATGAGATAATATTTACCACAAGAAATGAATGACTGCGACTTTCGTACAAACTAAAGCTGAATTTGAAACTTGGTAATTATGTTTGGATGACCTTATACTATTAATATCCAACTTCATCTTGTTTCGTAATCATCAAAACTCTGTATATTTAAATATTATCTTCTAGACATAGATATTTCACGATTTTATTTTCGATAATTACTTTCCTAAAGGTGTTAAAATTAAATCGTTATACTAAAAGACCTTCTTTTTTTAAAAAAAAAAATCTTGAAGGATCAAAATTAAGGATGCTATGATCCTGTTCAATTTCGTTGCTTTCATCCATAATGGAACAAATAATCTTAGAGATAGTCCCCACGCAAAAAAGAAAAAAGAAAAAGCTGTTGATGTTCCATGTCCCGTCATTCTATGTTCAGAGAAATCACAAATAAAATACAATATAAGATAATATAATAATAAAATACATTATAGTTGTGAGGAATAAAGTAAAATGATCTTTTTTTACAAACAATAATTGATGAATGGATAGAGTTATAATGCAATAATTATTATTCAAAATAGAGTAGAGTTGTGAATATCTTTTTTAAGCATACTCAACTGAAAAAGGTTAGTTGTAGGATTAGATAATTGTTCATTGTATTTGAATAAAGAAGGATTATTCAATATTTTTCATAATAAAGATTCGTTATAAAATTGCTATTATAGAATGTAATTAAGCATTGTAATAGCTATTCCATAAGAAATCAGAAAAAAATAGAATTATTATTTATATTATTAAATTAAAGCCAAACCCTATTTTTAACTGTCACAACTACCAAAATTTGGTATCTTATGGTTTTAAGACATTTAATATATTTCGAAAAATTCTACGATTTGATCCTTTATTTTAACAGGATCTATCTCGCTCTCCATTCCACAATTCATTTTTATTTCCTTAAATCTAAACTATTGAATTAATAATTTGTTCAACAGTTCAAATTTAAAGGAGTACAAATTAAGTGTAAAATGTAGAACGGTATCGATCCATTAAAAAATAAAAATGGCACCATAAAAAAATTCATATATTCCATATATATGTTTGGTAATTATCACAACAATTTAAAACTAATCCCACAACCTCTTCAACCATATTCCATTCACACATAAATTTTTTTTTGGTTTTTTCCCACATATGTAATCCTCACTTCAAAATTTCTCTTATTCAACTCTTTTATTAATTTCATTTTATGTAAAGAGGTTAGAAATGAAAATTTTTTATTTCAATAATAACAAAATAAGAAATTCAATTAATACTAATAATGTTGAGTTACTAAAATAAAAAAATTTTATATAATTTATAAATTCTATAATTAGATAGAGAAAAAAATTTTAAAAATTTTAATTTAATTCTTTTTATTTTCTAACACACGCACCTAGGAAATTGTAAAATGAATACACACATGTGTTTTAAGTAGTTACATTGAAGTGAACCGATTGTTAAGTGAATAAAATAACATACTAGAATAGAAATAAAAATGTAGATAAGATAGAAATAGTAATGAGATAGTGTGAACATATGCAAATTTTGAATTTAGAAAAGAAGCTGATTGGTAAAGAAATAAATTTATCAAAAGAAATAGAATGTACGAATCTGAAGTGGGGAAACATTTGGCAACAAATCTCATGAGCACGTGGCAACAGGCAAAGAGACGAACAAGTTAAAAGCTGAAGAACCTAGTCGACCGTTGGCATAACTTCTATTTCCAAATTTGTCTTTACTCGATGTCCACCGCCACGCGCTTGCAATGCACGCTCCATTCACGCCGATCATATGTCGCCCTTGCTCTTTAAAACGACAGAGGGGAAAAAAAAAACAAAACAAAACGAAAGAAAGAAAGGGCAAAAAATAAAAAATAAAAAAAAGGAAAAGAAGGGGAAGTGAAAAAAAAAAAAGGGGGACGGCCTGTAATCCATAATAAATCTTTTGGTTAAAATTTAAGAGCGTTAAAATTTTTTTTTAATGAATAGTAATCTTATAATAGGATTGATTCAAGTTCAGATCTTTTTTCTTCTAAATTGTAATGTTGTTTAGAAAAAAAAATTGTTTAGCTAAAAAAAAATCCATATCAAATTATTTTTATTTAAATATAAATCTTAATGGGTGCTATATGATATTAGTTAAAATATAAAAAAAAAACTGTTTATTTTTATGTATACTTTTACATTTATAAAGTGTATAATCAATATAAACAAATATGAAAAAGTTTCTCACTTTAAGGTTATTAACAAATATCCCACCAATTATTAATAGAAAATCTTACATGTCTTTGATTCAACCTTTACTTTAAAGAAATTACAAAAATTATACGAGGTTGATTTGATTAGAGTAATATTCTGTAATTAAAAGCATTTTTATGTGAACTTGAACTAATTTAATTTCTTAACTTCGATATTTGATTTACCGAAAAAAAAAAAAAATCAATTTCATTATTTCCGTGGATTTAACAATAATAGTATTTGATCAATCTTATTACGCATGAATAAATTCAAAAATTTCTTGAAACTTCTTGATTATAAGATTTTATTTTATAATGACAAATATTGTTGATCAATTTTGTTATTCACAAATAAATTCAAAAAGGACGCTATGGTTTTTTACCTTGGGCTAGGGCATGTTTGACCATATGTCCACTAGTTTTTCTGCTCTTACTAAAGGAGTAAAAAGTCTAAAGCATTAACGGCTACTGACATTAGTTAAATTTAACAGCTGTCGGAAAGTGAAAGCAACTACAAGTATCAAAGTCCAACCTACCGGACAATATGTAGTAAATACTATGTAATAACGTTTGTCAATTTTCCCAAAGATGGATAAATAAATACGGTCTTATAGCAAGTTACTCATATACCCATTGATTCGTATAAGACAAATGTTATTTGTATATTTATAAAATCTTTTAAATACGGTTATAACGTTCTAATTTAAAAGTAGTTAATAATTGAACTAATAAATCACTAATGAGTCTATTTTACTACCAGAGTTAAAAAATTCTAACTATATCGACCATCTATTTTCCATATTTACCTTATAAGCCAC
The DNA here is from genome assembly GCA_024138015.1 of Lumnitzera littorea. Lineage (NCBI taxonomy): Eukaryota > Viridiplantae > Streptophyta > Magnoliopsida > Myrtales > Combretaceae > Lumnitzera > Lumnitzera littorea. The sequence goes on from JAMXBB010000008.1 coordinate 109,609,226, forward strand.
TACTAATACTTTCACAAAATTCATGTAATACTTTTACACTCATACAATATCCTAAATTTCACTCCATAAACACATGATGTTCTCGTTATAAGACCTTTGAGATGAGTTCTCTCCCTTTTCTAGTGCACAATTTAGTTCACTTCTTGCACCTTCTACCATTACGTTATTTGAGAAGTCTACTAGGAGTTGCATGTTGGCAACACTCCTCTTCCTCTTCGTACCTCTTTTCTAAATTAGGTTATGCTCACCATTTTCTACGATGGTTTAGTCCTACATAATTCATCTATCTACTAGTAAGAAACTGACCCTTAGCTTAAAAGTTAATTGTCAAGTCAATAGGTGATCGATAAGAGTTTTCAATCACTAAACTTAAAAGTTCTTTTTTAGTCTTAACTTTATATTCACTATTTTAACCTTATAAATTATTTTTAATACTACCACACAATTTATGAGGGATTTTTACTCATGTAGGGCATTAGAAAGATTTTATAAAAGTGAGAAAAAGCACAACCAAAAGATATAAACAGATATTCTTTTTAATAGGTGTATTAAGAATATTTATTATGAAAGATACTTGACATTTAAGTGATATTTGAGCATTGGTTACCTTGAGTTGAGATGATATGTTATGAGTTTAAGGTCGCCTTGAAACTTTTAAAAGAACTCAAACTTTATTTGATCTCGATTGACCTTAGATTTTTTAGCTTGAGTTTACTCGATTGAACTCATCTAAACCATTTATTTATAAAAAATTACATCTCATCAAATTAAAAGTAGGAGAAAATGTAATTAACCATCTTAAAATTTGACATGGGAGCGATTATATCTCATAAACTTTCAAATGTTACAAATAACCTCTTTAAACTTTGACTTGGTATGAATATGTCTCATATTCAAATCTCATAGACTGCCTTCCTCAATTTTAATTTTAATGTAGAAGCACCTATTCAAGTTTGTTAAAAAAACGTGCTCTATACTATCAATTTATTTAATTATGTAAGAGGTATCTTGCAACATTTGAAAGTTTAGAGTATATTGGTGCTCTCATTAAAAAGCCATCCCCATGGAAGGTGCAATGTGGAAAATGGCTACTTGGTGAAATAGTAAGTCACCCATAGTGAAAGGTACCTAAAGTAGGTAGTTTAGAGTAAGCCAACGTAGGTATTGATTTTTAAAGGAAGATGGTGATGTTACAATCTTTTGTGGGAAAGTAATATAGATTAAGTATAGCATTTAAGTTTAAGGAGTTCTTTCACCAATTAGGCTAATTTTTTAGGTTGGATTTTCTCCTTAGAGTCGATTGTAACAAATTTGTTATAAACCCTAACTACTGATAACTATGTAATTATTTATCTATTATACAAATTTGTCACCATGAATACCATGAAATCGAACATTAATATTCCACAAAATCATTAAGACATGCTGGTCTTCTCAAATTCCTTCTTGACACTTTATTAGGTTGTGCCTTCTTTTGTACCGTCGTAATATTTATATCTGTATCAAATCAAATGTTGAGGTGGTTATTTATAACATTTGAAAGTTTAAAAAATACATTACACTAGAGTTAAAGTTTAAGAAATTATTTGTAATTTTTTCTTAAAATAATATTGAAACTTAAACTCAATGAACACATAAGTAGCAAGCTTCTTGAGTCAAATATTCAATAGCTCAAAATCGATTTGATAGTTACTCAAAGAGCTTAAGTTCAAGCTAGACTTAATTGCAATTGAATTAAACTTAAGCAATCAACAAATTAAAAGTACCTATGAAATCTTAGGATAAATTATATCCATTATTGTTGGAAACTTTTATGATGTTTTGATGTTGTAAACCCTAGAAAATTAATAGTTGAATCCTAATTGAAATCCGAGTATCCTAAACTATACAATAAGTCAATAAGGCTAGTAATAATAAAAAATTATGAAATTTAATAAATCAAATATAATACCGATAACAAAACTCTAGGAATTGATCGAAATCCTAAATCACGTACTAAAACCCTAAAATTGATTTATGCACCATTAATCAAAATTGAATCCGAATTTGTTCAAAACTCTAAAATTATAAATATAAACCTATAAAATAGTTAAATGTTACTCAATAGTGATATAATTATAGTCAATTATAATTTTCGACTAAATCACTTATTCGCATGAAATTTTAACGAAATCACTATAATAACTTGTAAAAATTATAATTGTAACGGGTACCAATTAAATTGATAAATTTTCACAAAAATTTAAAGATTAATTTATGATGAGTATTGTTATAAATTATATGTTTAGAAAAATTATATATATTTATTATTAATTTTTATTTTCTTCCTTTTTCTTTTTCTCTTTTTCTCTTTTCTTTCTTTTCTTCTTTTTCCTTACTTGCCACGTCCTACAAAATGAGAGAAAAAAAAATCAAAACATAGTAGCCCACGTGAGGAAATATAAAGTACCAAGTGTTGAAATTACAAATGGGAAAAATTTAAAGATGATTACTTTGTCTCATCCTCATAAATGAAAAGATTAAGATAAGATTTTTGTTTTATTTTGTTCTTCTTAAATTGCTGGACACGTAAATAAAAGAAGAAGAAAAAAAAACTGCAAACAAAACAAAATCAAAAGAATCGAAAAGAAGAAGGAAAAGAGAAAAATTCTGGAAAACCAAAAACGTGAAGAAAAGAAAAAGAAAATTTAAAAGTAATGGGTAAGTAAATTATTTTTCAAATATAAATATATAATATATAGTGTGTATATGTATAAATGTAGTATTTGTATGTTATTTTTATAAATATAACATTACTATTACATGTATATATGCATAAATACTTAAATTGAATTATATATGTATGTATAAAGATATGTATGTATATATGTATATACATAGGTATATTATACGGAAAGAGTATGTATTATGTATTTTTTTTTAGAATACATATAATTGGTATTAAGTATTTTTACAAAATAACTATAGGTATATACATATATAAATGAACACGTGAACTATATATATTGATGTATATATGTATAAATTATTTTCATGTGTATATATATATGTGAATATGTAGTCGTATAGTATATATAAGTATTTGTATATTGTCTATATATATCTATGTATTTGGTAGTTATATTTATGTACACATGTAAACTATATTATAAGAGTATACTTATATGTATAAATACAAATACATGAATATATGTATATGTACATAAGAGTATGTTTGTTTTTATAAAATAAATATATACATACATATGGCATATAACATATAGTATACATATGTAGTATACCGAAAATATATATAATATAATAATATCTATAAACTAAAATAAATTTATAATTATATAAGGAGTAGGTATATATATATATATAATACTGTAAATTATGAATTTCTCAATAAAGTAAAATTATAAAAGTTATCAAATATATTATAAGTCTATATATATATGTGTGTGTGTGTGTGTATAAATCGTAAATAATGAATAATGAGAAAAATAAGAAATAATAAAAATAATAATGGTAATAATAATAATACTAATCATAATCAGGGTAAATCTCAAAAATAAGAAAAGTATGCTTAAAATAATAAAAATATCAATTATATGGTTTAAATAATTATTACATTATAAATATATTAAGAAAAAGTGAAAATTAAAATTTTATAATTTTTAAACTTAAATAGTAAATTTTGTGATATTTTTATGTCACAATTTAAACTGCGAGTCACAATATTTAAAATGGATCTCATTACGAGAAAATACGCTTGAAAATAATTAAAATGGATTATAAGTTCATAATGATCCGAGCTAAAACGAAAAAGCTATATACAATTCGATAAAAAGCTTGAATCGACAATTTTACATAACTAAGTAAAGTAAACCTTATAAATTATGATATTAGTTTAGTTTTAAATTCCTAAACTTACAAATTTCTATTATTCTCAGGTGATTTTGATATAAACCCTAATTGCTACTAGATTACTACGATCCCTGAGTTGGCTATGACTAAGTGAATTTTTTCTAATGATTCCATACTTGTTTGTAGTTGTAGTTAATGAATATAAGTTATGATCGATAAATGAATGTGTATAGAATTAGGTTATGCTTGTGTATGATAATTGTTGTTGATGGTGAATTTACTTTAAATTTTAATAATATAATGATTGTTGCATAGTAGATTCATTAAGAATTGATTGTTTGTGACTTAGAATGATCACTGAATAAATAAGACCTAATTTTATTCGATTATAAAAGTTAACTTGGATTATGCATGATCATGCATAATCATGTACTACATAACAAATTCCGATAGTCACATTACACAGAAGTAGCGAGATGCTATACGTAGGTTGATTATTATAGATTTCGTACGGTGCATACGTGCAATATAACCTTACCCTATCCCGCGGGATGACTAGGTATTAGAGGCACCAATCGCTTAGCTAAAGGTCGAGTCTAGAGGCCTTTGTTTAGAGGTGAGTGAGGGCTGCGTGAACTTACTCACAATCATATGTAGAACTCGTTTTGATAAAACTGATAATGGATACATCATTACATTTTGAATACGAAACGCGGAGTTTCATTATGAAATAAGTTCTAATATGATACCTGGATCTGACTGTACCGATGAATCTCCAACCCTAACTTTGAAAGGCGTTAAATCCGAGTTGCATGCAGTACCTGGTCACCTGCATGTATTTGTTTGGTATATTAATTCTCATGCATTCATTTGATTGAACTTAAATATTGTATAACTTAATTGCTGCATGATTAAGAGAAATTATCTCACTAAGCTAGTTAGCTTATACCTTTATAATCTTCTCTCGCAAGCCGATCTTTTTGTAGAGTCGAGTCGTCGCATGCCCAAGGTTGGTGTTCTATACGGGGTCAATGTGGGAGTTGGGTGTAATTAAAGAGTATTTCTGATAGTTTATAGCGATGAATATGTAATCGATATACTGGTTTAACTTGAGATATATTTCAGACTTTTTATTTGTAAACTTTTATGTAAATAGATCCTGTGTTATGTTTTATAATTTTATTATTTATCATGAAATGATATTGCTTAAGCTTGCGTACTTTTGATAGTTAATAGTAGTTATAGCCTTGTGTATCGTATAAAAGAGTCGTTGATTGTAAGGAAATTCAATCTATAATCCTTTGTACGGTATACAGTAACTGCCACGATTAGCCTCTTTGGGTCGCAACAAATGTAAGAGTAGGATTATGAAAGCAAAAATTATATAGGGAATGAAAACACTATGCAAGATTGCAAAGTAATATGAAAATTTTATGAAGAACATGAAATTAACTATAATACATGATTTGACAATAATTAGATCAAGCTATGAAATCATCGTGAAATATCTTGTTTTTTCCTTTCCTTTTTATTATAAAGAAAACAATAAACTCAATAAAGATATATAGTATCATCACACCATCAAATTGGATTTACTGTTGCAACTTTATACCATAATAAGTTTTTTTAAAATCTAACACCGGTAAATTCTTAATGGATTCACATCAACAAGAAGGGTAGTGTAGTGTTTAATCGCACTTAGACTTATGATGAAATCACGCCATTAAAAAGAACAAAAGATATTACATCAATTTCTATTAGAGTAATTTTACTCACTATCATTGTCCAATCATGTCTATGCAAAACCTTTGACAATGAAGTATATTTATATAAGTATGGATAATTATAGCCATAAGTTAACTCGGTTTAATGTTTATTTACTAACCATGCTAAGCAAATGAAAGGGGACTTGGCTCGACACCAAAAAGACACGTTGGTTAGGATAAATTCTTGATTTGATAACCTCAATCTTGCACATAAAATGAAACTAAAAAATTTATTATCCTAATAACAAGATACCAATTTAATCAAATTCTAGAAATAACAAACCAAATGCAATTCAATAAACCATAATAATAGAATCATATATATCCTAAATAATTTACAATAAAATAAAACCTAAATATAGAAATTATCCTTTCATATTCAATCTTTCTTAGTTCGCATTATTCTTATATATTAGTTTTTCGGAGCTTTAGTTTTGATTGTAAATGTAATATATATTTTTAAAAGTCATGGGGAAGCATAGAAGTGTTTTGGATATTTAGTTAGAGTATCAATACCTAATTAATAGTTTAAGGGGCACATTTGGAATTTTAACTTATATTTAAGGTGTGCTTATATGGGTAGAGGTTTTTTATTTTTATTTTTAATGTTTATTATGGTATAAACTTTATTTTTGTAAAATATTACCATTAGTAGTCTCAAGATTTCAAGGTAACTTGTGCCTTTCATAGGTAGGTATTGTTGAAAGCAATTGAAAATGGTAAATAACCAAGTAAAAATAGTACTACAAAATAAGGGAAGTGATTTTTATTTTTTCAAAAAATAATTCTGTCAACATTTTCTTCTCCAATTTATTATCTTTCGATTGATTATTACCAATAATTACCATAAAAAGTTAGTAACAATCACAAGCTTTTTAGGTTGTTGTAATAAAATTTTACCATCGCAAATATAGATATAAGTGAACCAAATTACTCATAATATAATTGAGTTCAAGTTGAACTTATTATTTACACGAGTCAAACTTGAGTTTTATAATATTTGACTTGATTAACTTATAAGCCTAACTTAGTTAAAGTAAATTTTAAATGTTAAGTGAGTTCGAAACCAGTATGGATTTTGTTGTTTTCAGGTATTGAAAGTGTGTTTGAAGGTTTTGAGTGAGTGATTGAATACCTATAAAAGAGCATATGTTAAGCTAAAGAAAGTACTAAAGGGTATTTTATAATAGTATTCTGATGTTTAAGTCAATAATCTGTTGGAGAAAAAATAAAAAATATAATATAAACTGAATGTGCATAGGAATGTAAGTAAATTACTAGGAAGCTTTATTGTCTATTTATAGGCAATGAGATTGAGCTACTCTTAGTAAGTACATAATGATTCCATGAAGTGCCTCAGATTTTATGCACGTAGTTGGATATAGTTTTCCACTTGCCATTTATGCTAAACTATCCCTATGTGATGTGGTTTGAACCCTATGGGCCAAGATTAACTAACTAGAGCCCAAGGCCTGGGTCTTTAGGGGCTTAGAGGTCTTATTTTTATCAGGTCGTACTATGTATTGATGATTTAAGCGAGGTTGGAAGAATCCTTTTGTAACTTAGCTTTGGTTATGATGAAGAGATTCGAATTGTGGAGATATGAGGCCTAATTAAGCTCGAGAGCTCAACCCATATCTTGAACATGTAGGACTAAATCCAAATATTCACGTTCAAAACAGTTTATTAATAGATATTAATATTAATTTAATTGAAATAAAAAGTTCACATAAATCGATTTTAAATAGAGTTATACCCAAGTTTGTTTGATAACACTTCAAGCCGAGTTGCATTTTGAAATACGAAACTTTGATGGGTCTTAAATTTTAGAATTTCAAGTGAAACTCGAACTCATTGGCAGTGCGAATTCCGGAAACGTCCCAATTTTTAACAAACACCATCTTTACTATGTTCTAATATTATTCAAATTGGATCCAAGGAAATCAGACCGTTCCTCGTTGTCTGTGCTCTTTATTTTCCCCTTTTGTCTCTCTCTCTCTCTTCCAACAAGACACACAATCACAGAAAAGGACGTCTCTCTACCCTCTCCCTCTCTCTCTCTCTCTCAACGTACACAGTAAACAGAAGACTTGAACTCCGTAAAAACACTAAACCAAACACAACAACTTCCGGGGAAAGTAGAGACACAGCCAAATAAAAACCTCATCTTTTTCCCTTATCCTTACCCCTAACATTGAGAGAGAGAGAGAGAGTTTTCATGTTTAGCACCTAACAATGGTGGCCGGGAAAATGAGAGCAGCAATGGGACTCCAAAAGTCCCCCAGACACCTCGACACCACCACCACCACCAACACCACCGTCACTCCTCCCAAACCTCCGAAACCACCATCACCCTCACCGAGCTCCGGCAAAGCGACCAGCAACTCTTCCTCCAAAGGCGCTGCCTTCTCCCGCTACTTCCCTCGCACTTCTGCTCAGGTCCAGCCCCGCCCTCCCGACGTAGCAGAGCTACTCCGCCTCGTCGAAGACCTCCGTGAGCGCGAGTCTCGCCTTAAAACCGAGCTCTTGGAGCACAAACTGGTGAAGGAATCCGCCGCGATTATACCTGTACTCGAGAATGAGATCGCGTCGAGGAATGCAGAGATTATCGCGAAATCGAAGCGCATTGATGCTCTTGAAGCGGAGAATGCGAAGGCTCGGGATGAGCTGGAGCAATGTAGGTTGGCTTATGAGAAGGATAAGAGAGTGAAAGAGAGTAGAATTAAGGCATTGGAAGGGGAAATTGTTGAATTGAAGGAAACTGCATCGTTTCGATGCAAAGCGGAATTGGGGACGATGACGACGACAATGCCGACAGTGTCTTTTGAGACCACAAGGAGCGATGATTTGTCGTCCTCGCAACGGTTTTTGAGCATGAAGAATGCAAGACGAGCAGTGAGTTTGAAGTGTACGGAGAGTAGTAATAATAATAATAATAACAATAACAACAATAATAATAGTAATAATGATAATAATAATTGTCAGCGGATTGAACGGTGGGATTCGATTTCCAGGAGAGAGGAATCGGCAGTGGAGATTGAAAGGCCGAGGCACTCAAGGTGTAGCTCGGAGGAACTCGTCGACTTCGCCGAGTCTACTCAGTCGGTTATTACAAGATCTCGAGCTCCTAGAGTTCCAAAACCTCCTCCAAAACGCTGCACCTCGTCTCCACCATCTATATCCGTTGACGTATCCGAGAATGCACAGCCACCACCTCCTCCCCCTCCTCCTCCGCCTCCGTTCTATCCTGGTTCTTCGCCGGCGAATTTGGCAGCTCCTGCTCCTCCTCCGCCCCCACCTCCGCCTCCCACGCGAGCGAGAGCGCCGTTAGCTCCTATCAAGACCCTTCCTCCGCCGCCGCCATTTCCTCCAGCACCAACAAAGAAAAGCGCACCACCACCCCCCCCACCGCCTCCGAGGGTGATGAAGGCCGTGCCGGAGAAGGTAAGGAGAGTACCGGAGGTGGTGGAGTTTTACCACTCGTTGATGCGAAGGGAATCGAGGAGAGACTCGAGCGGTGGAGTAGGGGCGGAGGGACCGCCGTCAACGGCCAATGCGCGTGACATGATCGGAGAGATCGAGAACCGGTCAGCTCACTTGCTCGCCGTGAGTATTATTTTTGAGCCCCGATTTTTAATTAATTTACGAAATTGCCACTGAAAAGTTGGTCCTGCCAAATGATAGGTGACAAGTCGGAGTGTGCTTTTTGTTTTCTACTGGTAAAATCTTTAGACTTGTTGATTTGGAATTTTGTTTGATTTCCACAAAAAAGACGATTCTTAATTGAATCGAGAAAGTAAAACATGATAAACCAGCTTTTATTAAAAATAGCAACTTTAGGTAAAAATTGAATTCAAATTAAAGGGTGTTTTAATTCGATTTCAGGTTTACTTCTGAGATGGTGCATAAAAAGCTGCAATTACTTTATTTAGAATTAGATAAAGAAGGATAAAGCTTAAAGTTTCTAATCTTTGAATATGAAGGCAAATTGTTAAAATTGTATGTAGAGTATATGTTGGTTTAAGACAAGAGATTCTTGTTCATTCTGGAAACGCATCATCTCATCATGATTCACGGGTGCATCTTCCTCTGGCTTACTTCGGGTTTGTTGCGCTGCAGATTAAAACAGATGTGGAAACACAAGGAGACTTCATAAGGTTTTTGATTAAAGAAGTTGAGAATGCTGCGTTTACCGACATCGAAGATGTGGTGCCTTTTGTTAAATGGCTTGATGACGAGCTCTCTTACTTGGTAACTTAAAACTCAATCAGTAGTTTCATTGCATGATAATTTTAGCTGCAATGGTATCTACTTCTAGCGATGTTGATGATGTTTGTCGGTCTTCTGTGTTCAGGTCGATGAAAGAGCAGTATTAAAGCACTTCGATTGGCCAGAACAGAAGGCCGATGCATTGCGGGAGGCTGCATTTGGGTACTGTGATCTCAAAAAGCTCGAATCGGAGGCATCCTCCTTTCGTGATGATACTCGCCGCCAGCCATGTGGTCCAGCCCTCAAGAAATTACAGGCGTTGTTCGAAAAGTACAGACTGTTCTCAAACATATGGATACCGTTTTGCTTCATCCATTTTCATGTTCTTGCATCTGAAGTATCACATGCTGATTTATTTATTTATCCATTTGATCTGTTTATATCAGATTAGAGCACGGCGTATATAATCTATCGCGAATGAGGGAATCCGCTGCTCAAAGATATAAAACATATCAGATCCCTATGGATTGGATGCTTGACAGTGGAATCGTGAGCCAGGTATGTATTTTCATTACATGTTTCTTTGTAATAGGTAAAGATTGCATCTGCGTTTAGTGAAATCCGCATAAATTTGATACCCAATATCGTCGATCCATTTTCTGTAGATCTACATCACAAGTTTCCTCATGAATTAATTGATTTTGTGGTTGAATTGGACATTTGCCCGTCTACTCTTTCCTGTGGTTGATACCCAATATCGTCACGTTACGTGCGCATGTCGTCGTCAATATAAAAAATGAATGAACCATCCTGTCATCTTCAATATATAGATTCAGGATATGTAGTAGTCAGTTTAGAGAATCTGATTCTGAAATTTGACCTATCTGTGTATTAAATCAATTTTTAAGCGGTGAGTTTACTCTGTTTACAAACAGAAAAACTAAAATATGGTACTTTTGTAACATTGTTGAATGTCTAGGAAAAAACCTAGAAATTGTAGAACATGACTTTCGGGAGAGACAGAGAGGAGAGAGGAGGGGGTCTACATGCAGGAGACTCTAGTTAATATTTTTAACACTATGACTATCTTGTGCTTTGTGCTGTTCTTGTTCTGGGAGTAATTTATGGCCTATTTGGATAGGCAAATGACAAAAAGCAATCACTTATTAGTTTTTACTTGATAAGAAAAACGTGTTAGGAGAGAGGCCAATAGCCAAATGCATTCGAATTTGTAAATTACTTTTAAAATTTTTAACTATTTGTATAATTTGCCGTTAATAGCAATTTACGCTATACTTCTAAATCTGTTATATAATAATAGTCTATATGGTATCTATATAAGTTTAAACCTTTAGATAAAATGGTTTATAATAAAAACAAGTGGTTGAAAAAATAGGTTTCTTTTCTCTTCTGGGTTCCCACGGGAATATCCTCACCACCATTAGGTAGCTAACTAAGCCAAGTGCTTGGAGGACTCGCTAACAAAACTGAAATATAATCGATAATGCGTGCATATTGAAGCCAAATGAATCTTGTCATTGCAGATTAAGCTTGCATCCGTAAAACTAGCAATGAAGTACATGAAGAGAGTATCTGCCGAACTTGAATCGGCTGGGGGAGGGCCTGAAGAAGAAGAGCTAATAGTGCAAGGAGTTCGATTCGCATTCCGCGTACATCAGGTAATAATTTATTCACGCCAGCTTCTAAAAGTAATTGTATAATTCTAATAATTTATTCACACGTTGAGAGTCCTGCATTTGTTTTTCTAGTTTGCTGGTGGGTTCGACGTTGAAACAATGAAAGCATTTCAAGAGCTGAAAGAAAAGGCAAGATCGTGTCACGTACAATGTCAAGGACAGCAACATCAAAAGTTTGTATGCAGGTCCACTCCTTGTTAGTTAATCTGTAGCGAACTCGGCTTCAGAAAATGCAATCCATTTTTTTTTTTAATTTTTGTAAAGATGGGAAGAATGCTTGTTAATATTTCATGGTGCACTGAGAGACTGAATTGAAATCTGCTCCTCCTAGCACTAATTTCATTGATTTTACGGCCGAGATCGGATCATTAGCTCAAAGCAGGATTTTGGCAACTGCGCATAGATTGGATTTTGTATTCCAAACCTTTCCCATCATCACTACTAGTGGAAGGTTTCACCTTTCGGGCCACAAAATCCACGAAATCAACTCATCTTATTCGGACCTTAAAAAGTTTGAACAGGGGAGTTCATTCTTAGGTCATGGGTTGTTGTCAATTAAAATCTAAACAGAAAAACATGGCCAAGTAAACGAAAACATGAAAAAAAAAAAAAAGCAGATTAGTTTTACGAGGCAGAACAGGGCAAAAGGGCTTTGGCCCAACTCAGACGATTGGAACAGAAAGTTGCTAAACCAGACTAGTGCTTTCTCATTGTTCCACAACCGGCCATTTGAATAAAACGCAAACAAAAGATGGATAAAACAGATGGGCCCATAATAAGTACCAATAAGCATGTACAGATATACATCCATCCTCGCTTTGAGGAGATAAGACCTATAGTGCTATGGTCTAAGGCTTCTAAATTAAATCAAAAGGTATGGGTTCAATCTTAATCAACAAGGAAGAATGGAATTGTTATTCTTTTTTATTGCAAAATATACTTAATACAAATAAGTATTCAGTAGAGCGAAAGGTCCAACCAAATATTGAATTATTATTATTGGAAGGGATGCTATGAATAATTATTATAGATCTATCCATTGTCATATACCTTTTTTTTTTTTTTTTTTTACTGTTGTTTTCTAGTATTATAACAATATATATATATATATATATATATATATATATGCCTAAGCTAACTGGGTTTTGCGACTTACTTCTGATTTATTTGGTCGCTTTGTCCTAAAGGTAGCCGGATTTTTTTTTAATTTATAGTTATTCGTTTTTCTCTTTTCGATTTTTTTTTCCAAATTTTATATTAATTAAGTTAATCGATATATAATTCAACATTTTTTTTATTTTTTATTTAAGTTAATTAATATATATTATTATAATACTTAAATATAACTATTAACAAAGCCCATTAACCTCCCTCTCTCTTTGTTCAAAGAGAAAAAAAAAACCTCTCTCTCTTTAGCAATGTATGTCACTAACACTATGGATACAACCAGAGCAAGTTAGCAGGTTTAGCATTTAGTGTTTCTCAAAACCTTATAAAAACTTTATAGAGTTGTACTTTTTATTCCCAATATCCAATCACCCTATAAAGACAGGTTTTTATAGAATTCAAAATACATTATAAGAGTTGATTTTTATAGGGTTTATATGAGATTAATGAAAGAGTAGAAGGGAAGAAGTCAAATAAAATTAAGATTATATTTACAAAATTACATGATAATAAAAACTAAGTATTAAATGTGTTGTAAAATGTAAAACTTCTACAGAATATACATAGTGCATAAATTAAGAGTAAATATTTTTATTAATATACACTTTTTTTTTATAGGGTCAGGTTTCTTATTGAGTTTTTTTTTTTTTATAATTTCAAAACTCGACCCTAAACTTTATAAAGTTTTGAATTATATCAAAAAACCCTACCTTAAACTTTATAGGAATTTTATCATATTCGTTGAGGGTCAAGTATCCTTTAATGACTCGTTCGATTGCATCCATAACCAACACTACTTTTTATTGTTTGTCATTATCTCCTCCATAATGGGCAAAGAAACTTACACCAAGTCTAAAGAGAGACGATTGAATAAGAGAAGAGAAAAGTGCAAAGTATTGAGAGTGATATGTAAACAGACAAAACAGATTGGGGGTAAGGATAAAAGATATGAAAGAGAGATAGGATTTGGGTAGATGTAGAGAGAGAGTGATGGCTTAAGGAAAGGACAAGAAATTAGAGAGAGGGAGAGGACAAGAAAGATAATGGAAGAGAGAGATGGGGAGAGGGGGGTTGTGGGAAGATATAGTCATTTGACATATAATATGCTATTATAACTCTATTCAATTCCTGATACATAAAATTTTTATTGCAAACCTATTACATTAAATCATAGTAGTGTTTATACACAAATAAAAATAAGAGCCTTTTGTCGAACTATAAACCATATTATTGGCAATATAATGAAATTATTGAGTTGCTCATACAAGTTTTCACTCTAATTTACATGGTGTTTTCTATGTAAAATGTTGTATCATTTACTCTTATTTCTATATACTTTTCTTTACTATTGTTTTCTTGTATTTGTTAAAAATTTTTCGTCTAAAGCTTCCTTAGTTAAGTAGGTTTCCTAACTCATTTTTTATTTGTTTGGCTGTTCTAGCTACTCTTATTCTTAGGATGGTTGGAAATTTTTGTTTTTAAATTTATAGTTATTCTTTCTTTTTTTCCAAATTTTATATTAATTCAGTTAATTAATATATATTTATAATATACTATCGTATGATCCTATTTTAAAATATTCAACATTTTTATTTTTTATTTAAGTTAATTAATATATATGTATTTATTTTATTATAATATTTAAATATAACTATTAATGATACTAATATAGCGATTATTTGGTGATGGTATATTAGCATCCAAGTAGGTAAAAATAAGGGTATAAGTATTTTATTTTGAAAAATCAGGATATAAGTGTAATTTCGATTTTTCACAAGGGTGGTCAATATAAATTAACTTAAATTTAGTAAAAGGAATTTTAATTTATTAAGTAAAATAGATTAGTTAAGATATTTAGTAAATCTAATTTTCAAAAGTGAATTATTAACTAATTTATCAAATTGGCCTTAGTAATTAAGTTCCTACACCACTTTACAAAGGAGGATTAATTAGCTATCTTAATACTGAAACAATCTTAGTTAATTATTTATTTAGCAAAGATATCTAACAGTAATTTTAATCATATGAATAATGCATTAGGTTAGGTAATTATTTAATTATTAAAATGACCAACCTTTGATTAATTTAGTAAGTGTATTTAAGTATTTAGCTAGCTAGGAATTTTGAGGAGGACAAATTTTATTTATTAAGTTACCCTTTACTCTTATACTTAAAATAAATTCTATTTTAAGTGCATTTAAGAGAGAAATAGGTGTACAGTAGTTAAAGGAACTAATTTTCCAAAAGGAAAATCTAGAGGCTCTCCCTAATATAGTCTTGTTTTCACCTTTTACCCCACTTACAATTAGATAGAAATCAAAATCTCTTAAATCTTACTCACTTCAATCAATTTCTGGTGAATTTAAGTAAATTAGAAGCTAACATCAATCATTCGTCAATTCACTAAGTAATTCTGTTGCATAGATAAAGTATGATCATTTTTTTTATTTTAATTGATAAAATTAATAACTCTAAACATGTAATTTCAAGGATTTTACATGAATTGAAGAGGATCGATTGAGGTAACGGACTTCCTTTATCTTCACTTGGTGCATAAGTGTCACATACATAATGTGCAATTGAATAACAACTAAATTACGTAGTAAATAGTAAATGGGTTGGACTAATTTCACCAAAAACAACATAAATTCACAAAACATTTACTTTTGAGATCATTACAGATGGTAAAGTAACTCATCATGTATTCTTTTTAAAACTATCAGTTTAACACTTGATTTCACTTAAAATTAGCTTAAATACCTTCTTAATCAAACTTTTCTACCAAATCAAAGCATAGTACTCCTAACATCATGATTAAACTCTAGAAACCATCTTGGGTAAAATTTAACAAATCAATTTCAAGAAATACCCTTTTTTTACGGACTCTATTTTAGTTCACCATGTTGATGATAGAATGGTTGCTTAGAAGTTGAATATTAATAGAAGCCCCTTAATTATTTTCAAAGTAAGATTTTTGGTTACAAAGAGATTGATTATACTTTATAGGCGGAGAGCCCTTTGTGTAACCCTTACCCCTTTAAAGTGTAGCAAATCATGTTCTAGATAACAAGATGGATAGGCTCCTCTTTCTCTAGTTGAAATTATAATCGAGTCCCTTAGAGAAGTGAGAGGTGCTATGAATGCCGGTAGCTTAGAGGGTATAGGTATCTACATTGAAGATGAGCCCTTGAACTCCAATTAATCATTAGGGCTAAACTCCTCACTTGACATCACGTTGGTTGTCTTCCAACAAGACAAAATTATCTCTCCTCCCTCTACTTAAGCCTTTCAAGAACCATCTTTAGGCATTGCTCTTACTAAGAAGAGGAGTCAAAAAAAAAAAAAAAAGAGAAAAGAAAAAACATTATAAAACTTAGGTGCCATCTTATAGGGGTGAATGATTATAGAGTGAATATGGTATGAGCTATACTCATACCTTACCTTGTGAATACGGGTTTCGAAACCTTATACCTATACTTTATCCTGTGACACCCTAGATCTACCCTATACCTTGCAAATTATACAGAGTATAGGGTATCTTATAGAAACTATAGATTTGTTTTTTTTTTAATTTTTCTTATAAATTTTAACATTGATGTTTTTGCAAAATATAAAATAAATCTAACCATTTTTTTTTCAAAAGCAATTACTTAATTTAATCAATTTTCAAATAGTGCAATGAATGAAGTCCATTGATGTTTATTTCCAACTAAATTTTTTTCTTTAAATAGTTTTTTAACTATTATTTTTATAGATGAATTTTTATGGAAGTATTACATAAAATATTTTTTGTGTTAATAAAACATTCATTTTATACTAATCACATTGTAAGGTCACATAGATTCTTTTTGTTTAATTTTAGTAGAGTTGTATTTAGTAAATAAGGAAGACGAAGCAGAAAGAAAATGCAATAAAGAAAAGACTAAGGAAGAAGTGACTAACACAAGGACATCATGTTTTGTCTAGATTCATGTGCTATGTTTTTTCTTTTAATTTTAAACTCATACAAATGAAATGGTATTTTTTATTTATTAATTTTATTTAATTATTATTATAAGATAAGTACAAAGTATTATGAAACCCATACGTTACTTACTTCATAATAAAAGTTATAGGGTTGGTATAGGGTACCCTAACCTTATACTCATACCATACCTTATATATACAAGTTTTGGAACTTATCCTATAATCTTAAATACCCACTTGAAACCTATTTAGTCAAGTAGGATTTTAGTGGGCACTCTATACAACAAGATTACTTGCTCACTCCTACTAACTTGTGATGTGTTGTTTAATTTATTGAGTTTTTCTTGCTCTTGTATTACAATCATGGTGTCTGATTTTCTTACTTTTCTACTTGTTACACTTCCTAAGGGTACCTAGTATTTTATTAGGGCTATCACATTTTTTTATATTGTTACTCTTTTTATTAATTAAAATAAAAGTCTCACCTTACCCAAAAGGAAAAAAAGAGAACTCTCTCGCAACATGACAAAATGGTGATTGGTGATTATACAATACATATAAAATGAGGATGAAGAAACTCTATTTGTTTTATGGATGATAAATATGTAGTATAAATAATTATTCTTAATATAAAGGGTTTATTTCATTATTCTCGTATTTTTAAAATTGAACTTTTAGATCCTTGAATAATCAAAACTGTACTTTTAAATCCCTACATGACCTTTTTGAATATTCAAAAATGAGCTTGACTAAGAAGGCTTTTTCTTAAATCAAGATAAAGTTTTAACTTTTTTTCTTTATAACGTTTTATATCTATCATTTGATAATAGATTTGCTTTGTTCGCAAACATCAGCCATTATTTTAAATTTAGCATGTTGTTTGTAGATTTGAGTGGTAATTATGATATAGCCTAGCTCTTGTATTTGGATTCTTGGTAATAGAGTTCATACCTTATCTTAACTTAACATTTAGTGCATCACATGTGTTCCATGGTTTGTCTATTTCGTTAGTTCATAATAACTCAATTGATGAATTGCGACTAGGAGATGTCGACATTGTGCATGCATTTTAGATTTATGATTAATTGAAATTTATGGTCGTAGGATCTTAAATATTCCGTTACCACTCCTTGTAGAAATGTAGGTGCTAAACGGAATAAGTTTGATTTTTTTTCAAAAGAGTGAGCATTGAGTACCTTAATGAGTTTGTCATGAACTTGGATTAATTATAATAGAGTTTGTTAAAGAGTTACTGGAAGTTGTATTTTTCATAATTAGAAATCTCCTATTGGCATAGTTTAATGATATCTTTACTTAGTTTTAGGAAAAAATAGAACTCACATTTTTTTTTTCCATTTGAATAAAATTGTTTGGGAACACATTCAATCGATAGGTATTAGTCTGTAGAATTTCTTGTGTATTCAATATATTGTCCTGAATTAGGATTTTCGATCAAATTTTTTCTTTTTTCTTTTTTATCTTTCTAAAATGTATAATGAATCTTGAAAAACATGAAAAGTTCCTTTTTTTTTTTATTAACATTTAAAATTGCCCTATGAGCACTTGTTGACTATTAATGATTTATTTCCATTTTTCTTTTCGTTCATACATATTACTTTAAAGATGAGTCCGGTGGATTATAAACATTTACTATATCAGAAGTTAATTTTCTTTAGATAGATTAATTATGAGACAAGCTTTAATAAAACCAAATTATTAACGGTGTTTTTACGTTTTACTAAAAATTATGTTGATCAAAGTATACAATTTGTTTAGCAAAAGACAAAATAGCTAGGTCTGAAAGAGGGGACCGATTCAAATAAACTGACATCCACCACTTAACCTCTAATTGGATAAAGACATTAGGAATGGGACAACTTAATCCAAACATACAATGGTGAGGGAATCGACTTCATTTGATCATTTAGTTGGCTATAAATGTGCCTATAATTGGTTTGTTAGTGAAATCTTCATATTAACTATTCTAATCTCTAAGATTCAATAAATTTATATTTACACAGAACAAGTATTTTCTTGCATCAAATATGCAAATACTTATAGAAAACAGACTTGATTAATAAGTATGCTTGTATATATATTTATTTTCATTGATGTAGATACCTCATTTAAACTATTTAAAATTTTTAAATTTTAATCTAGAATAGTTTTTGTTGGCAGAAAAAAAAAAAAGAAAAAAAGAAAATTTAGAATAGTTTTTAGTCATGTGGACCATCCATGTGATGGTATGGCAAAAATTCACCTATATTGCTTAACTGGTAACCAATCTCGCTAGTCGCAGACAAACAGTTTATAGTGGATAATTCTTCCTATCATTAGTTTCTTCTAATAAGAATAAGTAAACAATAATCCCTTCGATACCCTAGTCTTATCCAAAAAATTAACTAGGATGGATAACCGGGCTATGTGACTACTTGAGACGATGGCTTCCCATTAGTTAGGTCTAGATCGAATCATAATGACACTACATCTCCGACCTCCCTCATGTGTCAGAAGAAATAAGCACCCTTTACCATGGGGTCTCGAATGGCGTAGCCATATTTTCATCTATAAAAATTTCGGTTAAAATTTTAAAATATTATATTAATAATTTAATAATATCTTTTCCTTTATCGATGAGATTTTTAAATAAAAATTATTAACATTCATTTATATTATTCATAAGATTTATAGTACAAACTTTTAATAAAAATAATACATAAAAACCTAAAAAAAAAAATTTTAAAAATTGATACCTTTCGGGATCCTTTAAAAGTGTAACAACCCGACCTCAATGATAAAAGAACCATATATACGATTCCCGTACCAACGAGCGTTAGTAGGATGCTGATAAGAGCACTGGGGAATCAAGTAGCCTGCATAAAACATCATGTTTGTTTGCCGTAATGTACACACATACCAAGGATCGCAGGACAGGACAGGACTACCTTATAACTAATGACTAAAGTTTCCTCTTTTGCTTTTTTCTTTCTTTCTTTCTTCAGAAAATGTTGATGAAGGAGATATATCTGAATTCTGAGGAAAAGGAAAAGTGAAGGAACAGTTGCCAGAAAAGGAAAAGACAAACAATAAACGCCTTTCGTTTTTTTTTTTTTTTTTTTTTCTTTTTCCGCCCCCATCAAACTATAAGGTGTGCAATTGTTTCAATAGTTATACACTTTGTCTCGATATTTGGTAAAGTCAAAATTTAAATATTATCATAATAATTTGAAAAGTTAGTAATAAGTGATAATAAAAAGTTACGGGTGGTAAGTGAGTCACCGTTATTATTACAATTATTAATTATGATAAATGCAACGAACCTTCTTTTCCTTTCTTTGTTGTTATTATTAGTGATTATAAAATTTAACCATTATTACTGGCCATCAGCTATAACCCTAATATCTTACTAATTGTCATAAAAAAGCCGCAATTTCTAATGCTTTGGAAAAAAAAAAAAAAATCTAGAAATTGGTTTGTGGAAAAAATTAACAGGAAATGATCTTCAACGTACCTAATAAAAGCTAGAAATATATATGTAATGCTATAAAGGCTAAACCATCATCAGTTTCTTACCCACCCTGAGGATAACATGCCGAATTGATGATGATGATGATGATCTCTCATTATTCTCTTCTTCCCACTACCACAGTCACTCTCCCCACCACAACCACTGTTAACACCAGCATCAAATATATCAACTCCAAAGAGTCTAACCGGCTGAACCGATACCGATCCGTCAACCGAACTGCTCGGTCTACTCCCACTCGGCTTGAAATCGATGTAGAGCTGCTTGTCCGGCCCAGTGGACCGGTGGAAACTAACCGTATCTCCGGCTTTCAAGTTCTTCTCCTTGACAAACCTGCTCCACCCTTTTGTTAGGACATAGCTTTGGCTGCTATTCCAGTAAGAATACCTAAATCTCCATACTTTGCCTCCGGCATCCTCGAAATTCAACAACACTCCTTTACAAGAAGCACTGCTAGTAGACAAATGATCGCCGTCCAGGCGGCGGTTGAGATCGTTAACACTTGCTGCCATGACGCCAAGTGGGAAGTATTTCTCCGCGTGCTGCTTTGGGATAACAAGCCGGTTAAGCTTCCCGACATCGCTTGGCGTCACCGCTTTCCGGAACAGATCCTCACGGGCCGTCCCACCACCACACGCGCCGAGAGAACCACTACGATCTTTGATGATTCTCTTGCCATCGCCATCGAACACGTAGGTTTTCTTGCATCGCGATAGCTCGTCCCTGTAAGTGTGCTTCCTCAACATGTCCACGATCTCGTCCTTGGAACGGGACTCCAGGAACGCCTTCTCGGCTTCGTGGTCGATCAGTCTGAAGTTAACAACGGCGTCACGGCCACGGAATCGCTGCGCCGCCAGGTCATAGGAGCGTGCAGCTTCATCCTCGGCGTTGAAGGTGCCGAGCCACACGCGCTGGTGCTTCTGGTAGATTTGGGCACCCCAACGACCGTTTGGCTGAGGGACAACTCCTTTGTACTTTGAGGAAGGAAGCTTCGTCGTTGAGTCCACGTCGCAGTCAAGTACAGCGCCACCTGCCCCGACTGTCGTCCGCCGGGAACTTGTGGGCGGAGACTTCAACGTTAAAAGTGGCGGTGACGTGGATGTGGAAAGGCTTGTAGCTGCACTCTCGTCCGTGCTATTCATGCCATCCATTATTGTAAAGAAATGTGTGTGTGTTTATTTTTGTGGAGGAGTTGTCGCTGTGAGTTAAAGATTTTAATGAGTTCTCACACAAACACATAGAGAGAGAGGGAGAGAGAGAGAGAGAGAGAGGAATGATCAAGTTGAGGTTATTGTGTTTTATGTAGGTGGAGATGGAATTATTAGGGTTTGTTTGTATTTGTATATGGCCAGATATGGCAAGGGATGGTCAAACTCAAAAACGACGACTTTGGTTTTGGATTTGGTAAGTTGCTCGGAAAATTCATCTTTACGTTCAAGAGAAAGAACGCGAGACATTTAAGGTTATTTTTTTAAATTTTTTAAAAATTATTCTTTTAAAATGCTGCCATGTGTAGTTTAATATCACATAAAAAAAACATATTACTTCGTAATGATATCATGTAATATTTCAAAACTCCAAATTTATAACTTTATTTAAAGCAATTTTAAAGGATTTATTTTCGAAATTGGAAAAAACATTACAAGAACATATATTTATTCTTTCAATTCGTTGCAATAATTTTAAATATAGAAACTTAATTATAAATTAAATATATTATCCATAAAGCACAAGAGCCCATATTCTATTTTTCATATATTTTAAATAAATTAATTTTTATCTACAAAAATCAGATTGATGAGTGACATCCTCCGTCTCTCTCTCTATGCATCCAAATCCTAACAGGAAGCAAGTATTTATTATGCAGAACGACAAAGCAGTGCCAAGAACTTGGTCCTTTTAAAAAATGGTAACCTGATATCTTATATCAGATCACCTAAATAATATCTTCTATAAAAAATTCTAGATACATAGGTATTTAATTAACAATGAAATGTATTTAACTAATACATTTCATTATGCATTTATATTTTCAATTTTTGGTGTATTATTTGTATATTACAAATATTATTTGCTATTAATATTAATAACGGTACATTGTTCGTTTATTACGGATATTATTTGCTATTTTTTTTCTTCTTTCTTTTTACAAAATCCCTTAGGCTTTCTTTCTTTTTTAATGTTTTTTGATTTAAGTCTTTGCACATACAGTATGAGCTCGTTGATTGCTAATATATATTAAACCAAACCAATACTAGAGACATTTGTATTTCTATATTTGATAGTAGCATATTAAATATTTCTTTTGTTAATAGCAACAATAAATAAGTATTGTGAATGGAACATCCTAGTAATATAGAAACAGTTTTAAGTTTTCAATATATTTCAATTTTATGATTTAGTTTTTGATTGCTGTTTTAATTTGTTTGAGTAACTTGCTGGCTCCATCATTTTGGAATATTGATTCGTCCCTAACTTTGTGAACCCACCGGGTCCATTAGCAGGTCACGAATGGCTAATCGAACAAGGTCCGGTTCTTGGATCCAGTTTAGCGGTTTGGTACCGAAGCAAGTTGGTCACCATTTCTGATGATTGATCTCATGTAGATTCGTTTATTTTTATTTTATTTATGCCATTGTGCTTATTGTTTTCTTAATTTAATAAGAAATGAAGAAGGATAGGATGCATAAACTAAGCACATCAGATGATTTTTCATTCAAATTGAAAATTATATCTTGAGATTGTATAACAGTAACATGGAAAGGATTCCTAAAAACAAGTGTCCGCATTTATTTTAGTTATAGAAAAATCACATTACTATATCTTCATTTTTTATCCTTTGAAAAAGAATCGTGTAAAAGAACAATGTGAATTTTTAATTGCAATAAACATTTAAAATTTGTCAACGAGCTTTTGATAAATGAATGTTGGGAAGAAGGAGAGAATGAAACGGAAACAAACGTAATGATTTGAATGAAAAGGGCAAGATCCAATTCTCATAATGAATGGTATATTAGTGATTTACGGATGGATATTACGTTCCAATGGTGTCTTAATCAAATACATATGTGAGAGAAATAATAGTTATTGAAATTTATGCCGTGTATTTAGATGTTTGATTGTGATAAGTAGGAACGCCACAAAGATAACATTTTGGAAATAATGAACATTAATCCAGAAATTTATATGACAGTTATTACGAAATCGATATGAATGAATCATCAATTAAGTACTTTTTCTTCAAATGCTTATGCCAAAGCCAATTATAAGTGTTAAATAAATTTTATGCATATAACACACAAAGGTATATACATATATATAAAATGTTTGAGATTAGGTTGCTTGGGAATATTAGTTAAAAAGGCTAAAAAGAGAACTTATAATTATTTTTTGGGCAAATGGTTGATCACAACATATTGACAAAGTGAGTGCATAATTTTACATAGAAAGATTAAATGGTTTGTCATTTTGACTTTTTTGTTTTTTTAACGTTTCCTTTTGGATAGATGATTCATTTTTTGTATAGCATATTCCTTTACGTAATGAATAGTCAGTAAGATCTGATAATAATAACAAGCCAAATTATTCAAACCATCATTGCAAAATTTTAGAAAATGTATAGCTTTCCTTAATGGGTAGCTAATCATCCTTAGCCTTGTGATGATAAGAAAATGGTGGGGTAGACAAAAAAACCAATCAAACTAAATTAATCCATAAATTGAATTCAACCAAACCAAAAAGATGGTTTTTCCTTTTAATTTTGTTCATAATATTCTTAATTTGAACTAAACTAAAAGTTTTAGGAATGATGAGTTGAACCAATTCATAAAACTATACTAAAACCATTTCATAAAAACATAGTAATATTTTATATACAACTAAAGAAATTCTTTTGTTATTGTATAGCATCTAAAAGAATTTTTAGTTTATATTTATTAACCTCCTCCATTATTATTATGATTTAACACTATAGTTGTTGAAAGTCAGTTTTGGACCTAAATCACAATAAGTAGGTTGTCCTCCTTAGCTTGCAAGTTGACCTTCTTAGACCTTAAGTTGAGTTTCTTAATGCTTGAATTGACCCATTTTGAGTCGATTCCCTTGGAATAACCCTAGAGAGCAATCGTAGCCTCTACCCTCCATGAGTGACAAGCCTTTCGACATGGCTCAAGGGCGCTTGCATGCTTGCTAGGAGAGGCCCGTGTGCCTGTTTGTACTGCACCCATGATGCATTAAATACGATATGGTATTTAAGGGCTTTTCCTCGCTTGAAGCCCACATAACCTAACCATATGACTCCTCCAAGCATTAAATGGGAAAAGATAAGTATAATACCCAAAACAATAGTACCCTAATTGCACCAAAGATCTTATCAACCTTAAGCTCTCAAAACTTAAGATAAAATGTCCTAAGTTGCACGTAATGAGTTGGTTTAAGATTAAGATCGAAATTATAAATGCTCAACCTCTTCCTTCCAATAGATAATAAATACATACACTCACTCAACTTTATACTTGGATATATTACTAGTGAAAGTTATATATCCCTTACAAATATAACTGACTTAAGTATCGGAGTGACTTTGCTGAATAACTCCTGATTATTCTTGTTAGGATATTAAGAGAGATCTAATAGGATTGCCTAAAATTTTTATGTTAGGGTGTACTCATGATACGAAAACTACCTTGCAAATTGGATATTGCAAAACTCTAATTAATTAATCACTAGAGTTTTTGAACTTTAATTTATTAATTTATCGTAAAATATAAATAACTATGGATATCCAATATTTCACAGTTTATCAGAATCGTAGAGAATCATTATTCCTTACCAAATAATAAGATAAGGTAAATCAATTTTATAAATTATAAGAAATACTAAATTATACATGACCTTAACATATAAATACTCTCTACATAGAATGTTTCCATGCTAGCTATACGCTTCTTAATTAACTCTAACATTATCTTATATATCTTCGATTTGTATTTTGTACTTGAAACTTATTCCAATCCCAGCTTAAACAAACCTGCAAAAGAAGTTATAGGGGAATAAGCAAACGGCAGCTTAGTGAGTTTATTCTTCATGACTACCGTTCAAGCAAGTTATTAAATATTATTAGTATACATGTAAGTTTATCTATACGCGAAATTGATACATATACAGTAAATGCAAGCAACACATCTATAGAAGTCTGAAACTATAGAAAGTATAGATTTACATTTTCTACACATTGATTATTCCCTATACTTATCCATATGGGATACCTTACCTTACTTACTTGAGATTGCTTGGTAACATTGTCCTTTTAAATAATACTTGACTATTGCCCTAGTTGAGAAAGAAGCATTGATCCAAATAGGTAGACCTTAACTAGGGCCATCTATCATTAACGGATTATATCCAAAGCCCCACAAGGTCAACATTTGTAAATCCAATCTAAGACTTTACGGGTTCAACTATGCGAATTCTCTCGCTATCAATTAATTGGAGATCTCATGTTAACTTTACCTCAACGATAAAAATATTATCAACGGATGCTATGAGCCTTGACAGAAATCATACAAGAATCTACTTAAGACTAGAAAAATGTGTCTAAAAATACTTTTCTTAAAAATTTGTAAAGTTAGCACTCTCTATAAGTATACTAGTTGAGTTATAAACATACGACAAATATAGTTGATTATTTTGATTAGATATTTATATTTATCAGTTTAAAGAGGTGATCATACAAATGATTGTATACAAGGCAAAATAGTCATTCAAATACATAAATAATAACAACCAGCAAAATATCAAGCAAGTATCACGTACAAGTAGATAGTAAATCATTAGATCATTAGAACTCTAACAGGTGGAATCTTGAGACGATAATTAAACTAACACTTTATGGTCTCTTTCTTTTTGAAATTGTAAGTTAAAAAATTGACCACTACAATATTTTTCAAACTTTCCTTTTTCAAAATGCATCTATATTTAAAATTTTCTAAGATCATTGTAACTAAGTAGTATAAATAATGATTCTTAACATAATGGTTAGGATTTAAATCTTCTTTTCTCTAAGTTGTAGTATGTAATATTATTGGATAGTAGTAAAATAACTACATTATAACAAATAGATAACTTAAGTAAGGGATTGTAGTTGGTAGCTACTTTGTAATCACATTTTCTCATGTGATAAATATCAAGAAAACATTTTGAAAATATTGATTTCATATGAAAAAGATCAACGATAATTTTTATTTAGATTCAATAATGTTGAGCACTTTAGAACTTTTCTGTGTTACATCACTAGTATATATTTTTTTGATCCCTAGAAAGCAGCAAATGAAAACCACCGATCCCATAGTTTTAGACCAATAAACATGTACCTTCCAACAACTTGAATTCACTTTATTTTGTCTCCATTTCATAGGAGACTTGCCCTTCATACAACATGAATACCCCTATTTATACATTTTGTTGTTCAGTGCACACATTTTCATTTTCTAATAATTACAATAAAAAATAAAAACATGACTACCGATTGAATAGTATCTTCTAAATAAATATATATATATTATTACCGTTAAGGAATTTATTTATTTTTTTAATTTGTACAAATATGCGGATTAGTTGAGATAACAGTTTAGTAACCATCTCAAAGATAGAAGATCACCCCTTTTACTTTATCCTTTAAAAATATAATAATTTGGTTTACTCTTGTATATATTATCTATAGGATTTTTTTTTTTTTAGTAGTATGATTACTCAAAAGTGATCATATGGTATAATTACTTTTAAATTTAATAAATCATATCGATTTATAATAAAAATGAAATTATCAATAGTAAAAATAAGATCGTCAATATCTTTCATGGAATCTACTGACAACTTCAATGAGACTGTCGACGGCTTCTCTTTAACTGTTGATAGACACTATTTTATTATATATCAAGATGATTCATTAAATACAAAAATAGCTGTATTATATAGTTACTTTTGAGTTATTATATTGTAAAATTTCCCATTCTCTATGCATAATATAAGCCAAAATCTACTAGTATTTATTTGTTTGGAAATAAATTGAATTAATTGATTATATGTAGTTCTAAAAACTTGCTTTAGATTTAGAAATTGAAATATTGACCACATTTCTAAGCAAATGGTTGAATAACATGTCTCGCTTGTATGGCCACTTGTTTCTCGATTGATCATAACATTGTACACTGTACTTTCTTAAAACTCATAATAACATATAGAAAAAAACTAGCTATAGTGTGTAATACGAAAAATAATATATATATATATATATATAGTTGAATCGATATTAATATTAAGTACAACATGAAAACTATTATTTAAACTTGGTGTATATTTTCAATTATGTTTAGAAAAATTTACTCTATATATATCTATTTTTCACATTTAATCAAACTTATGTTTTTCTAATTTACTTCCTTATCTCTAAATTCTCTTTGATAGGGTTAAGCGAATAACATTATTATACTATGTATCTTCTAATACCCTACTCGATAACATAGGCTCCATATACAATTTTTTGAAACTTGCTCTTTTAAAGTAAGGTACAAGC
Source organism: Lumnitzera littorea (assembly GCA_024138015.1). Taxonomy (NCBI): domain Eukaryota; kingdom Viridiplantae; phylum Streptophyta; class Magnoliopsida; order Myrtales; family Combretaceae; genus Lumnitzera; species Lumnitzera littorea. Next base: position 109,636,979 of record JAMXBB010000008.1, read on the forward strand.
ATGATGTCTCTATACTCTATGCTTGTGATGAAGCTATACTTTAATATACTCATGATACAAGTTATAAGATATCTTGTATTCGCCAAGTAAAAATTATTAAATGATGATAATAACAACAATAATAATTATGGTGGAACCTATATTTTAAGGTACACATGATACAATTTACAAGTTATCTTATATTCACCATTTAGTAGTAACAATAAAAACAACAACCAATATAAGATCACAATATTATATCTTTACCATATACATCCTAAGTTCAAAAAGAGAGAGAGAGAGACAAATGCAGAATAGACTAAGCCTGTTATTCATATAAAACCCTAAACCTGACATTTCATTTTCTATCTCTCTATTATCTCAATTATACATTTCTATTTTCTATTTCTCTTATCTATTTTCTTAAACATTACTAATCTTACTTTACTATAGTTTTCAGTCTCTCTTATCTTATATCTTTCCATTACTAACTTGTCTATTACTACCAGAAAGATATGCCTACCAACTTCTCATAAATATTGAAACTTCATCTTTGTATTTTAATTAACTTTCCTTGCAAATTGAATTTTTAGCTTCATATACGTGTTTCTAGTGCAACTTTTTTTTACCCCTTAGTCTATAGGCTCTAAGCATACCCCATAGATTTTTAGGTGGTTGCAAATAATCATAAGATAGGCTCTGATTCTAAAATTTAGCACTCTGTAAGTACAACGTAGAATATGAGTAGTACTCATAGTTTACTCACCATGTACCATGCATCCTTACTCTTTAACTAATGAGTGTTTGTGACATCACCTTATCGAGATAGTAATTGGGCAAGTAAACATTTAATTAGGTATGAGATTTAGCATTATATAACTTTAGATGTCAAAATTTAATAATAAAAATTTGATTAAATATTACACTTACCCCTTGCTATCATATGCAAAACATTATTAGGTGCTTTAGGGATTATTATTATTATTAAGATGCTTAATAAAATTTTTAAATTTTTTGTGCATTTTAATTTTCATAAAACATGTAAATAATATTGGTAAGTTTTAATTTTTTTTTAACCTTTGACAAATTCTCTAGCAACATTCATCAAACAACCCGTGTTATTATTAGGGAAAATGTCACTTTTCATACTTAAACTTAGTATATATCTGCGATTAACAACCTAAAGTACAAATGTATCAATTTACTACCTACAAAATTTTTGAGATGATTTATAGTTTTGGATAAGGCAATTAATTGCAAAAATTGATAAAATTTAGATAGTTAATTACAAATGTTGATAAATTTCAGAAAATTAATTATAAAAATGAGAAAAGTTCTAGTAGCCAATTACAACCAGTTAACACTTGTAAACTTCAAATAGTTAATCGACAAAGAAAAAAATAATTTAGGTTGTTATTTGGTAAAAAAAAAAAATTCTTTAGGTAGTTAATTATAAAAATAGTTAAAATTTGAACACCAAGTGGCAATATTTTTCCGTTATTATTATCATCCTCACTACTTTTGTTACAAGGAATTATTCAAGTGTATAGATGTTAATTAATTATAAGAACTGAATATATCCAATTTTTTCTTTTCATTTTCTTTTTCTTATCAAATTGGCATTATTTCTCGAGGTAACAAATCCATAAAATTTTTATTTATCTTATATATTTTGGAAACAAGGAGTTTCGGCATATTTTCTTGAAGACAATTGCCCCATTTTTTATGTTATTAATATGTAATTGTTTGACTGAAAATGAAAAATAGAAGAAAAGTTCCAAATAGACGACAATGTTGTGGACCATTATTCTTGAACATTGTACACCAAACTGTCCTCAATAATGATTGGTTGCAACAAATATTTTAATACGCAGAAGAAAATTTTGGGATGCAATTTCAACTTATTACTCTAATTCATTTATCTGGACATCACTCGTAAAGCAAAACCGTACGATATATATATTAAACAACTTAATTTTAAATTGGCAAATACATGATTATAATTAATACACGTCATCATATAAAATAAAAAACTAAAATATATACAACTTACGGCAATTTGTGGAGGTCATGAACCAACTTGCTATGAAAAATTAACATTAAGAGAACTGGGCAGGTACTGCTATAGCAAAAAATTGTGGGCAATAGATATCATAAGCCTGTTGAAAAAGTTCTCTGGTTTCCACAAACAAGTTAACGAAACAAGTTGCTTAAGACAGTGGGTCGGGCTAGCATTGGGTGATATTTGGTCATTTTTTATTTTTTATTTTTAATCATCGTTATGTCTAAATAGTCATATCTTAAAGTTTCTTTAAAAACATTTTTTACTCAATTTTTACACATATCATATTACAATTTTAAAGAGGGAGGAATCCACATATTATTAGGAGAGTAGTATTTATATAATTAAGTTACAATAATTTTATTCATATGAACCGGACAATGAGCTAATGTATAGCATATGTTGGAAATTTTGTCAATATATTTAATCTAGTTCCAGTCTCTGATTAATTTTGCTTCCAAGATCCTTTCATTTAATTAAAGTCCAAACACTATAGTTTCGGAGAAATAGATAAAATATATATGGTGCTGGCCGGTGCAAGTTCATGGTAGACTTAGTTAATATATCTGTGTATAAGTTTTTATATACCCTCGTCAAACCTTGCTTCTGAAATTTTGTTGGGCTCATGAAATTGCAATTTTTCGTTTTTGTCATTTTATTTTATTTTATTCTAGTAGCTCCGTCATAATTTTTCCTTAAATAGATGTTCGTCCCTTCACAATATCATAGCAAACGTTTTTGAAAGACTCATCCTTCCGTGTAAATTTAACCTGATTTTTTTTTTTTTAAAAATTCTCCTGATCCTTTCATTACTCGCATACTATTAAGAATTTCCTCTTATTATGTTATGATAAAAAAGATATAGAAAACACAAAACGAAGATTATCTTTTGACTTCTTTTTTCCCACCTTTCTTTTGCTAGAAATAACGAATTTCATTTAATGAAACACAAGTACAAGATATTTGATATTGTTCAAACAAACCAAATGAGATAAGGATTCAAAAACACGGTTTGAGAATGGGCACATCTCACACAGATGGGTATTTACATTCTCCTTGTTTCCCTCAGTTTAGCTCTTTGAGGTCGTATCTTATGTAATTAATAATTGAGAATAAAGAAAAAGATTGCATAATAATGATGTGAATAAATAATTAAAAATTTAAATAATCCCACCTATTTATTTATAAATAGAGAAGATGAAAATGAATAGAGTCCATTTTTGAGTAATTTTTAAACTAGAAAAAAATATTTATGTAATGAGAAATGAAACTTGAGATTTTAATTAGACAAATTCCATATAGGATCACAAACCAAATAAAGCAATTACCGGAAAGAACCTAAACTTGAATACCATTGAAGAATAAAAGTGCAATGAAGGAGATAACCAGTCGAAGCAAATGAAATGTGTATTCCATATTTGATTGCGTAAAACTAACTCAGCTAACTTTGTTGCTTTGCATTTATATACAAATAAGAAAGCAAACACGTGTGCAAATGATAAACACACATGTGATAAATAAACTAATAATTTCAACTTAGCCATGGTAAGAGGCCAAACTTGGACAAAAATTAAGACAAACAATTCTCAGTCACAACTTTGGTCATTAGGTTTGCAAGTTGAAGATGAGATCAAACAAACTAAATTTGCAAGAAGCTTGAATTAATGAAATGTCTAACAAAGTGAATGTCCATTTCAATATGTTGGCTTCACTTGTGGAAACATAGATTTTCAGCAATTATCTTAGCAAATTTACTATCAAAAAATAAAGTCATAGGAAGTGAAAGGGAAAGACTAATATCACATAAAACATAAGAAACCATAGAAGTTCTTTGGTAATTGAAGCAAGGCTACAATAATCAGCTTCGATAAAGGAGATAGACACAATCATTCACTTCTTCGTTGTCCATGATATCAAGGAAGTACCAAGAAAACATAAAGACTAGAGAGTGATTTGCAATCAATCTTGCTTAATCCCCAATCAGCATTACTAAAACTAGTGAAAGTTAAAGAACTTGTTGAAGAGTAAAACATGTCTTTATCGATAGTCCCTTTCACATAGCGAAGAACATGTAGAGCTACATTCATGTGTGAAGTCTTAGGATGTGCCAATATTGACTAAAATGTTAAACAAAGAAAGACAAATCCAACTTAGTAACTATAAGGTATAATAACTTGCCAACCACACGTCTGTATAAACTTGGAATAACCAGAAGTTGTCAAGAACTTTTTGTATTATCAAGCTGCAATTTTCGAGGGAAAGGAGTCGTAATAGGATGTGCAACAGTTAGACCACATCAAGAAGTATGTCAAGAGCCAACTTCCTTTGGTTCACAATAGAATTAGTGTTTAAACGACAAGTTTTGATTCCAAGGAAAAACCTTATCTTACTTATGTCTTTTAATTCTGAATGCCTTATTAAGAGCTCATTTAACTTGATCAATATCATTAAGAGAATCTCTAGTGATTAAGACATCATCAATGTACACTAAGATAGCCACAAAGCTTGAAGAAGTTTGTCTTATAAATAAAGGATAATCTGATTTGGATTGAGTAAACCTAAGAGAAATAATGAATTTTGTTAGCCCTTTGTTCCTTCGCCTTGAAGCTTGCTTAAGTCCATATAAAGAGTTAACAAGATCAGACACTTTGCTTGATTTTGCACTCAAATATCTATCTGATGGAAGCACACAAATTTCCTCATCAATGAAACCATGTAAAAAAATATTATTAACGTCTAATTGATGAATATACCAACTCTTCATACTAAGAACAACCAACAAAATATGAACAAAAGTAAGCTTTGACATAAGAGAAAAGTTGTGTATATAATCAACACCCTCTATTTGTGTATGCTTCTTAGGCATCAATCTAGCCTTTTATCTTTCTATGGTTGTAAGGGTTTGTATTTAATTTTGTAAACCTATTTTGATCCAACAACTTGTTTTCTCGAAGGCAGAGTGGTGATTTTTCATGTATTGTTTGACTCTAAAATTAAGAGTTTTCTTTTTTTTCTCATAGTTTCCACTTAATTAAGATCATCTTTTACTTTTTGATAGTTACGTAGTTCTTTTGTTGCAAACACATTAGCTAGGAAAGCCACATTCTCATGTGGTAAATGAGAAAAGGATTTATTTTAGAGTAAGGGATATGGGAAATTTGCAGTCATAGTTGAAGTACTATTATGGACTTTACAAATAAAATCTTGAAGCCATGAAGGAGTATGTGTGTGATGTCGAGATCTTTAAATAGGGATATTTGGCACAAATTTACCAGCATGATGAAGAGGAGCTGATTGTCCACCATCATGCTAAGGTGAAACAAAAGAGGAATAAGATATTCCAAACAAATGAAGATGGATAACATTTTCCCCATCATGCCATTAGGTACAAAAGTAGGAAATAAAAATGAATAATCATCAAGACTAGAACAATGTGACATAGTATCAACGACAGATTTAAAAGGAAATGAATCCTCAACAAAGTACACATCTCTACTAATAAACAATTGATGACATGAGAGATCATAGAGTTTATAATCCTTTTGACCAACTGGGTAACCAAAAAATACACAATAACTAATTCTAGTTTCAAATTTATCCTTAGATGTAGAATTAGTGGCTACATAACATAGGCAACCAAACACTCAAAGATAGTCATTTGTAAGCATCTTGTTATAGAAAAGTTGATAAGGAGTTTTCTAATGGAGAATTTTCATGAGCATGATGTTAATGAGATAAATGGCTGTAAGAAGACATTCTCCTCATAATTTCTTGGGAAGATTTGCATGAATTTGAAGTGATCTTACTATATCTAGTAAGTATCAATGTTTTCTCTCAACAACTCCATTTTGTTGTGCAATATACACTATACTCTTTTGATGCAATATACCATGTTTGGCAAACAAGTCTTAACATTCTTTTGTAATGAACACCCTCCCATTATTGATTTTAATGACTTTAGGAATGAGCTTGAATTGTGTTTTGACACAAGTAAGAAAGTTGGAAACAATAGAAATAACTTGTATTTGTAGGTCATTAACAATGTACAGGTATACCTAGTTATATCATCCACTATACTAAGGAAAAATTTAGCACCAGAAATAGAGATTGTATTATATGGTCCTAAACATTCATATGAGGCAAGTCAAATGAATGTAGAGATGTAGAAGCACTAAGTGGGAAAGGCAAATGATGAAATTTGGCAACAAAATAAGTGTTATATAAAAATTTTGATAAATCAATGCCTTTGAATCGAGGCATATGGATCGATTTAGACTATGAAAAATGTCTTAGTCTATTATGAAAAAGTTAAAAAGAAATGTTATTATTAGAATAAGAGTACATGATTATTTGGAAAACAACCAAGTGTAACATTTGAAGAAGATAGAACATTCAATGATGGCTTTAAGTCTAAGATGGAGAGCCCATTAAAGCTAATAATTGAGGCAACTATTTGTTTAGAGATCTGGTCATAAAACAAGAATTTATGAGATTTGTCTATGGCAATTAAACTAGTGCTTGTGAGTAATTTATTGACTAACAAAAGCTTATAGCAAAATTTTGGGATAAAGAAAATATTAGTCAATAAAATTTTCTCATTAATTTTGATGTCTCCACCTGGGTGAGAAGGTGAAAATATGGAGACATGAGGTCCAAAGCACCCGTGTCTACAACCTAAGAGTACATTCCACTATTATTATGCATGTTAGAAGCAAGGGACATAGCATTATTGGCAAATGATAGACATGAAACATGTTGATCCTCTTCTAGATTTTATCCCGTTATATTCTGTAGTTTAAGCACTCTAATGACTTCTTGACATGCCTTAAACACCAAGTGAGAATTATTAGCACTTGTTGAAGCCCTCTATAAGCCATATCATCAAGTGGATTGTTTATAGGTAAAGTATCTCTCTTTACATGAGTTGTAATACAATAATTACACTTATCTTTCACTCCTCTATACCATTTTGGAAATCCTATGATTTCAAAACAATTCTCAACTGTATGACTTGGCTCCTTACAATGGATATAACTTAGCTTTTCTCTCCTTTTACCTTTCCTATCCTAAAGCTAGTCTTCATTGACTTTATTATTTATTAACATATAATATAACTTTAATGAATAAATTATCCTTAGCTCATCTTCTTTCTCAACCAACCCTAAAGTAATGTAAGAAGTGGTGGTATTGGCAGTAACAATAATAGTGGTGGTCGTAGTAGTTGGTGGTGACGATGGTGGTCAATAGTAGCAGCAACGATAGTTGATGGTAGCAGTGGCAATAATCAGTGATGGGCGATGGTAATAGCAACCATAGTGGTGTAAGCACGTGTATACATGACACATACATGTGTGATAAATAAACTAATAGTTTTTAAAAAAAAAACGAGGGTTTTAATTTATTAATGGATGGATGCTTTTATAATTTTGGATATCAATAAAGATGAGCTCTTATTATAATGATTGTATAGGGAAAATAGCAATTGCATACATGATTGCAATGAATGACTTAGGAGTTACGACTAAAATATAATTGGTCGTTATCCTTAGGTTTTGTTTTAATAAAAAATTGAAGAGAAGCTCAAATGTCATACTTGGAAATATAATTAGTCTTTTAAGGTTTTAATACCATTATGCTTGCTAATGTTATAATGCCCCAAGTCAAAAGTAATCGATAACCATGCCAATAAACACTAGTAGGTGCCTCTCTTCTTAACCTCTTTGATCGATAACTGAAATAGTTTTGGATTGGCCCCTCCTAAATGGATTACAGTTTGGTTTAGGTGCCAATTAGAAACCACACTTATTACTTTGAATCAAACCCTCCCCCATCTCTCCCTCCGCCCAAAAAAAAAAAAAAAAAATTACTAACTTATATAAAGGTCTAGCCCAACCTACATTAAATAAAACACCAAACTCTAACTTATTTCATTCTCAATCATCATTACTCTTTAATGCATTTCTTCTTATCCTCTTGGATCGTCTACTTCATTCTCTACAGTCTTCTCAAAACACTCTAGACTCCATAATCAACACTCATGAAAATCGAAGAGTCATTCATACCTCCTCTTCACCTGTTGTCAAGCAAGTACAAATTAGCATTTCTTCTTTTTCTTTTAATTTTGTTTTGTACTTTCATTTTGTATCTCTTTCTTCAATTTATATTCTCCTATTACTATTAGTGGTAATGCTTAATTTAAACTCTATTAATTGTGTAATTCTTATTAATATCTTTTTTTCATTTTTATTTTAAATTTTTATTAGTTTTAGTTTTTTTCTTTCATGTTCTTTTTTCCCCTTGTCCACTCCATGAAAAAAAATTCTTGTTGGCTGAAAATTTCTAAATTGGAAGACTAACAATAAATGACATGGATGGATCTCTCTTTTGTTTTGGGTATCTACAATGTAGAAGTATGGAGTATATTATGTAGTCGGAATCTATTTGGAGAAAATAAATGACAAAATTTAGGATTGTAATTACTATAAAGGAGGGTTTAGATTGAAAGGCTAGGTGATATTGTTAGGAAGTACCTTATTAGTTCCTTATTACTGTATTTTTTTTTTCAAGAATTAATGAAATATATGCTTACTTTTCTAGATTACATTGTGCTGAAACATGCATCGGACAGAACTTTTATTCATTTTTATTTTCCCAATTTTGCTAATTCAAAAATGTCCTTATTAAGCCTATTCATACTTAATGTTCATCTAGGATTTTTATATATGTTTATTTGGTGAGAGAACAAAACCTTGTTCCTGCTAAAGTTCCAAATTTACACAATGTAGTTCAGAAACCAAATGGTAAAATGTGGTTTAGTTTGATTTTTTTTTTTTTTTGAAAACCGAACCAATCCAATCCATAAACACCCCAATCTTTGGAAGTTTTCCCTCTTTTATTTTACTAATATAAAAATTCTTTCTTTATTCTGCATTTTATTCCTCCAATTATTTTCCATTATCGTGTTACCAATTCCTATATATACGTGCTACATAGTATTTGTTAATTTCCATCGTAGGGTTTCCATTCAATTACGCACATGGTACATAGTTTTGTAGGGTAATGGCGCAATAATACTGATGAATTAGCCAACAAAAGCCCCATGTTTGTTTGCCGAAGGACACACTTACAGGGGCCACAGCATATGACTCCCATGGCGCTAGCATCTAAAAGTTTCCTCTTTTGGCTGTCTCTTACTTTCTGAAATGTTCAATCGAGATTGTTTGAGGAATGGACAGAAGCAACTATCGGATTTGGAAACTCTAAATCTTTCTTCTTTTAATTTCACTTCTATTTATAAACGAATAATTAAAATTATCTAAATTTTTTGAATATCTTATGATACTATCATTATATATATATTTATAATTTTATACATAATAATATCTTAAAAAAAGTAAATTGAAAGAAATTAAATAAAGAGAATCCATTTTAATGAATATCTCCTTGAAAAAATAAAATAAGAAACTAATAAGAGTATGCTTTTACGCACTTGTTTAGACATTTACTAAAATGAAAATTTTGTAGTTGACAAATGTTTTCATACCAATCATAAAAACTGTAGATCACTAATGACTTTATAATGGTAAATAATGACAAAAACCTACTATGGTCATCAATGATGATAGTTAGCAAGTATAGAAAATGCTAATAGAAAATAAAAAATTTATTTTCGCTTATTATAACCACCACGTTTAACCACCTACTCACTATAATCTTCATCTACTAAAATTAGGTACCACATTAAAAATCACTATTAACTGTAACCTTTTAAGATTATCTAACATTTGTCGGTTTTTTTTAACTAATATTGAAAAAATAAGGTCTAAAAAATGGTTTAGACAAAATGGAAAGCAAATAAACATAGATACAATAGCAAATTAATAACATTAATTCTACTCCTTTGCGAAAATTTTAAGAGTAAATGATCTTCTCCATCTAATAATAGCTAATATTTTCAGATTTTTTTTTATATATATTTTTGGACTGACTATCAAAATTGTTATGTAATCTGCAAGACAATGCACACATCCTCCAAAGTCCATCCAAACCCTAGCTTCTACATTTCCATCACTTTTCCTCTTACAATTCACGGGTTTGTCGAAAAATCCAAAGGAAAAAGGAAACTTCAAAGAACATCAGAGTATGATGAAATGCACCTTCTGTTTCTTACTAATCCCCTAACCTAACGATGTGTCCACATGATCTCAGATTTCTCTAATTCCCACTACCTTGGCGACTCTCACCACAACCACTATTAGCACCGGTAGCAACATGAAGTATATCGACTCCAAAGAGTCTAATCGACTGAACCGGTACAGATCCGTCAACCGAACTGCTCGGTCTACTCCCACTCGGCTTGAAATCGATGTAGAGCTGCTTGTCCGGCCCAGTGGACCTGTGGAAACTAACTGTGTCTCCGGCTTTCAAGTTCTTCTCTTTGACAAACCTGCTCCACCCTTTTGTTAGGACATAGCTTTGGCTACTATTCCAGTAAGAATACCTAAATCTCCATACTTTGCCTCCGGCATCCTCAAAATTCAACAACACTCCTTTACAAGAAGCACTACTAGTAGACAAATGATCGCCGTCGGGACGGCGGTTGAGATCGTTAACACTTGCTGTCGTGACGCTAAGTGGGAAGTGTTTCTCCGCGTGCTGCTTTGGGATCACTAGCCGGTTAAGCTTCCCAACATCGCTTGGCGTCATCGCTTTCTCGAATAGATCCTCACGCGCCGTCTCACTGCGACACGCGCCAGAAGCGATGATTCTCTTGCCACCCCCGTCGATCACATAGGTTTTCCTGCATTGCGCCAGCTCGTCGCTGTATGTGTGCTTCCTCAACATATCGACGATCTCGTCCTTGGAATGGGATTCCAGGAATGCTGCCTCGGCATAGTCATCGACTGTTTTAAAGTTAAGCACGGCGTCACGGCCACGGAATCGCTTCACTGCCACGTCATAGGCGCGTGCAGCTTCAACCTCTTCGTTGAAGGTGCCGATCCAGACGCGGTGGTGCTTCTGGTAGATTTGGGCACCCCAACGACCGTTTGGCTGAGGGACAACTCCCTTGTACTTTGAGGAAGGAAGCTTCGTCCTTGAGTCCACTTCGCAGTCAAGCACAGCACCACCTGTCTCGCTTCCCGTCCGACGGAGACCTGTGCGCGGAGGCTTCAACATTAACGGCGGCGGTGACAAGGATGTGGAGAGGCTTGTGGTTGTGGCTGTACTCTCGTCTGAGCTGCTCATGCCGCCATCCATTGGGGTGGGGCGTGGGGCCGGGGTTGGGTTGTTCTGTTGTATGAAGGTGGGGATGAATATTGACAGGGTGGGTTTTTGTTTTTGTGGGGCTGTGTGGAAGTGAACAAAGAAAAGTAAAGGAAATACTAAGGTTTGGGTGTATTACGAGCTATACTATAAATATATATGGCATGGGACGGTCAACTCGGAGGGAAGACTTTGGTAGGGTAGCTATAAGAATCACCTCATGCTTGTGGTGACGCGGACGATTCACTGGGTAAAGGACGTTTGATCTTTTCCCCCCGAATCATCTCATGTTTGTAGTAAGGCGGACGATTCATCGTGTAACATACGTTTGTTTTTCACCAACACCTCTAGACTCTTGCGTATATCATCATATTATAAGGATTTTAATCTAGATAATAAACGTTATCTATATATATTTAGTGTCTAATATAAATTATGTTTTGACACATAATAATAAAGGATAATTTCTAAAAATACTATATTTTACATTATCACGTGTTCGAATGTATTTAGTAGTTACACGTTTTAGTATTGTTTGGTTGTGCAAAATTCATGGGACTGGACTAAATAAAATGTTTTGTCTAATATTTGATTTCCAATTTAAGTTTGATTATTGAACAAAAAATGATATGAAGAACTGGATAAAATAGTTAAAATTTATTTTATCTAGAATATAGTATAAAAGTCGTTTTTATTAGACAAAAATACAAGTATTGAAAATATAAATATAATTATATAAGTATTAGGCATTGTTGAGGATATAAATGATAATATTTAAAATTTGTACTTTATAAATAATATAAAAATATTAGGAGAAATTGCAAATAACTTATCTAAACTTTGACTTGAGTGCGGATTAACTCTTAAACTTTCAAAATGTGTTTTAAGACCTGTTAAACTTTAATAAATTATTATCATAAAAGACATTTCCATTTTTGTTAGAAAAAGTCATACTATTATCAAAATTTAAGGGATTATAAAGTACGATTTGATAAGTTTAGGAGATATTTGTATGCTAAAATTAAAGTTTAAGAGGGTTATTTTCAATTATTAGAGTTATTTGCCAATTTATCAAAATTTAGAGGATCTTAAAGTATACTTTAAAGTTTAGAAGATCAATCCGCACCTAAATCAAAGTATAGGGGGTTTATTTGCATTTTCTCTAAAATATTATCAAATAAATATTAGATAATATTGAGGGTTTAAATGTTAAGAAATAATAATGAGTCCAGTACTTATGTATATCAAATAAAAGACATTACAAAAATCTTTATCCAGTATTATGTAAACCAAATATTGTACAATAATATTATATTGTCATATATTCCTTATATTTGTTAGAGATTATACTCTATGTTTGTTGTATTATAACTTGAGGATGGGGAGAATCAAACCTAATATATCTAATTAAGAGACCTACTTTCATGTTTTTAGACCACAATAATCTTAAGCTACAACTTTAGAACTATTGAACATATCCAGATAATTTAAGTTCAAACAGTAATAAGATAAGGGATAGTATGTACCTATGGATGGCTATTATCCCGTATGGTCTAACCACATTCGACTTGATTTGATCATAAAATTAGTTCAATTTAACCTTAGTTTAACCCTAGATGAAACTTGAGTCATCTCTTTTGCCTTTATCCCTCTCACATGTTTGGATCAATCACTCAGATTAACTCTGATAATACTGCTTATTAAATATGCTAGGTATGTTCCCATAAGCAACATATAGAAGCATTTGATGGTCATGTTGTGGAGTTCTCTTTTCATGAATTTTGCTGATAATAAAAAGAAGAACATTCTTAACAAATAATATGAGTGTGTAGGATAACTTAGAGGAAAATGAGATTGAAAATTGTGTTAGTCAAACTGTATATTAGAAAGTGCATTAGCAAAACAACTTAAAAGTGCAAAAAGTAAATAGAGTACATATCAGAAGTTATTATCGAGCTATTTTTTGACAAATCCAAAGAAGTTAAGTTGGACAAACATGTAGAAGACTTAGCTCCATTTTATTAGACATATATGTGTAATGTGCTCAATTCCATCCTACTAAGTTGAATTAATTTCTTGGGGATTTTAAGGAAATTTAGTCTAAATTATTATCAAGAATCAAGTTAAGCAATTCTACAAAGGCATTATGATAACTCTTTAGCAAGAATAAATCAAATATGTTACAAACAACAAAATATGAATTAACATGTTGCTTCATTGAAGTATACAAAGTTTCAACAAAATTTTGACAGTAAGTTATCTTGGATAAAGTCGTTCGAAAACTACTTGTTTAGTATAGAGTGTCTTGAGAATATCTAAAAATTGTTCATGATAAGGTTGCTGTCTGAATTGATCAAGAAGATGTGTTGAGAATAAGTTTAAATCTTGTAGATATTCATAACCAGATTTTCCAATAAGATCAAATATTAGTCTAAGGATTTAGTCATGAAATTATTTAAAAAAGCTATTGAAATTTCTTCTTAATAGGCAAAGTAAAAAGGGAACGAGATTTAAATGGTTAGATACGAATTGTACGAGATATATCAAAATTATTTTTAGATTTGTGTTCATCTAAATAACAAGTATATTGGATTTCAAATTCAAATCAAGTAGCATATCATGTAACAATCGAAAGGAAATATCAAGCTTAGTTCACCACATATCTGTAGATAACAGAATTTCATTTCGTAAAATCAAATAGTCAAATTCCTATTTTAATGGGATATTTCTTTAACAACAAGATCATTTGTTTTTGAATCAAAATTTCTTGGAGAAAGGTAAGCATTTAGTCGTTTTCTAGCTATTACACATAAGGATTATCAATTTAAATTGAAGTTACACAAGATACACACAGAGTTCTCAAGATCAAAATTGAAATTAAAAAAACTCTCTCGTGAACATAGTTAGAAACTTTGTTAGAAATTGAGTAAAAATAGTTTTCTCATTTTATTGTTATTATTTTTGTGCAAACATTGTAAAGAGATCTTTGATTATAACATCTCATTTTTCCTGTAAACTTCATTGATATCATATTTGAGTGAGTATAAGGTTAGAGAGTTCTTTGTAGTCCTGTGAATAGCATAAGGATAATTAGTGAGCTGGGACAAAGAAGCAATTAGATATCTTTGTAACCTTTGATTCATTTTTGTTTAGTGAAAATATTAGACTAGTGGAACGATACCAGTAAAGAGAATCGGGTCCCTAATAATAGAGATAGAAGAGAGCAGTAGACAAAAGACTAAAACTTTATAAATTGATTGCCTAATCTTTTTTCTCTCTATTGTATTTAGTTTCTAACTTTTAATACTTGTACTGTTATTTTTATGCATAAGTTAAACATTTAATATTCTACTACTTATCACATCATTTAAATTATTAAGAGTGAAGTTGTTTTAGACAATTGAAAAATTTTTCATTTTTTGCAAAAGATATCAATTCACCCCACTCTTGATATCTTATACGGGACCTACACATATGCAATATACTTTAGAAAAAAAAAAAGATTTATTAGTATTAATTCACCATGTATTTTGATAAATGATAGACAAATCCAAATGATATTTAATCTCATATCTATAATATTGGGTTCACGTTATTATATATTAGAATTTTATTATTGGTTATCCATTACTCATCAAAATACGTAGTGTGTTAGTGTTATTGAAACCTTTCTCGAATTTATGAAACATGTTCTCATTCATCTAGTTATATGTCTCCTTTTTAGGGATGCCATTGGTCAAGTTCTTATAGGATTTTCAATCCACCTAACCTATTAAAAACCCTATAGAATTTTAGGATGAGTTCCGGGAAGGGGTTCAAAATCTTATAGGGTTCTAGGTAAGTTCTAGGAATTACAAAAAACTTCGTAAAATTAATAATATATATTCTAATCATGTTTAATTACTAATTAAAAAAAAAGAATAAAAATAAATTAAATAATAGTTAATAGAATAAACCTTACTGTCCTCATTCAACATTTAACTCATCATCTTGTAGCTTATAGATATAGTTGTGGTGCCTCCCTTTTACCCCACATCCTTCACCCTTATCCCTTAGTCTACGACTCCACATTACAATCAACACTCAATAGCATATAGATACAATTATGACACCTTTACTTTACGGCTTTTACCTTCAATCTGTGAATCTACACTACATCACTCATGAATCATGACCATACTTGTGAATCATAAATCACATACTCAGACTTAAACCTCACTCTGTACTAGTATAGTTGTCATTGCCTTATTGTCCTACGACTTGCTTACTTAGATTTTCACTTGTGAGTTCTATTTTAATTTTCAAATTTTCATGAGTGAAGGGTATAGCATCTTTATTCTTCATTTCTTGTGATTAAAAAGTTTAATAAAGAAAAATGTCTACCCTTTGCTGTGATTCGCAAGTCTATTTGATTCTAGACTCAACATTTTGGATTGATAAGCTTTTTTCTAGTTAGTTTCAATAATTCTCATATAAAATAGTGATCAATCTTAGTGATTGTAGAAAATAGTGGTGAATCTGCATAATTGGTACATACTATGGAGAAAGATAAAGTTTGAGATGTGATGTTGTGTTGATTTTTTTTTTTTCATGTAGCGAGTTGGGTCATGTTTTAAACGAGTTTTACAAACCCTATAAGATTAGGTTTTGGGAACAGAGTAAAAACCCTATAGGGTTATAGGACTAGTTTTGAGATGCTATATAGGGTAACAAGATAGTTTTACATTTTGCAAAACATGTTCTAGACTCTCTTGGTTAGCATCCTTACTCCTTTTAACTCGCCCTAAATAGCTCGATTTTAGGGGAGCTTCTTACACAATTTAATATAGGTATAGCTTTAGCATAACTCAAATTTTACATATATCTACATATATGACTTGAAACATTAGTTCTAATCTCAATCTCAGCCGTTAGCTACTTGCCTATTACTTGTAAGCTTCCAAGACTTTAGCTCAGTTTTATCTCATCGTTTCTTGCATGCTTAATAATAATAACTATGAACATTGCATATACTTGAATGTTTCAATTTCAATTTTAATTGAACATTGGAAATGACATAAATATATTAACCATTAACAGTAAATTTAAAAATTTGAAATGG
This sequence comes from Lumnitzera littorea, assembly GCA_024138015.1. NCBI lineage: Eukaryota > Viridiplantae > Streptophyta > Magnoliopsida > Myrtales > Combretaceae > Lumnitzera > Lumnitzera littorea. The sequence goes on from JAMXBB010000008.1 coordinate 109,653,385, forward strand.
ATTTTTTTTTTAATTTTAAATGTATGAGAAAAAGTGGTGCTGATGCATCTATCTTTCCTTTTCTTTTTCCTTTAAATAATATATGAAGGATGTGGTTGACTTTATATTTATTTACTTACTTTGTTTTCCTTCACATGTGTGAATCTTTACACGTATGTCCCCTATATATAAACATGTGCATCCCCTGTATATAAATATTTATAACAAACTTTTAGTTAGTTAGTTGAGTTTCTTCTCTAGTTCACTCATTCTTTGTCTTCTCAAAGATCTCTGCCTCTCTTCTTTTTTGTTCTTCGGATATTGGATTCTTAATGATCTTAATAAATGTGGTCAATAAGGTATCAAAGTAGGTAATATGAAGGAGTATCTTCATTTTTTCTTGGTAATCTTCATTTGTTCTTCTCTGTTATGAATAACGTTTTATAAGTTCCTTAAATAGACCTTACATATAACGATCCATTGTATTTGTTTGGATTTGATAATCTTGGATCTATTATTGCAAGTTTAATTTTCAATAGAACAAATTTTCTAGGCTGGAATCTTCTATTAGATTAGCCTTAGGCGTGAAATCTAAACTTGGTTTTTTCGAAGGAACTTGTGAAAAACCAAAAAATAATCAAACTAATCCTTAAAGATGGATTAGATGTGATTATATGATTAGGTGTTAGATTTTAAACTCTATGATGAAGGAATTAGCCAAGGGTTTCATGTACACTCAATGTGCCAAAGAATTATGGGATGACATAAATGATAGATTTAGGCAAACTAATGGTCCTTTATTTTTTCAACTTCAATACAAAATTGTGACTGCTAGACAAGGAAATAGCATGGTTACTGTCTACTACAACAGATTAAAGAAGCTATGGGATGAATTGAGTAGCTTAGTTAGGTTACCAAATTGTACGTATGGTGCATTAAAAGGTTGTAATTGTGATTTAATCACCAAGATAGGGGAGAAAGAAAATCAAAATAGATTGCTGTAATTCCTCATGGGTCTAAATGAGGAATTTGAGAACATTTGAAGTCATATTCTATCCTTGGAGCCTTTACCAACTATTAGTAAGGCATACTACTTAATCTACCAAGTTGAGAAACAAAAACAAGTAGCTGGTTGTCTTCCTTTAATTGATGATGCTGCTACTTGTACAGTTAAAATACAGATGAAAGTTGGTATAGCAAATAGAAAGGATAGAAAAGGAAAGCTTAGATTAAGGGTTACTTGTACTCATTGTAAAAAGACTAGCCATTCCATTGAGAATTGCTTTGAAATCCATGGATTTCTTGACTGGTATAAGGCTAATCGAGATAAGAAGGGGAACAAATTTGCTAATTGTGTGTTACAACAATTTAACACTCCTCTAGATGGTGTTGTTCTTGTTTTTATTGTAGGGAAATTTGAACAAGGTGATTTAGAGTTGTTTTAAAAAATATGTCATGAAGTCTATTGAATGATGAAAGGATTAGGAGTAGACAATGCAAATTTTACTTCCATTCATTTTGTAGGTCAGATTGTTACTTACAGTTCTTTTGTAGCTTCATTTCATAGAGATGAAAATCTAGTAGATGAGTATATTGTTGATATGGGAGCCTCTAACCACATGACCTCTCAAACCATTTTAATCAACACAAAGAAACTTTCCCAGCATATTCATATAAAATTGTTAGATGGAACCATCAAACCTATTATAGCCATTGGAGATGTATAACTTATGAAAGACATTGTCCTATATAATGTTCTTTTTGTACCTGATTTTCATTATAATCTTTTGTCCATTAGTAAGTTGTTACAAAACTCTAATATTGTTGTTTCTTTTCATCCATATTACTGCTTATTTCAGGACCTGACCAGTAAGAAGACTATTGCTTGTGCAAAAAATAAGAAAGGATTATATGTTTCGAAATTAGAGCTAAGTAATCTAGCTTTTGTTTCAAATTTTTCAGCTATTAATACAACATATAATAATGATGTTTCCTTAAGTTTGTTACATAATAGACTTGGTCATATTTCTATTATAAAGCTTAAACACATATTACATTGTAGTGACAAAGTTTTAAGTCAGTTTCATTATGATGCTTGTCATATGGCTAAATCTCATTGTTTATCCATTCTATACAGCTAGTCTTTTACTTCTAATGTACTTAAGCTAATACTTGTTGATTTGTGGGGTCCATACAATGTTCCTTCACTTTCGAAAGTAAGTTATTTTTTAACAATATTAGATGACATGAGTAGAATAACTTGGACTTACTTGATTCAAAATAAACACCAAACACTTTCCACCTTAACACATTTGCTTTCATACATTAAAAACCATTTTAACACTACTCCAAAATTTATCCGAAGTGATAATGGTAGTGAATTCCTTTCACACAATTATTAACAACTCTTTAGTGAACTTGGAATCACACATCAGTGAACTACTACTTATATCCTTAAAAAAAATGGTATTATTAAGTGTAAACATAGGTATTTGTTAGAAACTACTAGAGCTATTAGATTGCATGCAAACTTACCTAAAATATTTTTGGGAGAATGTGTTCTAGCAACCACTACACTCATTAACAAAATGCCCACACGTAAACTCAATTAGAAATCTCCTTAACAAGTTTTATTCAATAAGCCTCCTTTTTATTGAACCCTTAAAACCATTGGTTGCTTATGTTATGCCATTACTATTAATAAATCCAATGATAAACTAGATCCTAAAGGGTGTTGTTGTGTGTTTCTTGGATATCCTCTTAGTTAGAAAGGTTACAAATTGTATGACCTCGTCACTCATGATTTGTTTATTAGCTGAGATGTAGTTTTTGTTGAGAATGTTTTTCCATTCAAAGACAATCCTTCAAATTCTGATTCATTCCCATTGTTTCCTTTACCTACTACTAATGTTTTTTCTAAGTCTATTCCTATAATATCATCCTTTGTTCCTTTTCCTAATCAGGATACTATAAATGTTTCCCATTCTTTGTGTCACTCTAGTAAAGTCAAAAGAAATCCCACTTGGCTTATTGATTATGTACACACTGTATAATCCAGTACTTCTCAATCTGCAATAGCAATAGAGACCTTATATCCATTGTTAAACAATCAAACTTTAGCCCAATTTCCCAAAGACTATGTGGCATCATTGGCTAACATTTTAACAATTCATGAACCATAGAATTTTCATAAAGCTAAAAGTGATCCTAAGTGGATGGATGCAATAAACAAGGAACTTTTAGCCTTAGAAGCCAATAATACATGGAAGTTAATGCCTTGTCATCAGGGAAGAAACCTATAGGCTCAAAATGGGTATATAAAATTAAATATAATTTTGATGGGTCTATTGAGAGGTATAAGGCAAGACTTATAGCTAAGGGATATAGTTAGGTTAAGGGAAATGACTATATTCATATATTTTCACCAGTAGCTAAGCTTACCACTATGCGATTATTATTTGCTCTTGTTATTGTCAAAGGTTGGCATGTTCACCAACTTGATATGAACAATGCTTTTCTACATGGTTATATAAAGGAAGAGATATATATGAATCTGCCTGATGGTTATGTTGTTTCTTCTCAAGGTTACATGTGTAAATTGATACATTCTTTATATGGTTTGAAATAGGCATCTCAACAATGGAACAAAGAATTTTCCAATTTTATCACTTCTCTTGGTTTTGTTTAGTCTATTAATGATTATTCATTGTTTACTCACACGAATGGTGATGAATTTCTAGTTATACTTGTCTATTTTGATGATGTGCTTATGATTGATACATCCTTGGATGGCATTACTTTTGTTAAGCATACTCTTGATAAGGCATTTACTATAAAAGACATAGGAGAAGCCTGATTCTTCTTGGGAATTGAGGTATGTCGTACTAATAGAGGTTTCATGTTGAATAAATGGAAATTTTTACTTGATATCTTGCATGATATGGGCTTAACAGCAACTAAGCCAACTGTTATACCATTCCCACAGCATGTTTGTTTAGACAACACATCAGGAGATGTACTTTTTGATCCTTCCTCATACAGGCACATTGTTGGTCACCTTTTGTATCTAACCATGATACGAATAGATATATCCTTCACAGTCCAACAGTTGAGTTAGTTTATTGGCAATGCACGAACAAGTCATCATTAAGTTGTTCTTCATGAATTGAAATATTTGAAAGGGACCTTTGATAGAGGATTACTCTATTCATCTACGACTAATATGTCTCTTAGTTGTTTCTTTGATGCTGATTGGGGATCTTGTGTAATTGATAGAAAGTCATTAACTAGATGCTACATGTTTCTTGGATCTTCCCTAATTTCTTGGAAAATCAAGAAATAATCTATAGTATCAACTTCGTATACTAAAGTCGAATATCAAAACTTAGCTTTAGCCACAAAGGAATTATTATGGCTACCTTACTTGCTTTAGGACCTTTGCGTGAAGATTGTTCTTCCCATTCTTCTTTACATAAATAGAAAATTTACTCTACTTATTGCGGAGAATCCTTATTTCCATGCTAGGACAAAGCATATCAAAATTGATGTTCAGTTCACCCGACATCATATTGATAAAGGTTTTGTTATTGCGGAGAATCCTTATTTCTATGCTAGGACAATTGATATTCATCAAGTTAGGACTTTCATTGTGTCCCACTTAAGGAGAGGGGTGGGGGTGGGTTGGGTGGGTGAGGGGGGTGGGGTGGTTGTGTGGAATTTATATTTATTTACTTTACTTTGTTTTCTTTTACGTATGTGAATCTCTATACGTATATACCTTGTATACAAACATGTGTAACAAACTTTTAGTTAGTTAGTTAGTTAATTAAGTTTCTTCTCTAGTTTACTTATTCTTCACCTTCCCAAAGTTCTCCACCTCCCTTTTTTTCTATTCTTCAGATGTTGGATTCTTAATAATCTTAATAAGCATGGTTAACAAAGGGTTAGGTGTATGCTCTATGGGGTATAGGATAGTCTCTTTTGATTTTCTTTATTAACATGTGTGACATTTATAAAAATAAATAAATAGATAAATAAAGTTGTAAATAATGTCAATCACGTACACTATAAGATAATTTGGCAATATATATTATAAATAACTAGTTTTATAAACAATTGTTATAATTGCTAATTTGTAGTGGAAGTATTATTTTTAATAAGGATCAACTGCACTAGATTTTTTTTCCTCATTATTGAAACAATAACATATGCATGTAGAGCTCTTTTAAACTATTAGATTATAAAAAACCACAATACTAATATAAAACATATATGTTTTAGATATGTTTTTATTTTTTTTTCAACTGTATTATAATTTTAATATTTATATTATTAGATTATAATAGCATTAGTATATGTTTAAATACTTAGTTAGCCTTAATGGCTATTGGATTGAAAAAGAGTATGTTAAAAAGACGACAAACAAATTAAAGAGACTATACATTATTTGGTCTATTTTAACATATGTTCTAATACAATGTTGCCCTAATATCTTATATATGTATTAAGAAAGAAATATTTAGATCATGTTATGATGAGGAAAGGGTATGTAGTATACATCAAATACCTTATATATTTATATAGCTTGGATTTATGTTTTCTTAGATAATGAGATATAAATAATATTGACAAATTACAGGATAATTTATGTGAGATCCTGTGGTTAGGTATCCCATATGGATTGTAAAAGGTTATGATACTAGTTTATAAGGCTAGGGTTATGAATATTTTGTTGACACAAGTTTGAAACTTTTAGGCCAAATAGTTGAAATGGGTCCATTAGTGTTTATTGGCTTAGTTATTCATTACTTTTAGCTTAAGGTGTTATAAATGGTATTAGAGAGAACTCTCTACCAGTAAGTGGATGATTTGGGTTTGGCTTCAGTTAGATAAGAGATCCAAGAAAGGTAGGAAGTATTATTAAGGTGTGACTTTTTATATGCTTCTAAGATAACCTATAGGTATTAAGTATCCTAAATTGTATACTGAAAAGGGCAAAAATCTAGGCTTAATTATAAGATCTCGCGGCGAAGACATCGCGTGTTTAAAGGGGGAGGGGGGATTGTGAGACCTCCATGGTTAAGTATTCTACATGAATTATGGGATGTTGTGATACTAGTTTATAAAGCCATGGTTATAAATATCTCGTCAGTATAAGTTTAAAACTTTTAGGCAAAGCGATTGAAATGGACCCATTAGTATTTGTTGGCTTGGCTATTCACTATTTTTGCGTTTAGGGCATTACAACTTACATTATTATATCTTATAATCTTTTTTGTGATAATAAATTTCGAAAATTTGAAACCTGTATCTACTTATACTTAATGTATCCATTTTAAAAAAAAATTTCGATCATTTAGGTAAGATGGATCTCAGTGTTTCACAGGTCCTTGTACTTAATCCTAAGTATAATTAGCTGTTCTTGTTACAGTATTTGTTAAAAAAAAAAAAATTATCATCTATGTTGGTCTCTTGATGTCCCTTTTTTATCTAGAAAAATTCAGAATGTTCATCATGCCTTACGTTTTTGCAACTTTTTGCTATGTATATTTATTTAAATTTCTTTCCACTTTGTAAGGGTGCAAATACAGATGCAAGGGTCATGTACGTTTTGCGTGTAAAGTCGTGTTATACGTGATTAGGGAAATAACTTGAGCGACTCTTATGGGATGATCAAGAGAGAAGTGTAGGGAAGAAGAGTAGATAATCTTGGTAAGGCTCTAATACGTATGGTGACAGGTGAAAGAGTACGATGGCATCAAACTTCATAATTGATGAATAGCGCGATAAAGTTCTTGAGATATTTAAGTGTTTGATTTTTGAGATGAGATTTCAGCAGAGTAACAATATTAATGAGGAGTATTCTCCCATCCAAATGTGGACGTGAATGGAGTATTTATAGGAAATGGTAATTGATCTCATCCGTTGGATCATGATGTTGTTCAATGATTAAGATTGAAGCCCTTTATTAATGGATTTTAAGTAGGCTGTTTTCACGAGTTTAAGCCTAGATAAAGGCTTTATTTATTATTTTAGTGTGAGCTAAACTAAGAAAGATTGGATTAAACAGACCGATCCAACGGGTCCTATTCTAAGCCTATCATGCCAAAACTCCCTTGATTATGTCGGATATTTGAACTTAACTCTTTAGACCTTATCATCTTAGCCCAATTAGTCAAACTCAATTAATTAATGGGCTTAAGGATCAAACTTAAATTTAGCCCCTTACATTTTGCTATGTGACTAAAGTCTTTTGCAAAAAGTTGAAGGGTTTTGGGCATCAAATGAGTCTTTTAGATGACTTAGGCACCATAGCCAAATTAATCTGAGAATTATCTTAGCGCACGAGTTAGCAACACCTCTTAATTATATGTCATGCCTCAACTAGATTAGGTTATACGTTGGCTTGAAGGCATCATTTTGAAATAAATCTTCTTTAAGCTATCTCTTCTTAAGCTGATTCATTTCTTCGATTTGATCCATATGAGTTATTGATTCCATTGAGTTGAATTTGTACACTAAGTTCATATTAGCGATCTCATTGGGCTGACTTCATATATTGATGTTGCCTTAATTTTCTTCTCATATAAGAGCATTTTTCTTATAAGGTTTTCACATATCATGTAACCATTTTGTGTTAACCAAATTTTATTTGTTGTGCTACAACTGATAAGTATGGTGGTCCTATTAGTCGGTTAGCTGGCAGCGATCAAGGATACAGCGTTCCTTATAGGGTTTCTAGGGTAGCATCTTGGAAGCTAAATAAATTTTCAAATTTCTATTTAGAAAACTCATTTGGAAATACTTTGAGAAAATGTCCTTATTAACAACTGTTCTTCATTCTTTCTACGTTGAGCTTAATCTTTTTTTTTTTTTTTTTAAATATGAACTTGCAACAACATGTAAGTAGGCATGTTGCCTTTAGTTGGGATGAAATTGCACCGAATTCTCATTCAAAATATCACCTCAACATAGCTGAATCGAAACCCATGTAGTGAAAGTATTACTATCTCTTAGGCAACTAAATGAAATAGACAATAGGCCCATATTTAGTTAGGGTATAGTTTAAAAAAAAAAAGATAATATGTTGGATTGTAATTATATGCCCATTAGAAGTTCAACAGGTGTCCCACTTGCTTTTTCTTTTCTATCCTAAAGATAGTTTTGTCACTTCTTAGACTGTACCCAATGCCACAATGAAGAGAAAACACAAATCAACTTCCTCTTGAATGATTATGGTATATTGCACCTTACATTTTCCTCTAAGTAGTGTCCTCTTACCAATTTCATATATTGTTTTCTCCTCTCTCTCTTTTTTTTAATTTTCTTTTTCTTTTTCTTTTTTAATTTTCTTTTTCTTTTTCTGTAGCTACATCATGCTTTAGAGAAAACAGTAGGTGGTTTGTGACTTATGGTTCGAGCTCCAATGAACATGACTAAATGTCTAACATGACCAAAACCAAGCTAACTTCCTTGTTTTCTTTTCTTTATTCTCTTTAGGGCTATTCACTACTTTTCAAGTGTATTCTCGCTGCAGCAACTCGTTTGATGTTGGAGAGAGTTCAGACATGCTCGGTTAAGAAATTAAATGGAGCTCAGAGTGTGTTGGCCTAGAATTCATATATCTGATCGTATACTTCAAATGCTGCTGTTGCTTGGTTATGTGGTTTTCTTTGAGTTTTGAGCCTGCTGTTCATGTCGATATTCTTTTTTACTTGCTGTAGATTAGTTAGTGGAGATGTTAGTTTGGATGTGTGGACTCAACTCAGTCATGTCTAGCTGATATGTGTTATGCTATCATTCTTTGATTTGTCATTTTTCTTATTTTGTTGTTGTTAGCTGGTGTATTTGTTGCTTTCTCATCCACTATAGCTGTAGTAAAGTATTGCACTTTCCTCAAATAATAGTATTTAGAAGGAATAGGGGACTTATCTAGCTAGCTTTAATTTGTGAGGTTACCAAGTAGCTCTAAGCCAACTTCACGACCCCATCATTAATCCAAGCTCATGAATGTTTCAAAGAACACTTTGGAATGAGACTTTCACTAAATGTTTTGTGAGTCAACCCCAAGACTTCACCTTTCATAATTATTGCTAAAACACTAAGGGATTTTCAAGTCTCACACCTCATTGATGTAGTATATCAAATTTGATCCTATATGGACCTTTCACTGAAAACTTTGTGAGTTGATTCCATCACACCCAACTTTGTCTACCCAAGAAACGAGTAAATTCGAGTATTTGAATTTCTCTCTACCCTTTTGTGAAACACCCTACACACTAATTTCGCATAATCAATCGAACCCATTCCCTTGCAGACCAAGTGGCATGATTCAAACAAGGAAGAGTATTGAATCTTGATGAAGTTCCTAACCATATTAACCCTTTGCCCCACAAATAAAAAAATTGGGTAATACCTTATTTCCTTCATGTTCTTTCACAACCTGACAACTTGTTTGCTCTTACATTAAGTAGTAATCCCATTAGTCACAACATTCTATGATTTCAGCATGTCAGGTGGGGTGTATATTCAATGATTTTGCTTAAAACCTTGCTAGTTATTCATGCTTCTCCCCCCCCCCCCCCCCCACATTATTGCTGCTATTTATGTAATATCTTATGCAAAACATGAATTATAGATTTGGCTTATCCTTAAACTCTTAAAATTGATTATGGGAAGCTCTATGTTTTATTTCTTCTTGTAATCTTTAGTATATCTTGCTGTTAACCATTATGTTAACTAGCAAGTTTCTTGGTAGAAATGTCTCTTGGTACTCAAACTTGGCAATTTAGATGTCTCAATAATTGCTCTACTGCATGCCTTAGTGAAATTTGCTAAAGAACGGTTCGCCTTGACTCTACTTATATAGTGGGCTTCTTGTATGTAGTTTCCAAGTCCATGCACTTTCCTTTGGCTTTGATCTTTCTTCTCCATGCTGAATATTGAGATGGTTTCTATTACTCTATACTCTTGTTCTTATTATTTTTTCATTTATGCCTTTGTATGTATCTTTAAGCCATTAATTCTTACATCTATACATCTTATACCTTTGCATAATACTTCCTTTCTCATTTTTCTTATGAAACTAACAATTTCTTGTTGTTTATCTTTTGTAGGTAGCACAATCAATGTTTCGGAGTTCATAATCAAATTTTTAGTGGCCATTATCTTGAACTTGCTGTAATCAGCAAATCGGCTTGGTTTAAAGAAGACATCTTTACTACTTGGACTGTGACTATTTGTAATCGAAGGTCAAAAGTCTACAGCTGTAACTTAAGGACTACATCTTGAACTAGCAATAGTTAGCAAATCAGTACGATTTAAAGAGGGTAAACTCTTTATTTCCTTGACCATGACTGTTTACCAATCAAGGGTAAAAAATCTGCGATTGTAACTTGAGGACTAAATCTCCTCCTTGCACCAGTTAGCAAACCGGTACAGTTTAAAGAAAGTAGACTCTTTACCGCCCAAATCGTGACTATTCGCAAACTGATGGCTAATGAGGATCGATCTTCATCAATAAGTGGCAGTGAAGAGGCATAATGTTTGGGTCATGTGTGGCATTTGAACCAATTGCGACTTATAATATGAATTGAACATGAGTCTAGAGTTGTAAGGACTTGCATACATGAGCACATGAGAATCGAGCTTGATCTAAGCATAAGTAATTTGAACATACGTCTTGGATATGAGCATATAAAAGTAACACGCTTGAGTTGAACATAACCTCCTTTTAACATAACACTTGTGAGGTAATATATGAAAGTAGCTTGAGTCCCCCTTAATATAGTAACTTGTGGGCTAAACATGCAAAGTAAACATCAGGCTTCAGGAGCTCTTCAATTCGGCGTAATCGCTTTGGTATGAGTATATGAGGGCTTGTAACATGAGCACTTATAAAATTTCAATTTGAGCACACATGAGTTGAGTATATAAATTGAATATATAACTTTTGGCATTTAAGCTAAACATGAGTCTCGTCATGTAAGTCGAATATGAGCCTTGAGTATGAGTGAATTTAAGAATTGTACTTAAGCACTAGAAAATGAAAGTGAACAAGGGTCTTGAACATTAGAGTTGAACGTAAGTGAGCATGAGCCGTAATTATGAGCCTTGAACATGATTTAACATCAAAATCAAACTTGAGCCCGAAACATGAGCATTAACTATGATGTGAGCCTTGAACTCAACACGAGTCTTGGACGTGACATGAATCCTGAACATAACTTAACCCTCGAACATGATGTCATGATATGGGTCTTAGTATCATAAGCTAAATATGGTACTTGACATGTGAGCTAAACATGAATAGTTGAATCATGAGCCTTTTCAATATAAATGTGAATAAACATGAGCTCTAGACATGAGCTTTGTACACTAGGTAAACATATGACCATACATAAGTTCAACATGTGAGTTGAGCATGAGTTCTCTTATATGAACATGGGTGAGTCAAATCTTCAAGTTAAACATGAGTCTTTGACAAGGCTTTATTCGTTGTACTACTCTTATCATTTTTTCTTCAACTTTCCACTTATATAGTTGTACAATTTCTATCCCATTTGCACTTTACTTTACTAACTCGTTTACTTTCCTTGGTTTTCACATGTAATCACTCCATCCTCCCCTAAATGTTACTACCACTTTTCAAGAGTCATCAAAAGGAGGTGGCATCACATTAGATATGAGTAATCCTACGTGTTAAATAACTCTAATATTATTATCATTTAGATCAAGTAAAGGGCAATGTCACAAATTAACGTAGCATATCGAATATCTAGAGTACTCATATGTTGAATGTTGCGTGTACATTTAGCCTCATGCGTATGCGTGCTTTAAGCGTTGTAAACACGCGTACATCGAACATCATGCATAAGGAGTATTTTATAAAGCAATTATAATAGGTAGTGATCATCACCATGCATGAATAACCTCTTCATATGTCGTATACATTTATAATTTTCCTCCCCCAGTAATTGACATGTAGAGAAGGGGCAAGTTAATAAGTCTTGATGCACCTCATTCCTTCGTGACACTATCGAGGACCTAGTGCTGTGTTGAAGTATGCTAGTCTTTAAAGTCATGATACCGCTTATGATAGACATTGTCTTAGGTCTAATTTCATATAATTTTCTTGATCACTCAATTGTAATTCTTATATTTCCTTGTAAGTACGAGTTGCAATTGGATATGTAGAATCAACAATAATGAAGTTCATTGACCAACTTTCACACTTCTTTATCTCTTTGGTGCTTTCGTTAGCTTTTATGAAGGTGTCTTGTTGTTATGCACTTAGGAGTGATAGCTCTTTACTTGTAGTAGCGTATTATACAATAATGTACTGTTGCAGCTTTGGTCTCCTTAATGACTTGTAATGTCTTGACAAATAGTGAGAAGCATATCTTAGAGACTTTACATGTTTAAGAGCAATGTCTTAACTAAGTAGCACTATTGTCTAATATAAAGTAGTAAGATTGTCTTGTTATCTCTTCTTATTTTTTTTTCCTTCTTGTGAAAACCATACCATGCGATAGGGAGCAAAGGCTTAACCTAGCTACACTAGTGATCAGCAACTTGAGTTTTAAATTTCTAAATTGACATGATTACGAGACTGCTTAGACTCTTTGATCTAAGGAGTCTCTTGTAAAATATATATAATTGTGAGACTACTTAGACTCAATGATCTAAGGAGGTCTCATATGTTATCTCATGCATTGAGGTAAGAATTTTGCTTGCTAATGATAATATATAGAGGATCCTTTTTAGGAAGTGTTCAATCACGCATGCGTAGTGATAGTAGCATCGATTGCCTAAGATTGATAATTCTTTCTCATTAGTCAAGGGGGTATTTCTCACTTTTAATTACGTAGCATGGCTTATTAGGATGTTATCTAGGTTTAAATATCAATATATTAAAGTGCTCATCAATAGGATTGTTTCCACTACTTGATGGCAAGAAACATTGAAATTAGATAGTATGAAAGCTATATATGATTATCATGATATAATGTATATTTGGGAGCCAGTGCTCCTACCAATCCATAACATATGAGCTAAGCTCATCATAGTATGCTTAGGTGATCAAGCTCTTACTAGCCAACAATGATGTGTCGTGTATATATCATATTTATTATTACTTTCTTTTGATTGATTAAGGGGTTTAGTTTCCCCCATTCAGATATAAACTGTTTTGTAAAATTAACTTCGCACACTAAAGAGACTAGTCTCTTATTTTGTAGCGACAATAGTAATGAAATGAAAATATACAAACACTTATCACATTCTTATTAGAAAATGGTGATAGAGAAAGAAACTTCTTTCATTGACATAAAGTGGGTATTGTTGAGCTTACACATGAAATGAAAAGACAACTGAGATAAATACGATAAGATCATATGCTAGTTGTCAAGAGTTCTTGCGCTTCTTAGCTTATAATGTGCTTTCTACCTTCATAATATCATCGGTTTGTTTTCGTTTCTTCATGCCCCCCGTAACAACTGCGCATCTTTTTTTTCATAAATGCTTGAGTCTGAGCCTCTTCCCTTATAGGTAGCTATACCTTAGGGGGTTCTACTAAGGGTGTCTCCCCTTCATTTACATGCTCATTAAAGAATATTGCTTTAGTGGAGTGAGACTCATTATGTATAAATAGGTTTTTTGTTGCAGAAATAAAGATGTTTTGCTTATTCCATTGACCTTTCATGCATGATGCCATGTTAAGGGTATCATGCAGCCACGTCCTTCCTTAAGGAGATGGTAAGATACAGGTGCATGAATCACATGGAACCATATGGAGTCGTAGATAAGTTTGATATCAAAGCGTACTTTAATACGCCCCGTTAACTTCATGGTAGACTCGTAGAAGCTACTTAGTGTGATTGGTTGTCTCAGTAAGTTTTGAATATCTATCTTTGTAGCTTTAAAAGTAGATATTTAGATAACATTAAGTGAGGATCCATAATCAATAAGTGTCCTCTTGATAGAATGACCATTGAGTACGCTTTTCATATATAGAGGGTGATTGTGGCTAAGATTTATTGTACAAATGCCAGCATTAGTAAATGTAATTACACTCTCATTCATTAAAACGATTCCTTGTGTAGGACGCGCTATAGGATGTTTCTTCTATTGACCTTACGAGATCTTCATGAGTGTAATTGCCGCCTCGAGCGGGGAATCCTTATAAAGGCCAAGTAAATCAAAGAAATCTCTAACATTAGCAATCTTTTGCAAAGTAAGAACAATGGTGTCATCTTCATTTGTCTTGATCTCAAGGCCTTTATGTTTAATTTCGTATGCCTCAACTGGCTGCACATCTATACTTTCCGTCTTTTTAGGGTCATGAGTGATAACATTTCTGGTGCCATGTTGGTTGTTGTGAGATGGAGGTGGATTATTCTCATCAACATTATCTTTGATGATCAGTTCTCCATTTTAAATTTGCTCATTAAATATCTTCTTCAAAGTCCAACAGTCTTTCATGGTACAGCCTATACTCTTATGAAATCTACAATACTTAAGGTCACTCTTCTCTTCATTTGTTGGTAAGGACTTAGCCTTTGGGAGTTTGTTGTTCCCATCAAGTAGCCATTGGTTGAGGAGTATATGTACTTTTCTCATTGAGCATGGGAAAGCCAAAGATGTTAGATTTCTTTGCTCCTATTGGATCCTCCTTTTGAACTGAGTTCATTGATGGTGTATGCTTATTAAATCTTACATTTTCACCTATTTATTATGCTATTGAATCGTTGGACTTTTGCGTATTCTCAACTAACACAGTGAAAGAAACCAACGAGAGGTTTTTAAGATGCATTGCATACTCAGTAAATATTCCTTGAATGCAAATGTTGACTAACTCTCTTTCATCACATACGTTTTATATGTCCAAGGAACGCTCCTTGAAGCTCTCAATGTTAATCCATGAGATCCTCTTTTGGCTTTTGTCGAGTTTTTCTCATATTAGTAACAGTGACTCTATTTTCAATGGTGAAGAACTTCTTTAAAAAAATTTTGCACATGTTTCCCCATGAATCGATTGACCTTAGGGGAAGGTTAATATGCTAGGTGTATACTTTCTTAGTAAGTGATTTAGAAAATTTTTTCAGTTTCAAATAATCGCCTAAACCATATACTTCTAGGGCTTTGATGAGCTTTAACAAGTGCTCTTTGGTACTCCCCTTCTTGCCATTAAACAACATGAACTTCAGACTTACATAGTTCTTAGGGTATGGCTTTGCAACAATCCATTGATAATATGAAAGGTTCAATTTTGGTACCCCAGTTGTAGACTTTGCTTGTATCTTCTTCAAATATACGTCCAAATCTTCTTTGGGTACAAACGAACCTCTTTGGGTAGATGTTTCCACCTTTATTAACATCGCAAGAGTGAAGTGCATGGGCACAAGATTCACAATTATAGAGCTTGTGGGCATAGGATTCATTGGTGTTGATTGTGTATAGTCAACAATTGTGACATGTGGTATAACACATGAGGATGGCTTGCCTCCAATCTGAACTCCCTCCTTCCTTACTTCAAGTAATGAATATTGTGTACTTGTGGGTTCCATCACAGGAAGTTGCTCCTTAACTTTAGGAGTGACTTGCTCGTTGACAAGAGGAGGGTTAAGTAGGGTATATTGTTGCATCACATTGGAAGAATTTAAGGAAGTTACTTCTTGTTGCATAGCAGTAAAGGTAGCTAAAGCAGGCATACATTGAGAAAACATTGCCATGAGTTCACTTAGTTTCCAATTAGTCTCTCATAGCTCACATGTTAATTGTGCATTGTCAAGGATACCTTCTTGCATACTATCTCCTTGATTAGTGCCTCCTACTGGAGGAAGATTTTAGTCATTGATCACAATAGCAACATCTTGCTCTTAATTAGTTTCATCAATAGGTTCGAGTTGTCTTCGCTTTGGAGGTATCATGATGTGAGTATTAAGTCTTTTCTCCCTAGTGAAGTCACAAAAAATGTAAGCGTACAAGTATGGATGCAAGGGTTATGTATGTGCCACGTGTGTAGTCGCGCTATATGTGACTAAAGAAATGACTTGAGTGACTTGTACGGAATGATCAGAAGAGAAGTGTAGAGAGGTAGAGTAAGCAATCTCAATAAGACTCTAACATGTATAGTGACAGGTAGAGGAGCAAGATGTCATCAAACTCCATAATTGATGAATAATGAGATAAAGTTTTTGAGGTATTTAAATATTTGATTTTTAAGATGAGATTCTGGTAGAGAAACAATGTTAATGAGGAGTATTCTCGCATCCAAATGGGGATATGAATAGGGTATTTATAGGCAATAGTAGTTGATCTCATCCGTTAGATCATTATGATGCTTAATGATTAAGATTGAAGTCCTTTATTAATGGATCTTAAGTATGCTGTTTTCATGCGTTTAAACTTAAATAAAAACTTTATTTATTATTTTAGTGTAAGCCAAACCAAGAAAAGTTAGATCAGACGGGTCGATTTAATGAGCTCTACTCCAAGTCTATTATGCCAAAACTCTCTTCATCATCCTGGATATTTGGACTAGACCCTGTCACCTTAGCCTAATTAGTTAAACTCAATTAATTAATAGGTTTAAGGCTTAAACTTAAATTTAGCCTTCTACACACTTCAATTAAAAAAAATTATGTATATCTAAAGCAATATATGTAGCCTATATTGATACCTCTCTCTATTGTATTAAGTAGGCTATGGTGAACGATGAAGTAATGGTTGAAACAAACAAATTGCTAGAAGCAATGCCAAAATGATGAGGGGAGAGCAATAAGCATCAAATACTGTGAGTGCTGTAGGAAATTCATACAAAGTTGTACCCACAAGAAAAAGTTGATATCTAAGTTGATGATTGGCGATAGTTCACAAATCACAAGAGAGAGAGAGTCCGTATGTAGATTTTGTTTAGACCGTTTCAAGGAAAGTGCATTCCGCCCTCCTCGAAAATATCAATTGTTCTTAATATTTCCAAAGCAATATATATATACACATACATAAATACATACATATTATATATATATATAGATACCATGCTTATGTTCCTCATATAATCTAGTTTCATGGAGATTTCCTTTTATAATGTGAATCTCTTCCATATTTTTGAATTTTGATTCTATCTGTTTTAAATTTAAGTAAGAAATTAAGGAGAAAGAAAGCGTAAACTAAGATTAAATGATAATATTTCCTTTGACTTGAAAATTACATCTCTCAATTGTATAATTATTGTGAATATGACAATATTAAATAAGAGAATTCTAAACACAAGCATATCCATCTTTTTTCTTTATACTAAAGAAAAAATCAATTACTATTTTCATGTTCAGAAAGAATTATGTAAAATTTTTAAGAACAATCAACAAACATCTTCGAAGCTTTTAGGTAAACGAGCAATTAGAACCAATGAAATGCAAATAAATATTGTGAAAATGAGTATGTCACAAATTATACATACTCTGTTATATACAATATGCTAGAGTTTTTCACCTGATATTTGTGCCACTCTAATTTTAGGTGTTCATCATATTCATGTCTTTATATATATATATATATATATAATCCTTGTTCTAAAAAAAAGGAACTTCTATTTGATTAATGAGAAAAATTCATTCATCAATGTCTAATACCATCAAGTAAAGTTGGGAAAAAGAAAGAGTTAAGTTTGAATAGGTAGATCAATCATAATTATAACAACTAGTATGTTTTCGAAAGTTTAAAGATTCATATTTGAAAACGTTGGAGTGTAAAGCAAAATAATTGCTAACAAATAGGGCTTTTAGAAAAATGAGCTTTTATATTTGAAAACATTATGTATATCACTAACAATGCTTTAATATTTGAAAATATCGTCTATGATTACATTTTTATTATTTTCAAATTCTAGACCAAAAACATATTTATTTAAATGAATATTAGAAAATAAATAAAATAAACAAAATAAAAAGAAGAGCAAAACAAACTTAATTAGGTTAGGATGTCAAGTCAAGTTAGACAAAGGTTATGGCACAAATAAACTAAATTAAAGTAGTTGTAAGGGGCTAAGGGGATTACACTCAAGCAAGTAGAGGTAGTTGTTTGTTGTTAGGTGGTTTGGGTTATGGCTTTCAATCATTGTTTCATTACAAAAGTTTAATCATATGGAGGTAATTAATAGAGTACACAATGAATGGAAATAAGTCAAATTATATATGGAGAGCTTGTGGCCATGGATCTATGGCTTGTCCTTATTGGGTGCTTACATTTAGGTGGTAGCTACTAAGGGATTTTATGATCTAGAAATTAATGTTTTGATGTTGTGGGAGTTCCATATCTAAAGAGGATTTGTAGTGTATTCACTTAGAAGTATGATAGCACAGCCTCAGTCTAAGATAGATGGATATTTTTATCTAACCTTGTCTAAGTTTTGTAGGTATATTTTTTATCTAGGTGGATTGTACTTTCAAGATTTGGGATGACTCTTCTCTAAGGAGGATGATGAGCTATGCTTTATCAATTGATTTAGAAGAATTTCAATTTATCAGGTCTTTTATTTTGCATGATTGTAATTCATTATAAGAGTTTGTTTATAATTGTAATGAACTATGGTTAGGTTCTAAGTGTTGTACCAAAGGTTTGGATTAAAAAAAGAAAAAGAAAAAAAAGAGGTATAGAGAGGTACACAACTACTAAGACAAGCATGTTGATGAGCGCATCACCCAACACATGCTCAACAAATGACAACATGACTATGTTGAGTGGGAAATGAGGAACAAAGAGATATATGGTCTTCAAATGGGTATCTTGATGGGTGTTTTGACCAATGCGGATGCAACATAGCTATGTCGAGTTGGAAAATAAGGGAAGGGAGATATACCGTAATGCTTTAGGCCAAATGCAATGAATAGCTAGGCTAACAAATATTGATAAGCTCATTTCAACCACTTAGGCTAAAAATTTCAAACTTCTATTAATAAAGTATTCACAATTATGACTTTATAAACTAATATCATAATTTTTTACGATCCATGTGAGATACTTAACCATGGAGCTTCATAATCTCTCCCCTTTACTTAAATACGCAATATTCTTATTATAAGACCTTACAATTAGGCCCATATCTTCCCTAATTTTCAGTGTATGATTCGGGCTATCCACTACCCATAGGTCATCCTTGCAATATGCAAGGAGCCATATCCTAGTGACACTCCTTACTTTTTTTGGACCTCTTCTCTAAACTTGAGCCAAACTTGAATCATTTATCTACTGGTAGGGGGTTCACTCTAATACCATTTGTAATGCTCCAAGTTAAAAATAGTGAATAGCCAAGCTAATAAACACTGATGGGCCTATTTTAACCACTTAGGCTAAAATTTTTAAGCTTATGTTAATAAAGTATTCACAATCATGGCCTTATAAACTAGTATCATAACTTGTCACAATTCATATAGAACACTAAACCATGGGGTCTTACTAAGTGGTTAAAATGGGTCCATCAATATTTGTTGGCTTGACTATTTACTGTTTTTAGTCTATGGTATTACATATACGGCCATCTACACAAGTGTATTACCAACCATGTTCTTTTTGACAAGAACTCTTCTATTTTTCTTAATTATTTCCAACTCTGTCATGGTATTGTTTTAAGTGATGTAATCGAACCCTAATCGATCATTATGAAATAGAACGTTATTATTGAGTATAACACACAATCTCTAATCTTACTCTTATTAATCTTAATTCAATTTAGTATGAGTCAAATCATTGAGTTAATTAAGTGAGTGTTCAATAATTATAAGTAATATTCACTAGTGTTCGTTCATCCCTACCCCTTTAAATCTAAAAACCTTACTCTTTCCCTTAAATAGAAGATTCTTCACAAATTGGTTCAATTGAATTGATTGATGTCTTTATGGTTGTCTCCTTAAGCATATTATGTTCACTCTAAGCTAAGTTCTTTTGGCTCATGACATGTGTCAATATGACATCTATATATTTCCACTGATATATATATATATATATATATGTGTGTGTATGTATGTATTTCATGAAAATGAAATAATATAGATAAGCATGAAATAGAACTGTAGTATTCATTCTAGAAATGGTATTCCCTATCGCCTATTTCTTCCCTATTTCTTTATACATGGATGGATAGACATGAAAGGTAAAATCAAGGAAGGGCTCAAAATTATTCTAAAATGTCATAAAGTGACTAGTATTATTTCCATTCTTTTTTCAATCTTCTTGTGTCTTATAGGATATCAACCTTCTATTCGCATCCGTATCATATAATCTATAATACAAATATCAAAATCACTTATTCTAACTTACACCTAAAATATTATAGCTTTGGTGCTCTTTTGTGTTTCCATATGATGATATTTACATTTTAACTTATCATTCTCCATTGTATCCCATATCTCCACCACCATGAAACTAACGTTTCACAGTCCCCTGCTATCTTTTAACTCTTCTTCAAAAATTCACTGTTATAGATATCTAATTTGAACTTTCCATAATGAAAATTAATTTATATAATAATATAATTAAAGTAAAAGGAGTATGTTCATTATGGTATTAATGATTACATATAGTTACATCGTGCCATCAATTTACGCTTCCATATATGAATGATTTTTATACATAAATTTTTTTACCATATACTTTCCTTACAATATTCTATGTAAATAGAATGTGAATAAAGTTTCACATAGATTGTGAGAAATGCTAAATAGCGGTATATAAGATAAAGCAGTAAATAATATATTAACAATAATTGCAAATTTTTCAATTAATTATTTGAAATAGATTCATTAATATTTGTTAATTTGGTTATTAATTATTTTTAACTTAAGATGTGGCATTTGTGAATGTATTACCTACTAGTATATATTCAAAATACGGTGAATTAATTGCCGATGGTGTTAGTTACTCTGCAATTATTGGACCTCCTGCAAAAATCATGAAAGAACATTTTATAAATGTTACTCGCATGCACAATTCATGTTTAATATTAAGCCGTTTATAAATATATATATATATATATATATATATTATTTGATGGACACTCATCACACATCGACATCCTATTGGTCCCTAGAAAGTGCAAATAAAAAAAGCACCAATCCCATAGTTTTAAATCCAACGAATACTACCCTCCAACAACCTGAATTCACTTCATTGTCTCCCCTGCCTTTTAGGGTGTTTATGCATATAAGACTCGTCCTACATATCACAATAATAACCCAATTTATACCTCTAGATATTCAGTATACAAACTTTATTTCTAAAAATGGCAAAAAAAAAAAAAATGCTTGACTCTCTATTGAATAATATCTTATGAAAATGATTGCTTATTATTATTGATGAGTAAATGCTTTTATATATATGCGTGTGTGTGTGGGTGGGCACAATCCTATATGTGTAGGCATTGAAATATTAGATTGGGTGTAAATGATAACTTTATCAATAGCCATTAGGGATATAAAAGGTTGTCCCTTTTACCTTATCTTGTAAAGATATAATGATCTGATTTACTAAGAGGACGACAAAATGTATGCATTTAGATAAGAAAAAATTCTACCAGTATTGCTTTGTTTGGAAAGAAATTGAAGTAAATAACAAAATATGGTTCAAAAAACTTGTCTTAGTGATTAAACTAGGAATACTAACCACGTTTCCGGGAAAATGGTTGAGCAACACGTCCCACTTGCGAGACTCCTAGTGTGTCTCTTGATTAATTGATTGATCATGACGCTCTCGACATTGAATGTTCCAAAACCTCATATTAGCTTAGAGTGGGTAACAAGGAAAATTAAAAACAAATTATGATTGAATCAATATCAATATTTTTTTGAAAAATGTTAATTTTCAAGACCATTATAATACAGTGAGATCATTACTAATCTTTCATTGGGATAGACTAAAGTTTGAATCTCCTACTCCACTATAGTTGGAAAAAAAAGAAGATGTTAATTGGAATTTTAGGAATTATTATTGAAATACTATAAATAAGAACTTTCACTTTATCATGTATTTTCTTTTTCATAAAGTATGTGATTAAAATTGAATAGTGTTAAAAAGTTTTTTCTTTTGTTTTTTTTTCTAAATCCTTAACAGGTGTTCTATAGTAACATTCATTAAGGGACCATATAGTAATATTATCATCATCAGGAGAATACATAATTCATGGTTATACATGCTAATTAATTTCTAGAGCTGGGGATATCCTATTCAGGATCATATGTATTATATATCCATTCTCTCTCGCTCTCTCTCTCTCTCTCTCTCTCTCTCTCTCTATTTATTTATTTATCTACCAAATATGCTTTATTTTTCAATATAACAAAGCTACAAAATTTTTATTTATGTTTTGCTTTTTAGAAACAAGTTGGCAATTTTCGGAGACAGTAATCCCACTTTAAATATTATTAATATATATATATATATATATAATTGTTAAATTATACAAAGAAAAGAAAATAGAAGGAAAATTTCAAATGGTAGGCGATGTTGTGGACCACTCTTGGAATTGAACATATATGGAGAAAAATAAAATAATAAAATAAAATAAAAGACATTATATACCATATATCTATAATGAGTGGGTGCAATGAATGCCTTTCATATAGAGAAAGTAAATTTTGCAACCAACCATTTTCAACTTGCCATTCTGATTCCATTTATCTAGATATCCATCGTAAGATAGAACCGTACGATGATAAATATTTAACAACAGCTCAAGTTTTAGAGGTCACATGACCAACTTGTTATGAAACATTAATACTGAAAACTGGGAATGTACTGCTAATCAATTTAGGTCTCAACAAAATAATTATTATTATGTACCGGTGGGAATTAACAAAAGTGTTCTATGATGGTTTTTTTTTTTTGGGCTTGCCAACGTACTGTGATGGTAATTGAAGGGCAATAAATAGCTCAGAGGAAAATTTTCTCCGGTATCCTCAGACAAGTTGACGAAAATAATTGCCTTAGAGGGTGGGTCGGGTCAGCAGTTTCGCTTCGTGGGATTCATTGTAAACAACCTTTTCCACCGAGTGGGCAGAACCGTCGGATTTATAGGGCAATTCACTTATTCATATGAGTCGTTTGGTCAATGACGTACAGAAACTTTATATTTAATCTAGTTCCAATCTATGAATTAATTTCGCTTTGCTGGTTCTTCCATTTAATTAAAACTTAAATAACAGAGTTTTGGAGAACCAAATAAAATAAGTAGTACCGGCTGATAGAAGTGCGCATGAATCCACTGCAAAAATAAGTCTCTATTCTTTAAAAAAAAAAAAAAAATTGTAAGAGTGGGTCTTTTTTCACTGGTGAAAGTCGTACAGGCGAAATTATTTCCATATCTTCCCAAGTGGTCTTGCGAACTATGCTCACTGTTATGTTGGCTACATAAAAATTAACAAATCGTGAATTTAGTTTACCATTAAAAAAATTACAGGCGAACTTTTTTTACAGTTGAGTTACTTATCAAATCCCTTTTTTGGTGAACTTAGTTCCCCAGTATTATATATATATATATATATTAGCATTTTTAATTAATTTGGGAAACTAATAAAAATGCATTATTTTTTTAGAAATATTATAGCTAATATAATAGGAATTAATATGATTAAAAATATTTAATATTTGACGTAATTTTAAAATAAAAAATAATAATAAAATCTAAATAATATAATTGGATCGACACATATTATTCAACAACATATTACAAAAGTAAAATAATATAAATATTTAGTCCAAAAAGAAACACGACTTTGATACAATTGGATTGATACATATTGTTCAACAACATATCATGAAAATGAAAAAACATACATATTTAGTCTAAAAAGAAACACAAGTTTGAATATAGTATGATAACAATAGCAACTATAAAAGTAATATAAGTAGAAAACATAATCTATGTAGAGGGTCTCATACTTACATTTGCACTAAGCCTTTATGCCTTTTCCACCGTAATTCACAATAAAATACAAATTTGAGTTAGAGACAATTTGCATAGGTACATTCATATATTGTCCCTACAACAAATATGGAGTAAATTGTTGAGATAAAAACACACCAGGAGAAGACACTTGTGGGCTAGGCCATGGGAAAAAACCAAATGAAGGAGGTTGTTAGGATAGGTCACTTAAGAATTTTGTAAAAGGTGGCCAAGTATAAAGTGAGCATTGATTGGGTATTTGAGATTGAGCATCTAGCTTTTGTATTACTTCATCATATATCTTTTTTAAATCAACAAACTCCTAGTGTAAATCATCTTGTCCATTGGGCTCGTTAGATATGTGCGAGGAAGATCTAAGCTACTCCTCATACATTAATGTTCATGTTGGATGTGGGATAGGCCCACCATATCCCAATTCTTGATAATAGCCTGACTTTTGACCTAAGACCTATTACATAATGATGGCATCAGACTTAAGTTTGTCCCTTTTCTCTTGTAGTCTAACTTTATCTTCTACCTTCTTTTTCAACATCTTCTCCATATAGAAGAATTAAATTGTTATCGAAATCGACTTAAAGTATCCAAGAGAGGTAACTTAAACTCTAATAAAGCATCCTTCTATAATCTTGTATTACGTCAGGATGAATCTATTCTCTTGCATTTCACCCTTTCCTCGACGATGTAAATATGCCTAAGTTTCAACATCTATCATTTTCTACAAAATTAACAATGAAGTTAATATGTATGATTAAGTGTAGGAAATTCAATAACAAACACTAACATTACAAAGTTTTAGTCAAAACTTAAAAAATAAAAAATAAAATACATTTACGAATCATTTTCAAATAAAAAAAGTAAACAAATAAATTTCTAACAATAAGGGCAATTACAAATAAGTGAAAAATTGTGTTCCTACTACATGAACTGTTATTGAGGATAAAGAACTTGGTTAGAATTAAAATATGAAATTTTATTCTAGTAATTTATAGAAATTATAAAGCACATGGTTGATATAAGTAAAAAGGTGCTGACATGAAGTTATATGCAATAAATACTCCCATGGAATATGCCATTATGAGGACAAGGTGTGCACGTCAAAATTTTTTTGATAGAATCTAAAATGAAGTTGAATTCAATATCCTCTGTTCAATATGCCAAAGTGCTATAAGACAATGATTAACATATCTTCACCATTGCTAATTCCGCAGAACCATTGTGAATTCAAAACATAACCAAAGCCAAATACCGAACAAATCTCATGCTTAGACCACATCGCTAAAGCATTCACATAATTTCCAATATACTGAATTCAATTCCATCAAGAGAACTTTTCTTTTTCCATTTTTTTTTTGGGTGTAAATGAAGTGATTTTTCTTAGAAGAACTTGTACAGTGAAAAGATTAAAAAAGATTATTAAGATCTAGTATTTAGCTTTTAGATAAAAACCAAATCTCCACAAGCTTTCATATCAGCTTTTAGCTTTTACATAAAAACATGCTGACAGTTGTAATTGTCCCAAACACGTGGACAGTGAAAAAATTAAAAAAAGGAATAAGAGCAAGAGGAGAAACAATTTTATACGCAACAAACCTAACCACATCTAAGATGATTAAGATCCAGTATGATCAATAAATAGTTTCACCTCGTCATGATTCATAATTAAATTAAAAAGCTAATTATTATAGCAAAGTCCTTGCTATTTTGTCAGAACTCTGTGGAAAATGTAACCCGTCATGGTGATGATAGACAACAATCTAATCTCGGAATACTTGTGAATATGCGATCACTCAACCAATTACTAATCTAAGTATCTATACGAGGAAGTGATGAGAGTGGCTACTTGGTGAAGTAGAAAGTAAACCCAAATTTACAGACCTGCCAGTCATTTCTCCTTTGAGATTGTCGGAAATAAAATCGGTGGCACAGAATCGTCACAGCAGCTATGGTAACTTGGGGCCTGTATAAGGATTCAGTCAGTCTAGTAAGCATAATGTCCAAAGTAAATTGATGAGGATATACTTGCATGCAAGGCTTGACCTGGTTACCAAATTCCCTCACTCTCCATCCAATGAAAGGCATCAGGGATGCCCACAGACTAAAATCAATACAAAATTATTGAAAATATGCCTAGCTACATTTCAAGGAACAAACTGTGACAATAAGCTACACCAAAGCAACCACATACTAGGCTAAACCAACATAAGTGCAAGTAAAATGAAATCCGTCTGGGAAAGGACTCAGGACCAGTAGTGCTCTATCCCATCCGAACTGTGTTTCTCCAAACTATTGATTTCACTCGAACCCTATAACAAACGAGTATTATCAAACTCTGATTATCAACTGCAATAACAACGAAAGTTTTGTATTTGGATTTTAACATGGAATTGATCCTAGGCATAACAAACAAGCATTATTTAACCGTTGATTCGATTGAGAAAAATTGAGAGAGAAAAAACTGACAGAATGCAAATCCAACACAGAAATGACATATTGTTGTGTTCATTCAACAAAAATCCAAAGTCCTTCGGATGATCAGAAACGGTCCCATATTATTCAGTAAATTCAGTGATGATACAGGCTCAAGGTGCCAAGACTTTGTAATATTCTTTTCTCCTATCGTTTCTGGTAGGAATCAACAACTTTATACCAACTGAAGTATGAAAAGTTATATTAAAAAAGAAGAAGAAAGATATGGACATCGATCCCTTCTTAATCACACTCTCATATTTTTAAATTTGAATAAGCACCAAATTTCCAACCAAGACTAACATCAATCTAATCCACATTTCCATGCCTTGCCTTCCAATGCTAAGGAAGATTATCATTGAAATCCCACCTCGATTTCTCAATATGCCAAATTACAATGGAAAATACCTTGGTTGCGAAAATCTTATGATCTTATCTTATATTCTGCAAATATGAATTAACAAATGCGATAAAGCCTTGCATCGGTGGCATATAGCGTATCTTAAGCACTAACAAGGATTTAGATATAATAACTAGTAAACTAAAAGTCCCCCACCTTCTTAGGCAAGCAAAAGCAGAGGCAAACAGCAAGCTAAAAGTACTACTTGTCACAATCTTACTGACCCTATATTCTTCACTACTTAGCATTTCTGACAAAAACTAAGAACTACATAGACATTCTTTTATCAAGCTTAGCATCCAATCATTTCATCTTAAATTTAGAGTTTGATTTAGTTGTGGATTTAATCAGATGAGGTATTATAAAATAACCATATAAATATCTGAGTTTGTGATCTCAGATTATCATAACATAGTAGTAAGATTAGTATATCAAATGTCTTATCTAATAACTTGTAAACTTGGCACAGTTTTTTTTTTTTTCCACTAAATATTATATAAGTCCCTTCTGCATTTACTCAGTCCGTGCTGGGAAAACAAAAGCATAAATGATTTGATTCTAAATGAGGCAAGATCAAACCGAACATAACATGGTACAACCAAAAACAGGATCATTTAAAAGAATTAAATGTCTTCCCAGAGAAAATTTGAGACTTTGGAATTTCTCGAAGGCAACGCTGATAGTGGATTATATAATCCAAGTCACAAAGTTATGGTAAAGAAACCGCGCGAATGAGATTCTTTTGATGTCTACTGCTGAAGTAACACAACAAGAAGTCTGGTTTTCCCCGGCGGGTTTTTTTTTTTTTTAATTGTAACAGTGGTTATAACCGCCGCTATCGAGGCGAATCTAACAACCACCTTATATGTTGAAACAGTTTTGGCATCCTTCGAGGTAGACCGTTATTATATAGCGGCGGTTTTTGGGAATTGAATTGGCGATTTAAACCGTCTGTATAACAATTTTCTAGTGGTTTGAACCGCATCAAGAATTTGGTATGTAATTTTAGCTCTATTTATAGGTATATAAATAGGCAAATACGACTACCATAGCTTTTTGGCACCAAAATGTTAACGACTAATAAAATGCAAACGAAGAGGTAGATTTATATGTCGATTTATAGTTTTGACACCGTAATTTACTTTGTAATAAGATATCAAAATAATTAAACACAATTAAAGTATTTACATTCACGAATTCAGAAGCTCGACTTCAGTTGTTGATAAAGGGTGCTACATTTGGAGTCCACGTAATAGTGTATGGGAAGGCTCTGTCGATAAACTTCACAAACTATAATAAACTTTAGAGTCAGCTGGGGAAGGCTACGGCTAGAGTGCAATTTCAAGGTTTCGATTTCATTGGATGTGAAAATCGAACGATGAGAAGGAGTGATAGGAACTTTGATATTGTGGGTGAGAACGACAGGAGGGAAAGAAGGTTTGAGTACAATCATGGTGATGGTTGCTGTCAAGGAAGATCGGTGAATGAAGATGAAGGGGCACGAAGCACTGTGGAGTGATGTAGGCTGGTGAGTGGGACGGAAGGGGCTCGGATGACGAAGGAACATTGAGGAGATCAGACGATTGAAGAAATGGGGGCTGAGAGAAAGTAGATCCGGAGAGTGGCTGCGATGACACCGGCAGCTGCGAATGATGGAAGTAGGGTTTCGGGGAGAGAAGGAATGCGACACACGGTTGCGCGTGGGATGGAGAATACTGATTTAGTGAGGGTGTATTTTGACGCGTCATGAGCTGGTGTTAATCAAAATGTAGGCCAGGCTGTTGTAGTGTTGGACTCTAATAACAATTTGATAATGGGCAGATCCGTCAACAATATTATCTCAAAATGCTGAGATGGCAGAATGTTATGTGTTTGTGTTGGTTATGAATTTGTCTCATGGCATGGGATGGAAGTGCGTACGGATTGTTTGAATCTGTACAAAGCGCTAGTGAGTAACTAGAAAAGTTTGCACTGGGCCTCCTCGCCGCTATTGGATGAAGCTCAGCAGTTAATGTCATCTTTATCTGATGTTAATTTTAATTATATGCATGTTAGTGGGGATTTTAATCAGCTTTCTCATTTAGTCATTTAGTAGCTATCAGTGTTAGAAGGGGAATGTGGCCTTATAATTTGTGGTTAAATCCCCCAGTCACCCTGACTCCAGTGGTTGCTTGATGCCATGTCTTCCCGGCATAGGCTATTTGGTAATAGACGTGATTATGTTTGAATGAACGCATTACTTGTTTGATGGGAAAAAAAAAAAAAAATAGGATAAACATTAGAGTACTAGAATTTAACATTTAAAAAAAAAAAAAAGAAGTTCAAGAGGCTTAAAGTATTTCAAACTATACGAGTCCGATGTAGACTGATTGCTTGAATGTGATGAATAATTGGCAGGAGGGAACACAACTTGGTGACTTTCATGGCTTTTCAACCTCTATAGAAAAGTAAATTAGTTGATTTTACAAAACAAATAAGGAGCAAGGTAAATTAAAAAAAAAAAACAAAAAGAATAGTTTCTATTTGTTTTTTTGCCATTCGAAGAAAGAAAGAAGCAATAAAGAGAAGAGGATAAAGCAATTTCTATCGTAAGTTTGTGATTCTTCCTATATTAGCTATTTGGAAGGAATGCGATCCCTTGAGTTACTACTATCCCTTGATATAAAAGTCACAAGAATATAAAGAAGACGACCATCAATATAAGCATAAATATGTATATAATATTTGGTTAAAATTAAGTATCGAAATTAATTATATCACTAAGAGAATATTGTTGCTACACATGAAAAAAAATAAAAATAAAAATAAAAATAAAATTCTTTAAAAAAATATAATTAACTCTTGATTGATTCTGGTGTCATACAAAAGAAATCATCCAAAGTAGAAAAATATCCAGCCATAACTTTGTAGGGGCTACAATCTAAATTAGTACGAACTATTACCAAGTAAAATGTTTGGAAATTCAACGAATGGGTAAAATATATATTTATACAATAAGTCTACTCAAAAAGAAAAGGTGCCAAATGTGTAGCTAAGTTGTAGGATAATCTCACTTGAAGGTAGTCCCTATCACATGCTTGAGGTCATCCAAGGAGTTGAGTGGTGAGAAACATTGAAAACAAGTTATCAGTTATGAAAATTTACTTTGAACAAAGTATGTATTTGTTCTACATTTAAAAGTCCAAGTATTGCAGAGTAATTTTAAACTCAATTACATGTATTCGGCCTATGCAAAGAGCCACATGAATATAAATAACGATAAGTAACAACCCTCACATCACCTTCCTAATTTGCATGCTTTTCCTTTTTGCTAATCAATTAGTATGACTTTCCTACATAACTAGAATGAAACACCAATCTATTTGCTAGCACACTACAAGATCCTGATGTTGAGATTAAATTTTTAAAGCCTTTTTTTTTTTCCTTTTGTTTTTTTCCAAAAGATGCTTATCGTTTTTAGAAATAAACAAAATCAATCAGCATAGAATGTTGCCTCACAAGTTGTATCAGATATTCGTAAAGTTCCTGTAGTTTTTCAAGTGAAAGAAAGCAGATAGAATATTTGCTACTCTTGTTTGACTATGGCTGATGAACCATCATAATTTACTACAATTTTTCTGTACAAACCAAGATACTTTACCTATACCATCTTCCACTTCCAGAGAAATTCCTAACTAGAACAAGGAATCAAAAGGGTGTCCACAACTACGAGTGCAGGGAAATTTTTTGTGGGGAAAAAAAGGCACTTCGATGATGTTTAATATTACTATCTACAGTAAGTCATGCCATCCGCAAAAACATTCTTATATCGCTTTCTCTCACGTTTTTCATTTATAGATAGGATTGTTGTAGATGCGGAACAAACAAGAAAATCTCGGAGAGCTCGAATTTGGTTAAAGGCAAGTGGAGCATATTCATATCATAGAGCTAGTCAAATTCAATCCAACAAGATTAGAGGTTGGGAAAATAATTTGATTACCCACCAAAGCACTTCCCACTCATCCACTCCACCAAATACATATCTCTTACCACTCAATTTAAGGCATATTGCCCCATTTTAACTTTTATCATGGAATATGTATGTGCTATACTTGCAAATGTACGTCTTGTTTGTGTGTTACATGAACGTCACATGACATATATTAAAATAAAATATATCAAAATATGGTTGCAAAGCAATGCATCTATTACCAAATTACTCATTACGTTTACCAAAAAAAAAAAAAAGGAAGCAACTTGATTGGTAAAATAACAAAATCCCATTCGAAAATAATAAAAATATATAATCATTCTGAATAACTAAATTTTTGCTGATTCCAACCTTAATTGGCCTTCCTGGATTTCTATTTTAAAACATTTACATAAATACCTCAAAAATTTCATAAACAAATATTATTGTTGGAATTTCAAACATTGACATTGCCCTTCCTTCCGAAAGCATCCACACCATCCCTTAAGTTCATTCCATCGTTAATTCCTGCAGTATTTTCATCGATTTTAGGACATTGTTAATAATTAAAAAAAAAAAAAAAAGGGAACCAAAGCCATATAATAATAATCTGTAAATTATAGGTCTCGTGTGTAGTTAAGTGACGACAAAAAAAAAAATCTTCGACAAATGTAGAGAGAAAGTGAAGCAAAGATTTCAGAAATAATCAAATAACGAAATACCTTAACTCTAGATGAAGTTTAACCCTATTAAACAAACAGAGAGAGGAGATTGAGAGATGTAGAGAGTGGAGAAGAGATTTGAGAGACTGGAGAACGCTAGAGGCTAGAATGGAGAATGGGGAGTAGGGTTTTTTAGTTTTTTAACTTTTCCTTCTAGTTTTCCCTTTGTTATTCTTTATCAACTCTTTTTTCCATTTTCCAATTTAATTTACTGCTCGTGTAAAAGCAGTTTTAATTTTCACCTGTACAAACTGCCTCAACATAGCAACAAAAACTCCGTTAACTATTCGAAAGGTCCATATTATTGTAGTGTAGACACGATGAAAAAATAGATGGAGGGGATTAATTCTAGTTCCTGTTGCAAGGCACAAGAAAATTTTTTTAGAAAGTTATAATTACTAAAACCCTATGAATAGTCAATTAGTGCCTCGAATTATGATTAGCCTACCAAACCCTAAGTTATTGAATTTTGTTCAACTACATACAAAGATGATAAAAGTATCATTGAAATTGATCTCAGGAACCTCACTTTCGGGTGTATGTACATAAGAGAGATACATACCTGGAGGGAAGATTGATTTGGGGGGAAGAAAGAAGAAAAAAAAAAACAACACAACAAATCACGTATAGCAACCAATCAACCCAATCTCGACCAACCACTTACCGACCATTTTTCAAGCTTAAACCACCCTAAGTCGCCACCAACCAACTCCATCTCTACTGCCCGAGCACTGACCACCACCAAACAGTCACCAAACGTAGTAGTGTTAGCACAACATCCCCCTTCATCAATTAGATTCACATGAATCTGACCTCACCCGCTCG
The DNA here is from genome assembly GCA_024138015.1 of Lumnitzera littorea. Classification (NCBI taxonomy): domain Eukaryota; kingdom Viridiplantae; phylum Streptophyta; class Magnoliopsida; order Myrtales; family Combretaceae; genus Lumnitzera; species Lumnitzera littorea. The sequence goes on from JAMXBB010000008.1 coordinate 109,685,682, forward strand.
AAAGACGCCTTGAAACGGCCTTTGATGCACCACTCTTGCTCCTCCAGCTTATGCATGTGTTGGTTACATGACCCGACCTAAAGACCCAGCTGACCCACCCCACAACCCGATCGCTTTGTACCTAATTCCAAGATTTGCACGCCTAAGCGTAAGTATGGTCCTCCCTTGTATCTTATTTCAGTCATTTTGTGCTTTTCTTTTCTTTTTATTTTATTTTATTTTTTTATTTTCAATTCTTGTAATTGTAAATAAAAAAAGCAAAAAAAAAGAAAAAGAAGAAAGAAAAAAAAAAAGGGGAAAAAGCCTAGTTTTATTTTTATTTATTTATTTTTATGTTTTAGTCAAAATAAAAAGAAAAAAATAATAAACAAATAAAAAATATAAATAATAAAAATAAATAATAAAATTATTTTATCACCTAGAAAAACCTTTTTCCAAAATAAAAATGAATCAATCTTTTTCAAAATTAAGACTACTTTAGAATTTTTCATAAAATAAAAATCCCAAATTAAGACCCATTTCTAGCAAATTCTTAATTAAAAAATGTTAAGCTAAGTGTTTTCAAAGATTAAAAGTGATCAATATGCCTAAAATTTTACAAAAGAACTACATTCATCTGATCTTGACTCGCAGGTATGTAGGCAATTTCAAGATAACGTAAAATTAATAAAAAAAAAATTACTTTTCCGTTTTCTAGGTTAATTTGTTCAATTTCGTAAAATAAAATCCAATTTACTGTTGATTAAACTTTTTTCTAAAAACGAGATTTTGAAAATCAAATCTAATTTCGAAAAGTTAATAACAGTACTTGTAAAAGTTTAAAAGATTAGCCCTTAAATCTAATCTTTTGGTTTTCAAAACCATTTTTAGAAATCGGTTTTTCAAGTAGATTAGTGGCTAAGTTAAATCAGTCCACTCAATTAATATAACCTAATCCATTTTTTTTTTCTACCTCAATCGAGTGGCAACTCCAAAAGTTTATTTAATTTTTTTTTAAAAATAAAAACCTTATTTTTCCTTAAGCCTTAGTTGATGATCAATATTTAACAAGTAGGATTAAATATTAATCGATTTAGGAAAAACTTATAAAAATCAAGAAAAAAAATCAAGCTTGATAGTTAGTCTAGTCTCTAAGATTCAATAAATTTAAATTTGCACAAAACAATTATTTTCTTGCATCAACTATGCAAATACTTTATGGAAAACATACTTGAATAATGAGTATACTCATCTATGTATTTGTTTTCATTGATGTAGACACCCCATTTAAACTTTCTTAAAATTGTAAATTTTAATCTAGAATAGTTTTTGTTGGCAAAAAAAGAAAAAAGAAAAAAAAGAAAAAAAAAAAGAAAAAGAAAAAATCTAAGTCATGTGGACCGCCATGTGATGGTATGGCGAAAATTCGCCTATATTGCTTAACAAGTGATCAAACTCGCTAGTTGCAGACAAACGGTTTATAGTGAAAAATAAGTAATCAATAACCCCTTCGTTTTGGATAAGCAGGAAATGTGACTTATGCACGCACAAGTACTTGAGACAATGACTTCCTATTAGTTAGGTCTACATTGAATTATAAGGACACTACATCTCCGGCCTCCCTCCTTTGTCCGTGTGATTTCCAATGGCGTAATAATAGTACTGAGGAATTAATTAGCTCCAAAAACATCATGTTTCTTTGCCGAAGTACACACATACAAGGATCATAGGACAGGACTCCCATATAGCTGAAGTTTGCTTCTTTCTTTCTTTAGAAAATGTTCATTAGGGAGATATATCTGAATTCTGAGGAAAGGGAAAGTGAAGGAGCACTTCCCAGAAAAGGAAAAGACAAACTATGAAGGTCTGCCATTGTTTTAGTAGTTATACACTTTGCCTAGTAAAGTCAAAATTTGAAGATTATCATAATAATCTGAAAAGTTATTATAAATGCAACGATGGTTCCCTTTGTTTATTGTCATGTTAATGACTCTGAAATTTAACTACTATGACTAGTTATCATCTATAACCTAAATATCCTAATAATTGTCGTCAAAAACCACAGTTTCTTACGATTATTTACTATAACACTTAATAATTCCAAGGTTTGGATCATACCAAATCAAATACTTTGAAAAAAAAAAAAAGTCTAGAAATTGGTTTGTGGAAAAAATTAACGGGAAATGATCTTCACCGTACCTAATAAAAGCCAGTGATGTCAGCGTCTTGGTTTACTCTAGGGCTGAGAGTATCAGACGTGTTTTTTGCAACTTGCAAGACGTACACCATCCTCCATTAATATTATCCATACCCTAGCTAAGCTTCTAGCTTTTCATCGCTTTCCCTCTTTAACCATTCACAAAGATTGTCGCCAAAGGTAAAAGGAAAATGCAAACACAACATCATAGAAATATATATGTAATGTTATAAAACCTGAACCATCATCAGTTCCTTACCCACCCTGAGGATAACATGCCCACTTGATGATGATGATCTCTCATTATTCTCTTCTTCCCACTACCCCTGTCACTCTCCCCACCACAACCATTATTAACACCGGTAGCAGCATCAAATATATTAACTCCAATGAGTCTAACCACATGAACCGGTACCGATCCGTTGACCGAACTGCTCGGTCTACTCCCTCCCGGCTTGAAATCAATGTAAAGCTGCCTGTCCGGCTCCACGGACCGGTGGAAACTAACCGTATCTCCGGCTTTCAAGTGCTTCTCCTTGACAAACCTGGTCCACCCTTTTGTTAGGACATAGCTTTGGCTGCTATTCCAGTAAGAATACCTAAATCTCCATACTTTGCCTACGGCATCCTCGAAATTCAACAACACTCCTTTACAAGGAGCACTGCTAGTAGACACATGATCGCCGTCGGGGCAGCGGTTGAGATCGCTAACACTTGCTGCCCTGACGCCAAGTGGGAAGTATTTGTCCGCGTGCTGCTTTGGGATAACAGGCCGATTAAACTTCCCGACGTCGCTTGGCGTCACCGTTTTCTCGACTAGATCCTCACGCGCCGTCCCACCACCAGACGCGCCGAGAGAACCGCTACGATCTTTGATCATTCCCTTGCCATCGCCATCGAACAGGTAGGTTTTCTTGCATCGCGCTAGCTCGTCCCTGTAAGTGTGCTTCCTCAACATGTCCACGATCTCGTCCTTGGAACGGGACTCCAGGAATACCTTCTCGGTGTCGTGGTCGATCAGTCGGAAGTTAACAACGGCGTCACGGCCGCGGAATCGCTGCACCGCCAGGTCATAGGCGCGTGCAGCTTCATCCTCGACGTTGAGGTGCCGAGCCACACGCGCTGGTGCTTCTGGTAGATTTGGGCACCCCAACGACCGCTTTGCTGAGGGACAACTCCTTCGTACTTTGAGGAAGGAAGCTTGATCCTTGATTCCACCTAGCAGTCAAGTACAGCGCCACCTGTGCCGACTCCCGCCCGTCGGAGACTTGTGGGCGGAGACTTCAACGCTAAAGGTGGCGGTGACGAGGATGTGGAAAGGTTTGTAGCTGCACTCTCGTCTGTGCTACTCATGCCATCCATTATTGTAAAGAAATGTGTGTGTGTTTATTTCTGTGGAGGAGTTGTCGCTGTGAGTTAAAGATTTTGATGGGTTCTCACACAAACACAGACACAGACACAGAGAGAGAGAGAGAGAGAGAGGAATGATCAAGTTGAGGTAGAGAATAATGTCATGTAATATTTCAAAACTCTAGATTTATAACTTTATTTAGAGTAATTTCAAATTATCTATTTTGGAGATAGAGAAAACATTATAAGAGCATATATTTATTCTCTTCATTCATCGCAATAATTTCAAATATAGAAATTTAATTATAAATTAAATATATTATCAATATAACATAAGAGCCCATATTCTATTTTTCATATATTTTAAATAAATTAATTTTCATCTGTAAAAATCTAATTGATGAATTACAAGCTCCATCTCTCTCTCTCTATGCATCCAAATTCTAATAGCTAGTAAGTATTTATTATGCAGAATAATACAACAGTGCCAAAAACTTGGTCGTTTTAAAACATGGCAACCTAATATCTTATAAAAGATCACCTAAATAATATCTTCTATAAAAATTCTAGATATATAGTTATTTAATTAACAATGAATTGTCCAAATCATGTTGTCAAGACTAGAGGGTATAGTAGCATCAAATACTTTGAGCGCTGGTTGTTGTAGGCAAGTTATACAAAGCTAGACATCCAAGAATAAGTTGATGTCCAAGTTGATTATGGGGGTAATGGGTTCATAAGAGAGTTGGTCAGATTTTGTCTAGATTATTTTAAGGTAAGTGCATCCCCCATTTTAAGCTTCGCTACATCTCTCTCTCTCTCTCATTTATACTTCAATATTTATCAAACAATAATATTTGAAAGTTATATATACATGGAGAGATAGAGAGGGGGCTTAGGGCCTTACTCCACTGCAACCTGAGGCCCTTCAAGAGGCAAACCATAACTTGGTTTGTCCAAGCTTAGGTCGGTTTGGTATTACGGCCATAGACCCAGTAGTTTGCTCCATGCAAATTGATGAGTCTTTTTGTATAAAATCTTATATATACTAAACCAAACCAATAATAGAGACATACATATTTCTATATTCTTAATAATAGCATATTAAATTTTTGTTTTGTTAATAGCTATAATAAATAAGTATTCTAAATGGAGTGTCTTAATAATAATATAGAAATAGTTTAAGTTTTCAATATATCTCAACTTTATGTTTTAGTTTTTGATTTTTTTGTAATTTCTTTAAGCAACCTGCCATGGGAAAAGGAAAAAAAAAAATAGTGAAAAAAAAATCCAAAAAATCCCATTTTTAAGAAAATATTCCCAAAAATACAACCTTTAGAGGCAATTTTGCTTTGCAATCCAAAATCGTGTAATATAATACAATTGAACCAAAATTGTCTCTTCAGGAGGGATTTTGGACTACAAAGCAAAATCAATACCATACTCTTGAAAATATTTTCTTAAAAACATTTTCTTAGAAATAGTATTTTCAAAATTTTTTTTTGTTTTATGTAATTTTTTTTTCCTTTCCCCTTTGCCATTGACCATTGACCTAATGGATCTATGATTTTGGAATATTGATTCATCTCTAACTTGTGAACCCACCAGGTCTATTAGTGGGTTACGAACCGCTAGTTAATCTAGTATAGTGGCTTGGTATCAAAGTGAGTTGGTCACCACTTATGTTGGCTAATCTCATATAGATTCTTTTGGCCAAAAAACAAAAAATTCTCATGTAGATTCTTATATTTGTATTTTATTTATGCTATTGTGCTCATTATTTTCTTAATTTAATAAGAAATTAAGAAGGATAGAATGAATAAATTAAGCACATCAAATAATTTTTCATTGAAATTGAAAATTTTATCTCGTGATTGTGTAGTAGTAACATAGAAGGGATTCCTAAAGACAAACGTTTGCATTTATTTTAGTTATAGAAAAATTCCATTACTATATCTTCATTTTTTTTCCTTTGAAAAATAATCGTGTAAAAAAATTATGTGAATTTTTAACCACAATATAAATTTAGCATTTGCCAATGAGCTTTTTTTTTTTTTTTTTTCAGGTAAGAATTGCCAATTATCTTTTGATAAATAAATGTTAGGAAGAAAGAGTGAATGAAACAGAAACAAACATAATAATTTGAATGAAATGGACAAGATCCACTTTTCATAGTGAATGGTATATGAGTGGTTTATGGATGGATATTCTATTTCAATGGTGTTTTAATCAATCAAAATCAAATGCATATGTGATAGAAATAATAATGATTAGAACTTATGCCGTGTATTTTCATATTTGATCGTGATAAATGAAAACACCACTAATATAGCATTTTAAAAATAATAAACATTAATCCAAGCATTTACAGTATGATAATTATTATGAAATTTGATATGAATGTATCATCAATTATGCTAAAACCATAAGTGTTACATAAAGTTTATGCATATAATACACACACACATATATATATATATATATTAGCAGTCGATGCACCCGTGTTGCATATGTAAAAAATACAAAATGAGAGAAAGAGAAGGAGATGTAAGTACAATTAATAGGAGAATGTGGAAAAGTAGGAGAAAAAAAATACAAAGTAAGTAAAGAAATGAAGAGAAAGAAAAATAAGTAAGTAAACATATTTATCTATTAATTATAATTTTAATAGTTTATTTTATTATTAGTTTTTTTATCAAATAATAGTAAATAAAAAGTAAATATATATTTTTAAGAAAAATAGTTATTTAAAATCCAATTTACTTTAATAATATAGATATATATGCATAGTGTCAAGATTGGGTTATCTTGGAACAGTAGTTAAAAAGGCTAGAAAGGAAAACTTATAATTATTTTTTTGAGAAATGGTTGATTATAAACATATTGACAAAGCTGACTGCATAATTTTACATAGAAAGATAACAATCAAACGATCGACCCAACTACTCTGCGCATAACCACCTACATGTCCAGCCAGCACCATCCCCTCTCCTTCACCAACAGTAGGCGCCCTTGAAACTTCACTGAAACAGAGCACAAGCAACATCTCAATGCCCACCCTCTCTCGACAAGTCCCTGTCACGAACCTACACAACCAGTCACAATCTTCACCCATACGCACTATCCAGTGTACACGCCAACACAGTACCGCAGCACACGAAGACCCAACACCACTCCACTATCAACACAGCACCGAGCACTCTCATTTGAACCCCCATCCATCCAGAAGTAGTACGGCGGCAACACCATACAACAATCCAGCTCGACGCACCGTAACCCTATGAACGCCCATCCTCAACTTGCTATTCCAAATGCCATCCACTACTTAAACACCACCAAACCACCACTATAAGCCTATGCATATATACCAACTGGAGTTTCACTAATGAGAATCTCATAAAATTGGAATTTCCCACTTGAATTGCTAGCTAGAAGTGACAATGTAGAGACTTTGTTGTAGTTGCGTTTTTTTGGCTTTAGGAAGAAGGAGTGGTCTTAACCCAACTGATGACTGGAGTTCGACCCAAACCCAATCAACCTATGCCCAGCTCTTATTAGGTATAATTTATTTTATTTTATTTTATTATATTGACGTGTTTAATAGTTATGTTGAATTATGAAAAAGAATATATATATATATATATATATATATATATATATTAGCTTAGGAAGTTTTCTTAACAACATTAGGTTTTTTAGAATTTCTTATTTAGAAAAATTATTTTTTAGGAAATGAAAAATAATAACTAACCCATTTTAAAAATTAGGATATTTTAGAGGTTTTTTTTTTATAAATAAAAATACTTAAGAATTAGGACTCTTTTAGAATTTTATTTGAATAAACTAAATTGATAACCATGTAAACTCAGTCAGTTTTCAAAATTAAAATAAACCAATATATTAATGTTTTCGGAATAAACTACGAATATTTAATCCCAATTAGTGAGTATGTAAACATTTCTGAGGTGACATAAAATTTATAAAAACTTTAGTTTTCCATTTTTTTTGTAAATTATAGCTTAAATTATCTCTTTTTGCAAGATAAATGCAATTTAATTCATTTACTAATGAGTGAAAAATTTTAAAATATTAAAAAGGATAATTTTGAAAAAAAAACTAATTTCAGAAAATTTAAGTGGTACTTATAAGAGTTTAATAAGGTAACTCCCAAGCTAAAAAAATTTGGTCTCTTAAATTCTTTTAAAAAACTTTTCAAAATGCAGACTAGTAGCTAAATTAAAATTAGTTCTAATTTAATCATTTTTCCTAGTTTTACTAGGTAGCAAATCTAAATTTTTTTCAAAATAAAAAAGATTTGAATTTCCTTTAAATTTAGTTGAGAGTTTAAATTAAATAAGCATAGGGTTTAGTTTAAATCAAGTTAAAAGAAAATGAAAATAAAAGAAAACTGATAATTTAGGCTTAATTGATTTTTTCTTCTATTTTTGTTTTTTCTTCCTTGTATAATTTAACAATTCTATATTAATACTACATAAAATAGGACAATTGTCTTCTAAAAATGCTGAGCCTTGTTCCCAAATATAAAAGATAGATGATTTTTTTGAATTTGTTATCTTGAGAAATCATGCATACTTAATTTTAAAAAAAAGTAGAAAATTTAGATATACTTATATGTTGGATATGCATGACTATTAGGTGTCAATCCCATTTAAGGAATGCTTTTAGAGTATTTATTAAGGGTTTGAAATAGGAAATTTTCATGTCATCTTACATCAACTATACATTTTATAAAATATTGAGAAGTTCTTTTTTTCTTCAATATAGTATCTTAACAATAATCTTTAAAGCAACTATATATTAACATATTCCAAGTAATATATACCAATTCAATAATAATAGTTTTAATTTTCTCTATGACACACTATTATAACTTTACCTATAAGATATCATTAGGTTTTAGAACATACAATAATAGCCTTGCAAGTGGGACATGTTGTTCAACCACTTGCCTCAAATGTGGTTAATATTTCTGTTTTTTACCTTTTATTTTTTATCCTAAAGACAAATTAGAATAATTTCTTATTGGACAAGTCCTTGCTTAATTTTCCTTTTCATGCCTAAAGAAGGAGTGTGAATACCACTGGTAGAATGAATACCATTGTTATGTATTTATGCTTTACATATATATATATATATATATTAATTTGCATGAAATACAAATAAATACACATTATTGCGCATGCGTACACTATATATCACGTTAAAATGATGAAATAATATTAATTTTGTTTTATTTGACATATATATAATTATAATAGGAGCCATATTGACCCATGTCATGAGTTAAAAAGACTTAACCAAGAGCAACATGCCACTAAAAATAATTACCAATTAGTTGTAGAAAGGAACCAATAAAAATGTGACATATTATGATTCTTATCCATTTTTCATACCATCTTTTCATAACATCTACATGTCACATTATTGTTGAATCTTACCCATTATTCATTACTCTAAGCACTATACATTACTAATTACTAAAAGAAAATTTAGCAATAGAGACTATAAATTAATAACAGTTTATATTCATTTGTTGCAGTTATCAATTCATATTGACAACTATATTGTTATCAATTATAGTACTTGTTACCTTATTAGAGCTATAACTTATACATTAGAAACACTTTTCAAAATTTGTAATAAGAACTGCAAAGAAAAAATATACATTAGTATAGTTTTACATGTAGTATTTTTAAACCACCACTATAGTGGTTTTAAAATACAACTATTTAAAAAATGTTAGCATTAACATGAGAATTAGAGTACTTTGATTACTGTTGCTATTGTTTTCTTATTTCTAATGTACATATTTTACTGACTATTGGTACTTACGGCTAAGGAGTATAATATACGTGTATGTTAGTTAAGTGCCATCTTAGCATATCTTCTTATATATATATTACACTTTGTTATTGAATAACTAACTTAATCAAATTCTTTTACAAACCATATTTGCTTTCTCTCGACGTAATTAGCTTTCATGGAATTCCTCCAAGTTGCAATAGCAAATTCCATATGGTATCAAAGCGACCATGGTATGGCCTTTTAATCATTAATTACTAAATTTTGATCATTAGTGTTACGATATCTCTTTGTAAACTCTTGTGTACTCCATTTACTCAATTTAATCGGCCAAACGAATAATATCGAAGATCAAGGAGATGTAAATGAGTTGTATATTTCAGGATCTGATAATCTTAGAATGGTTTTAAGCAACATTGTATTCAATGGATCAAATTTTTTGGCTTAAACCCGATCAATTAAGATTGCTCTATAAGCCAAACTCAAGTTTCCTAGAAGGGTTTGTTGTTAAACCAAAAAAGGATATCAATGATTATATGCGATGGATGACATGCAATTACCTTATGAGATGTTAGATTTTGAATTCGATGGTAAGTGATCTTTCTTAGACTTTTCTGTATGTGTAATCAACAGTTGAACTATGGAATGAGATTGTCGAACAATTCAGACAAGCTTATGATCCATTAATTTTCCATATTCAACATGAGTTTTCAAACATAAAATGAGGCAATCTTTTAGTTGCTGCTTATTATAACAAACTAAAGAAATGTTGGGACGAATTGAACTCATTGCATCCTTATTAGGTCTATGTTTGTAATAGGTTGAATGATGGTGAGTGTGCTCTCAAAGATAAATAGGAATCACAACAAAAATTGATGCAATCTCTAATGGGCTTATCAGATTCATTTGAGGTAGTTAAGAATCATATTTTATCTCTAGATCCTTTACCTACTATTAACAAACCCTATTATTTGATCCAACAAATGGAAAAACAATGTCAACTAACAATTTCTATGTCCATTGATGAGGATTTTGCTACTTATTTTGTTAATAGAAATTCTATAAATCACAATATTGCTTTGAAAAGGGATGTGAAAAAGAACAATGTAACATACAAGCATTGCAAAAGGTTAGGCTTAAAAATTGCTTTGAGCTTATCGAATACCCTTAGTGGTATAAAGGGAAAAGAAATAGAAAGATCAACTGTGTAGAGGGCATAATAGAAATTACAAAACATTAGGGTTGTAAGGTTAACTAAGCTTTAAAAGCTCTCCTTTACCATTTACCACAAATACAAACTAGCAATACAGAGAAAAGAGCAATATTACCAATTGGTTGAGCAACTCTCAGTAAGACTCTTAGGTAAGGTGCATTACTTACCCTTCTTCTATGATTTATGTAAGTGAAAAGGAAATTTAATGTCATTTGAGATTCAAAACCATTTGTGTGCCCTTAAATTTTGGGTAGAGAAAAGAGATTTTACAGTGGAAGAAGAATTAAAGGTAAGAAAAAAGTGTTGAAATTAAAGGAAATTATAGTCCTTGAGGAGTTCTGATCAAATTTATTGTTTTAGGGCTGATCGTTTGGTAGTTATGAAGTAATAATAGTTAGGATTGTACAAGATCTCATAAAGAATTGCATTAGGGATTCATTAATCAATAAGGTAATACATTCACATTCTTGCAATTCTTCATCTTTTATGAAAATTTTAGATTAAAAATTGTTGTGGAGATCTTTTGATGTGAATCTGGCTAAGAAGGTAAGGATTTCAATGTTTTTGAAGTAAGTTTGAGGTTGGGATTTCAAATCTAAGGTGTATGGTTGTGTTTTTGCAGAAAAGAGAAGATAATTTCAAGAAGCATGATCATGGTCCAATAACATAGGCGTGGTCCTAACCTTGATCCTCTTTAGAGAGTTGGACGTGAAGAAATTTAAAAGAAAACTAAGGCCAAGAGGTTCATGACCAAAGTTCATGATTACAAGCCAAGGCGTGGTCTTTCCTTAGCGAACCACAACCAAGTCTATGGCCATGATCCAAGGAATGGACTTATTATTTACCTTTTACAAAGGATCATGAATGTGATTCCCAACCGTGATCTCTATAGTTGCTTCCATTCATCTTTCTAATCTAAGTTTAGTTGTATATAGCCTAAGATTCTCATCTAAAACCATCAAGAAGTCTATATGAAGTTCTAAAGTGTATAATGTTACTAAAGTGATTTTTATCTATCATTTCTTTATAAATTTATCATTTTAAGATAGAGTAGATCAAGTTATTTCGATGGATTCTAGGTACATGACACTTATGTGTTACTTGTGATTGTTGGGCTAGATTTTGTATTTGTATATATACTCAAAATGACTAATTAAATATCTAGCTTAAGTTATCTTTACTTGCTGCTTGTATATGGCTTAGCCTAAGGGTTAATGATCATTGTGATGTGTTGTTCCTAGTAGATTTTTGCTTGAAAATGATTTGGAATAAATCTAGGTTGATGTAAATAAGTCCCGAAGTGGTGCACCTAATGTTGGAATGTAAAGGGGTCCGAGTGGTACGCTTAACCGTAGGTTGTAAAGGTTTTCAAAGAGGCAAACCCAACCCTTAAGATGATGAGTTAGACTGTGTTGTGATAATGGTTATGAAAACCTTCATTGTATAATGTGTGATTGGCTAATATAAAGATAAGTAAATTATTGTATGTGATTTATTTGCTTGCATTTAACGCATGTGACCATATATGGGTTGCTCACATGCATATGCTTATGTATTGTGTACTAAGCTTTGGCTCACTCCTTATATTTTTCAAATGTATGAAGTGTTAAAGTACAATAAGACTATTGAAGTTATGAAGATACTTGTGATTGCATTTGGAATGGCAAGAGAGACAACTACCTTTATTACTTAAAGAATGACTTAGGAAATTTTGATAAGTTAAGACTTTAATCCTATTTACTTAATAATTATTTTTTAAGAAATAACTATTTTATTTAGAAGAAATTATGACTTTATTTGAGGAATTCAAATTTACAAGAACGTTTAGAGACTTCCAAAGGAATGTTTTCGAGATTATAGTTGATTGCACGTTTGGTGTATCAGGTACACATGGTGGTTTCTTAAGTTTTAGGGCATTACACTTACCGCGTGTGTACTTGCTTGAGATTCGTTTGCTCTACTAGTGTAAGTCATCCATTACTATGCATGTGACGAAATAAAGAGAGGGTCTTAGGGAAGAGAGATAAAGTTTGCCAACATGTAAAGAAAGGGGAAAGAGAATCATGTATAGTGAAGAAGTAATGGTGAAGCGAGAGAGGAGCTAGCTATTAATTTATGAATAATAGTATGAAGGTGAAAGGTTGTGTGAAGGGTGAGGTTTGGAGCTACAGATGAGTGAAGAAAGAAAAGCTAACTGTAAGAGGGTTAAAAACAATGAAAAGGTTTTTTTTTTTTTTTTCCTTTTGTATTATGTGGTGCCTTAAACCAAGAAAAGAGAGAAAAGAGTGAGAGAATCATATGTTTATTAATTTTCCTTTTTCCTATTAGGAAAGAAATAGGTATTTTTTTTTCCTACTAAATTCATTTTTCTTCTTAAGTAAAAAGTTATATATCGTCAAAAAGTAAGGCCCACCTCTATAAGTATCTTTTAGGGCAAGTTCTAATATTATCATCCTTTCTTATTTAAATAAAAAAATGAATACAACTATTAATATAGATACTATAAAACACATAAAAGAATTGTACTAATATTAGTTAAATGTCGCAAACATTACAACATATATGTATATATATATGTATAAGTACATATATAAACACATACATATATACGTAACTTTCAAATATTAACTTTTCAACAAATGTTATTGTATTATGAAAGAGTGAGAGAGACCTTACAAGTGGTCACCATAAAATGGTCTGAACAAAATCTATATAAATTTTGCAGACACTCACAATGACTAATGCTTTCTGGCCTCTCCTCATCAATATTTAGAACATGATTTGGGCATTGTTTGCAGCATGTCATTTGTTTCTAGGATTGCTTTGTCCTTTTGCGCCATAAAATATTTAATAATGATAGAGAAACATATCAATCTAGCTTTAAATGTTCATTACTCTTTTTGCTTGAATAAACATAGCAAAATGCTTTTTTCTTTTTTTTTGGTGAATAAACATTTCATTCATATAAACAGAGAGTTCAAAACATTACAAAGAGACCCTTGACAGTAGAGTCCCCGACCAATTAGCTACTACAACAATTGAACTATTTACAGTAGTCGAACTGTTCACGGCAGAAGTGGAACTATGTGTAACAGAAACAAGCTTGTCCACTCCATATCCGAGCACATCATTACACAAAAGTTATTGAATTTCCTTTGGAGGAGAATGCCAAAACAAAAAAGAGGATTGTTGATGTTGTATGTATCCTGCAATATAATCAGCAACCTTATTGTATTCTCTTGGATTTGCATCAAAATGCCGGCTTTGTAGCTTGCAAAGATCTTCCCTGCAAGCAAGTATGGAATTATAATATTTCAACTTCACATTTATTGTCCCTTGCAGAGCGTTTTTGGCATTTGTTGAATCAGTAGAAATACGAAGACCAAAATGTATTGCCCCAATTTCAGCATTTACAGTATCTGTATAACCAATTTTCTCACCAAAACCTACAATCCAGCAACCATTAGTATCCCGTATAACACATCTCACAGCAGCTATTTTATTGATAATATTCACTGAAGCATCTGTATTTAATTTCAAAAGATCAGGTGGAGAAGGTTCCCATCGTTGGCTAGAGTTCTCATGTGACACAAGTTGATGCTGCGTTCTTGCAAAAACCCATGATTCTGCTACTAGTTTAGATATTATATGATTTTTAGGCTCTCTATTAACATCATTTTGAAACGACTCTTTATTTCGCAGCAACCATACATATCATAACATATATGCAAAACAATAAGGTTTAGGGGGCCGAATCTTCTTACTTTGCTTCCTTAAACATAGCAAAATGTTGCAAAAAAACATAAGGACTAATTTATCATTATGAATTTTCATAGATAAAGTGACATCAAAAGACAAACATATATGATAATTTGTTTAAGAATTATGAAAATAGGAACAATAAATAATACATATAAGATCAAGCATTGAAACCTGTAAAACTTTGAGTTGGGCCTATATTTTACTATACCTGTATGATCGGATAGGTCCATAATTAGATATATTAAAATATTGCAGAGAAACGTTTAAGTAAGTAATATATGTCATGTATCATGCATATATATAGTATGTAAAAGCTAATAAAATATTGATATATATGATGTGTGGAAATTACAGGTGAAAATTAATTTTTAAACTATACTTTCTAGCCTTCTATTATTAATTAAGTCAACATTTTTTTGGTATTTAGAAACTAGGTGTTCATAACATGTGACATATAATAATAAATTAATCTTTCTTTTTGATAAAGTACTATTAGGATTTAAATTTTTGAAATCTATGAAAAAGGATACAATAGATATAATTTATAAATATCTTAGAATAATTTCTTGATATACATCTAGGGTTATATGAACCTTAGCTATACAAACATATCTTAACCTTTTCAATTCATATATCTAAACCTTTTTATGGAAAGATATTAGGCAACATGGTATGACGTAGAGGTGAGCAAGTATGGGTGGATAAGGTACAAGGCTCTATTCGTACTCTATCTTATAGATATAGATTCCTAAATTTTTCTACCAATGCCCTACCCTATAATACTTTAACTACAGGGTATTATATCCTATAGAACTTGTAAATATTTTTTTAATAAATTTTAATATAGCTAGTTTTATTTATTTTTCTTTCCTTCTAATTTATTTCATTTATTTTTCTTTTTAACCATTTTCTTCAACAATTATTATTATACAAATATATCCATTTTTGTGGAATATTGGTCTCAAGTTTAAATACTAAATAAATAATTGTAAATTGGACTTATTTGAGGGCTAGCTTATTTTGGCAATAAGAATATTTAAAAATTAAAAATTGCAATATCTCAATTCATAGTCAGCATCCATAATGATCCTCCTTATATCTCAATTACTAATTCTTAACTTATTAACTAAATTTTTTCAAACTTAGTGCAAAACTTAATGTAGGATGAGGGAAAAGTTATGAACACTAATCTCAATTAAATCTTAACTTAAATAACGTTATATAAATTTATTATGAGCTATATTTCAAACATAATACAAAAAAATTACTGCATCAAAAGAAATAAGTTAATAACATATCTTGTTAGGTGGGTTCATGCAAATTCCTTCGTTTTTAACTTTAGTAGGATTGGACTTAGTAGATGAGGAAGATAAAGTGGAAAAAAAAATGCAATAAAAAAAATACTAAGGAGGAAGTGACTAACATGAGGACATCAAGTTTAGTTTAAGGTTTCTCATAAACTACAATTTGTTATTTTTTAAGCCTATACAAATAACATTGTATTCTTTTTTTTTTTACTAATTTTATTTAATTATTATTATAAAATAACTACAAGGTACATGAGAGCCTATATCTTACATACTTCACAATACAAGTTCTAAGATAGGTAATAGGTACATGACCACATACATGTACCCTATCTTATAGATGCAAGTTCTGAAAAATTATTACTCGAAACCTACCTGATCGAGTAGAGTCTGAATAAGTTCTCTGTATGATATGGTTACCTGCTTACTCTTAGTATGATATACGTAATGTGTAACTTCCAATCGAGTAGGGTCTAGACTATGTACACTATATATACATACACATGAAATGTATTATTCAATGAATCGTGATGAAAACTTTTAGAAATACCAAATAATGCAAAGTTGAAATAGTAATTTCACATTGCTTTAACTACATGATTCAATTATGCATCTTAATGTGTAACAATTCTCTTTCCATTCAATGGCCATTATCTAAAATAGGAGTGAGCAATGTTTGCTATTGATTATAACTAGAGGTTTGTAAGTGGATTAAATAGGCCAACCTAACCTAACCTACTTTAGCCCGTAGGTTAAAAGGGTCCAACTCATTTGGCCCACTTTTTATATAAACCAAAAAATTCTAATTCTAACTCATTTAAAAAGTAAATTAAATAAGTCAATTCACGAGCCAGAAGCATAAATATATTAAACGAGTAGGCCCAAACTAGCTCATTTTAGCCCACAAGT
The DNA here is from genome assembly GCA_024138015.1 of Lumnitzera littorea. NCBI lineage: Eukaryota > Viridiplantae > Streptophyta > Magnoliopsida > Myrtales > Combretaceae > Lumnitzera > Lumnitzera littorea. The sequence goes on from JAMXBB010000008.1 coordinate 109,702,222, forward strand.
TAAATGATTTAGGTTCATCTGACTTATTTTTTAAATAGGTTAAAAAAATCTTGATCAAACCTATTTAAAAAACTGGTTAAATGAGTTAACCTATAAGTCAAAACTCACTTGCACACTTCTAATTATAATAACACGTAATAGTAGTAAATGTTTTGAAAAAAGATAGGTAGTTTGCCTTTACCTTGCATATTGTCTTTCTCTTCGGCGTAAACATTAACATGAGGTGAATAGTTTAAGCACCTTTTACCAAAGTCTATCTTTGTCTTCATTTTTGGAAAAAAGATTTAATAGTTGTAAAATAGTAAATCGATGAATAGTATATAAGTATTAATAAAAATTTAATAAATAAAAATAAATTAACATATTTTTTCTTAAAAGTACCAATTATATTTTTACTTGTCGAATTTTTATTAATATTTACATTTTATTCGATTTATATAACGTGTTAGTATTATTAAAACTTTTCTTTTATTGATTATATTGCTCATATTGGCCATTCATAGTATACAACCAAACCCTAATATTTCCTTTTAGGATAAATTAGGTTAATCACCCCTGTAAACTTTGCAAATGAATACCCATATTTTTTAAAATAGAACACTTACCTCCCTACTTTTGTTGTCTTATAGGATGTTGATGTGGGGAAAATGATAACATGTCATCACTATGTTATCACCTCATTAGTATTAATAATAATTTTTATTTAAATACATACTAAATAGCTAAACTTAATAAAAAAAATTAAAAAATAAGAATACATTGAAAATTTTCTTTGAAAGAATAATTTAATTTTATACACCCAGATTTCGAATGTGCTAACATTGACATGGCAACTCTTTTACTATAATTTTGGCCATGTCATATAGGTTAAACTTTGAAAGATTTTTAGGTTCTCTCAAGTTAAAACAAGAAAGGAAAACAAGGAAAAAAAAAATTGACGAATCACGTGAAGAGAGACGTAATTTCATCGGCCTATGCTATTGTGCAGTTGTGGCGGATAATAATGTGTTGTCATCTATTATTTTGTGATTAGCTTAAATTATTGTAGGAGGGTTTGAAATGCCCAGGGTTGTCGTACCAAGTTTCCAGTTCAGGCAAAATTAACTCGAGAAATTACTTTTTTAATTTTACAAAATTTTTCTTTAATTTTTACTGAATGTTTATTTAATTTTATTCATATATGATTTTGTTAAAGAAAATTGCAGCAAAATTTCTTTTTTGTAAAATTTTTTTTCTAATTTTATTTTATTTATTTGTTTAGTTATATATATATATATATATAATATTGAAATAAAAATATTGATAATACTGATAAGGTGATAGCATGGCGATGACACATAATCTTTTATGCTACATTAGCTATTTACTAGTATAAGTGTCTTATTTTGAAAGAACAGGATGTCTATATTATTTATAAAATTGTAGAGACGGTGAATGTAATTTATCTTCCTTTTATACTAGGACTAGTCTTTCTTTATTGATTTCCACACAACAGTACATGCACAGTTCTCTACAGTAATGGATGGCAGCTTGTGCAGCACCAGCACAGACGAGAGCGCAGCCGCAAACCTCTCCACATCATTTTTACCGCCACCGTTAACGTTCAAGTCTCCGCCCTCAAGTCTCGGCCGCCGAATGGGAAGCGGGACAGGTGGTGCTGTGCTTGACTTCCAGGTGGAGTGAAGGACGAAGATTCCTTTCTGAAAGTACAAAGGAGTTGTCCCTCAGCCAAACAGTCGTATTGGGGGCGCCCAAATCTACGAGAAGCACCGGCGCGTGTGGCTCGGCACCTTCAGTGAGGATGATGAAGCTGCACAAGCCTATGACGTGGCAGTACAGCGGTTCCAAGGCCGTGATGCGGCGGTTAATTTCAAACCCATAGACGACTATGCCGAGGCGTCGTTCCTGGAGTCCAATTCAAGGTACGAGATCGTGGACATGTTGAAGAAGCACACCTACGGCGACGAGCTAGCGCAATGCAAGAAAACCTACGTGCTCGACGGGAACCGCAAGAGAATCATCAAAGATCTTAGCCGTTCTATTGGCGCGTGTGGCAGTGGGAGGGCGCGTGTTGATCTGTTCGAGAAAACGATGTCGGGAAGCTTAACCGCCTTGTTATCCCAAAGCAACACGCGGAGAAACACATCCCAATTAGCGTCACGACAGCCAGTGTTAACGATCTCAACCGGGGCCCTAAGGGCAGTCATTTGTCTACTAGTAGTACTTCTTGTAAAGGAGTACTGTTGAATTTCGAGGATGCCGGAGGCAAAGGATGGAGATTTAGGTATTCGTACTGGAATAGTAGCCGAATCCATGGCCTAACAAAAGGGTGGAGCAGGTTTGTCAAAGAGAAGAACTTCAAAGCCGGAGATACGGTTAGTTTCCACCGGTCGACTGGGCCGGACAGGCAACTCTACATCAATTTCAAGACGAGAGGGAGCAGACCGAGCAGTTTGGTCGACGGATCAGTAACGGTTCAGCCGGTTAAACTCTTTGGAGTAAATATATTTGATGCTGGTGTTAACAGTGGTTGTGGGGAGAGTCACTGTGGTAGTGGTTATAAGAGAATTATAACGAGAGATCATAATCATCAAGTGGGCATGTTAGCATCAGGGTGTGGTAAGAAACTGATGATGGTTAAGGCTTTACAACATCACGTGTTGCTATTATGTTGTTTGCAGCTTCCTTTTTCCCATAAATATTTGGCCGACAATCTTGTGAATGGGATGAGAGAAAACGAAGAAAAGGTAGAGGCTAGGGTTTCAATATGGAAAAAGCATGTTTCATCGCCAGTTGTATTCTATACAATCTCAAATAACTGAAATTACTAGGTGTCATTAGTCTAGTAGAACATTTCCTGTTCATTTTCCAAAAATGATAAATGGTGAAAAGTTTAATTGAAAATTATATATTTGATAAAGATTGAGTCAGTTTTTAGTACATTATTTGGATGATAAAATTTAGAAAATATAATTAGTTTATTTTAAATTCTTAACAATTTTCTTAATAAAATTTTTCTCACTATTTATCATTACTCAAATTGCTTTGGATACCACATTAATATCCTAAGCAATTCTCTTTCTAACAAACCCCCTGCTTTATAAAGAGGTAATCCACCAAAATTACTTAACAATTTTTCAATATTTTTATGGTCTCATATTATTACTATTTTTTAAACTAATATAGAATATTTTTTAAAAGTTAATATGAACAATTATTTTATTATTTACGAATTATAATAATATTTTATAATGAAAAGGAAAAATACAAAAGTGGCCAAATGCCAAATTATGGCCATTGGAATATTAAATAAGCTCAACAACAAAAAGGTCATATGGCTTAACATTGTTACAAAAAATAGGAGGTACCAACCTTAACAAAGCAACCCTCCATTTTATAACACCATTAGGAGCATAGCATATATAAGGGCAAGTAAATGGTGCTGTGGTGCTAAGCACCTTTTACAGCACTAAGCACCTTTTATAAATTTACTTTTAGCATATGTCTTTTAGCAAGTATTTATGTATTGTACTTACTAACCGTTTTTTATTAATAAAAGACAATGCATGCTGATACGTGTAGTTTATTCAAATAAGCTTGGACATAATTCACTAAAATGGTTTCTTGAATGATTAGAGTTTAAAGGTAAGATAATAGGATGACAAGATAGTCAATGGTGGTAATTTGAAATATCAATATCAGATAGTTCTAAATATGTTTATAGTAACTTAATTAAGTGTCTATAGGGAATGCGATCATATAACTAATCCATGTATCGTTTATTAGATTATTCTTATTGGATTGAGATATTTATATTCAAATCATACGAGAAGGTGTCTAAGTTGTGGTAATAAACTAAAAGAAAGCTTGTCAAGAATATATACAATATGCGGATCACGCTATTGGTAGTTCTTTTCTATTAAACTAGTGCATACAATCCACAAAATGAGACCTTTATTCATCTTATATGACATTACGAGTAAGGTTATATTTTGGTATCATCTAACAATGATCCTAAGGATATACAAGTTTTATCAAATTAGGCCTACCTAAACATTTTCAAAAGTATAATTTTCTTCAACTTCATTTAAGAAAACATTAGATTGTTCCATACTCATCTTCGTTATATTTCTTTTTTAAAAAACTATCTTTTTAGGTTTCATTATAATTTTCCTATAGAATATTATCAGACACATAGGATTAAAATCATCTAAGTATAGTGTTAAATTATACAAAATTTTGAATGAAATCTAATATTTCTTCTCTTTCTTTGACTTCTTTTACTTATGCATTTAAAATTTTTCCAATTATTTATGTACATAATCTCAAAACGATTGGGAAGCCTCCTTTTAAACCCTAAATCTAATGGTCCTCTTCTCCTTCATTTTTAAAAATTCTAAAACCACGATTGATCGTTAGGTAGCCTCTTCTCGAAACCTTAAAATCTATATCGATCATTTAAGGGCCATCTCAATTTTTTTCTTATTTCCTTTAATATGCTCATATACTTATTATCTGTAAAACAAAAATTAAACATGGAAACCCCAAAAAAAAAATATATGAACTTTAATCTTCCCACTCATTACTTCCCTTTAGGTTTTGATTTGGGGATAAGGTTCTTCAATTAGACTTTGGGATTTCAACATTTTTATTATTCTTTAAAATATTTGTTTTCGGTCGTTTAGGGGATTCTTTGAAATATTTAAGGTTTTGGGTTGTTTTTCTTCGTGGATTAAGGCTTGGTAAATGCCTATCAAATTGATTTTTTATGTTTATTCCTTTAACTGAGGATTCCTCTTGTGTAGATTCAATTAGGGTTCTTTGAAAAGGTTTAGGACTTCTACTTACCTTTTCCCTTTAATGTCTTATGAATACTTGGTGGGAAAGCTAGTAAATCAAGTATAGCCACGGTCATGGATAGATGCAATTGTATCGAGTAAGAGCTTGAAAATGACTACATTGGTGATGATGCACCATGGTCTATATGGAAAATCGAGTCGCGTGACCTAAGTTGGTGGTCTACATAGCCTAAATGCTTGGATGCAAACAAAGAAAGTGAAAACATTAATGTAAATGGATGGACATCATCTATAAGCATGCCTAAGTTATATTATACTAGTGAACCTATACATAGTATCTACTTCTTTTACTTAAGACATCTTGGAATTATTTAAGTCATGTATTAGGGACTTCATATGAAGTCATGTATGGAATTGAAATACGTACATACATACATATTTTAGTGCAGTACACAAATTCTAACAAATACGTATTCATGTTTCTAGATTATGCATAAATACATAAATTTTGATACAATGTGCAAATTCTAATACCAATGACTTTAACTAGAATTTGCATTTTATACTAAATTTGCATGTATCTACCATAATATGAAATCATTAGTACGTGACTTAACGTAAGAATTTTCCTTTTATCAGTTAAACCTGCATTTCATTGTGTGAGCATAACTTACTTGTAAAGAGGGGGGCAAAAAAAGCTTCTACATTATGTGTAAAGTAGCCTTGAAAGCCAAATTCTATCTCATGTTAAGGACTAAGGTATGTACAAGTTTTAAAGAGCTGATGCTACGAAAAAAGATTCACTAGATATTATATATCATGTATTAATTGACATAAATAATAATGGAATAGATACTTTCTAAATCCACCACTACCTATGATTTGGATGTATAATATATATTAATATTTACACAACACATATATATAGAGCATGTGATGTGTATTACTCATTCTCCCATTCAACATGGCCATGTCGACTCAAGTTAGTTAGCACTCTCATTAGTATGTCCATGTTGGTGACCATGGATCTCTTTGCTCCTCATTTCCACTCAACCTGATCATGTTGTCATTTGTTGAGTTTGTGTTGGTTAGCATGGCCATGTTAGTGGTCATATACCTCTCTACACTTCATTTTTCTTTATATAGGCTTATGGCACAACACTTAGAACATATACTTAATTTCTTATAGTAGATGAATGAAGTCTTATAATGAATTAGAATCATGCAAAATAAAAGAGTTGATGAATTGGAATTCTTTTGAATCAACTCGATAGAGTGCAGCTTACTAGAACGTCATAAGGCATAAGTACTGATTAGTTATAGACATAAACAAATAAAAATGTGAGACAACATGATTTCAATATATCGCTTATAGTAGTTTTTTCAAAATAACATCTATGTGTCACACAATTATTGGATCTTTCCTTCTATTCACTACTATGAGTAGGTATGACACATAAAAATCACTATAAGAAAATTGAGCAATAGCAACGAGTTATCAACTATTGTAGTTGCTAATTTATAGTGATAATTCTATTTTTACAAAAGACCAACTATAGTAGTTCTTTTTCCCCTTATTAGAGCTATAACTTATACATTGGAATGCTTTTCAAATTTTGCAATCTAAAAACTGCTACAAAATGTATATTACTATCACTACATATCCATCACTTTTATATCATTGTTACTTTCTAGCATTTTAAAAGTACTGCATATACTATAGTAGCAAAATTAATTTTACAACAGTTTTTTATATTGTAGAGTTTTAAAATTTTTTAGCTAAAAAAAATTTTAAAAATGTTCCTATTGTACAAGTTATGGCCATATTAAGAAAATAACTAGAATAGTTTTATTTGATAAAAATATAATTTCCACTAAAAATTTGCAATTGCAACAATTGATTAGAATTTATAGCGATAATTTTTTCCTATAATGAATATATCATTTCTATAATAAGAAATATGGAAAAATGTAGTCAAAAGGATAGATATTTCATTCCATGTACTTTTTATGTATTTGCTTCAAGCATGCACACCAAATGTGTTAATAGCATGATAGTAGCCACATCACCTACTTAAGTAGATTACGTATGATTGCTATTATTTAAGCGGTTTCCAATTAATTTTAAAATTTATAAAGTCATTCATTAACTTTTGAGAGCATTTAGAATATGGTTCACTAAAGAGATTGATTAGGATTTCAAAAAGGCTTTGATAGGAGTCACATAGCATAGATATGTAAGTCTATGGCCTAGTAAGCCCAAAACAAGTAAAAGTCTATATACAATCTGTGTGGTAGGGTTGCTGTAGTTGGCTGATTACATGCGATAGGCGTACTAGTTGACCTGAGAGATGTCTTGAGCTAATAACACGTAGAGGGATGTTGTTAAAACGAGGCATAAGTGGAAAAATGGGCAAACTTGGTATCCTAAATGCGTGTGTGTGACAATAGATCAAACTTGATGTTCTTGATTGAATTGCTTATTTGATCCTCTCTAGAGTGATTTTAGTAGAGTTCTAGCATTTGTCTTAAGTTTGCCAACGTTTTGAATGAATCAAATTAGGAGAGATGCTTCCTACTTATAAAATTCAGAGATTACTGTTATTTGTTGGATGGCTCTAAGATAGACAGTTGAGAATAAGTCTTATTATTATAGCTTATCCTTTTCTTTTGCCTTCCTAAGGTTGGACATAGGCTTGGGCTTTACTCAAAGGCTTATAATAGTTAATGGAAGCCTATTATTGTTGTAAATAAGCCTAAAGCATTTATAACCTCCCTTAAGGCCCGTTAAAGCTAATTAAGCTCACAAGAACCATTTCCAAATTTACATTTTTGCCTACGAGATAACCAAGTGAAGCCGAGAACAAAATATCCAGTCCGATGATCTTTGTCCTAAGTCTATAAAGCTAGTTCTCCCTAAAACATCCCTAAATGGGTCAATTTTCCAAGTTCTATTACTAGCTTAAGATATCAATTCATGGTCTTAAATTGAGTTAAAAGCCAATTATCAAAATGAATTTCTATACAATCCATAGGGTTCGGATAAATAGTCCATGATCAAGTGTATAAAGGCATCTAGAGTATTAAAACATGATCAAAAAACCTAAAGAGAGATGGTATCTAATCATCGTCCACATGCTATATTGCTCTCATGAGCTTAAAACTCCTCCTTAAAGCCAAAACTAATTAAGTTGAAGGTATAATCGATAGAGTGGTCATCTTTACCCAAAAAAATAAAAATAAAAAGAAAAAGGAATGAAAGTGAATGAGGCAAAAGAGCACTATACATAGTGATACACCTACACGTAAGATATCACACCAAGCCAAAATGTAATGCAATAAGTAATTCCATTTAATATAACTAATAGTATAAGTAAACATTATGGGCACACTTATGACTCTGGATAACACGATGGGAGACATAAGGTCCAATATCACTACAATGATTATTGGAGGTTGACGGGAGTAAGCAACTTCCATGTCAATCCGAAAACCACAATCAAAACCAAAAATAGCCTCGTCTAGATGTGATTGTTATTTTGCAACCTTCATTGCTCATAGTTTGTTTATACCATATTGTTTGTTGAGTCTCATTCCTTTAAAAGACTCTTGATATGACTTTGCTTCACTTATAGTGCTTATTATCCAATGTAGATCCATCCATCAACTACCTACCCTACCATTCTTTGATGGATATTGGTGCCTAAATTGCCATATCATCCTGAGGTATATGACCGTAGCCATAATCACAGTCCAAAGATATCACTCTTCAACTTGAAACAACCAAGCAAAAGCAACACACATTAATTAGCTAAGTTTATTTATTAGTCCAATTTATTAATACTTTATCTTTGTACACAACATGAAAGTCACTTCATGTCACGCCCCGAAGCGGCAGAGTCGTAACAGCTCCGCCGTGTAAACCACCCTAAGATAGAAGTTGGCCTCACAACCGCTATCCTAGACCTGATCTACACAAGGCGTCCACAACTAACCCGCTTTGAAGTAGACAATTTGTAATTTAAATAAATCATTTACCTATAAAAGTGAGGAATTATATATATATGTTATCATTCAATTATTGCAGTTAAAGTTTACAACATTTCTCTATAGTATATTCCCTAGTTATTACATCACTCGGAAATGAAAAATAATTCTAAAATAAAAACTTAGACCTTAAAATATGTGTTTATTCTTCAATGTTTTTCCTCACTCCCTAGGATCCAGCAGTTGCTAGCTTCAGAGTAGTTGTTGCCGCTTTTTAGCCAGCACCTGCACGACGTCTATAGGGATGTGAGCAACCACAGCTCAGTAAGTTAGGACGGAGGACTTAAAACTATACCATACACACAACAAGGTTTTCAATCACTTATTAGTTGCAATGCATGTGCAAGCAAATGCCATCGCACGACGTTGTCCGGCCCGTCGTGAGATTAGAGAAATTGCGCCCGCTCTAATCCGGGTTGAGGAGTTACCATTAATGCAACAGCTCATGACCAAACCCAGGCTTGTGTAATGGAGACCTTGCTCCTCCCGCGACTACCTTCGAACCACTGTCTTCATCCCCGCCGCGACCTCCTCTCCTGTCACTTAGTTCGACTGAGGATGAAGAAGGGACCATTTTGCAATCCTGCGCTATCCCTTCCGAAGGGGTCGGTATTTGACCGGAGAGTCCTAAATCCCCTAACGGGTTGCCATGCATGCTCGATTATGATTACTGGTCGTATATTTGATTAGGTCCAGTTTAGGGTGATCAATCATTACATATAATTCATACAGTATGTACCAGAGCAACAAACAGAATCATGGCATCACCCATAATCAAGCACATGCATACATTCAACTATCTAACAAGCACAACCAAGCATAATCTTAAGCCTCCCAAAATACAGCATCGTATTAATCCCAACTTACCTCGACTCCTCGCTCGCTCACTCGAGGTCTGATTTGCTCAAGCCATCGCCGATTATCCCTATAACACGAACGTGGTTTCAGCTTTTCATATAATTGTTATAGGTTCGTTTTATCCTATAATGCTTCTTGTTAGGTTTTGTTTAAGGTTTAATATGCCCAATTATCTAGGTATTAAGTCTTTTACAATTATTCTAGGTTTGGGGTTAGGTTCAGGTTCGGTTTTCGCATCGATTTCTAAACCAGGTTTTTAGTTCGATTTTTAAGTAGCGTTTTATATTCCAACCCTAGAAATTAATTTCAACCCATAATGTGAAATTAATCACATTATTTCCCGATAACCTAAATACCATCATTACCCTTTGTCAGTGTTTATTTTACTCGATACACTTAAATCCATATCAGTGTACCGAATTCACTCCTAATGTGACAAATTTTTACATTTTTCATATAATTCCATAAATTCAAGTTTCCTATCAGATTTATTGTGCATTTTTATTATTCTCAAAATATCAATTTTTATTATAATATTTTCTATTTATTATATTTTCAATAATTACACATTATGCATTATTGCATATTATGCACATAATGCATTTCTAATATTTCTATTACCCTAATTACCATCTCTAAACACCAATTATTATTTCAAAATGTCTAAATCCATCCTAAATCAGATTTTACTCCAAATTTCCCTAATTTACAAAATTAACTATTTTTTTCCTATTACTAATTTATTACAAAATTAACCTAATAATTACATCTAACACCCTAAATGCTATAAGTATCATACTCCATCAGATCTTAACACCCTAAAACATCTACTTATTCACTAAGTCAGAAATTAATAATTTAATTACTTAATTAATCCTAAATTACCCATTTTATGCCTCATTTTAGGACCTAAAAATTATCTAAAAATTTCGAAAATTAATTTTTGAAAAAGGGCTTCATAGCACTGTTCTATATCATCTGAGTAATCTACACAAAAATTTTGGGCTTGAAACTACACTCCTAAGGTCATTTATTTCTAAATCGAAATGTGCTCGGTTTTGCACGATTTCTTAAGGGCCATATATTACGGGATATAATTTCATCAAAATAATATTTTTCCTACAAACTACATACAGAAATATCCCAGAATAACAAAATTCATAATTTTCTAATTATATTTACTATTTTTACAAAAATTTACAAGATTCGGGCTGGAAATCGGACTTACCGATTTGGGTGGCTCCGGCCACCGTGGGCCGCCGTGTCCTTGTCGGCCGGCCTGGGCGCTGCCACCACCGTGTGGTGGTGGTGGCCGTCCACTTCCAGCTCCTTGTCTGGTGTGGGTTCCTTTTAAAACCCTTAACTGCACAGTTTTTCTTATTTTTTTTATTTTCTGGATTTTCTCTCGAATTTTCAACTCTCTCTAATTTTCTCTGATTTTTATCTGTCCAAATGAGTTCCTGGATTTTTCCTGCTATTTATAGGGCTTTAGTGTAATTATTGTGCATTAAATTAGATAAGACAATTACTTTATCCCTTACATTTTGGCTTTTGTGTTGCTTAATTCTTATTGGTTAATTTTTCTTTTCCTTATCCTGACATGCCACGACCAAGTTTACATCATTCCACACCCTTCTGATTTTTTTCTGATTTTTCCTCAATTATTTTATAATTTTCTTTAATTATTTGCTTAGTTTTCGGCCAATTTTAGTAATTACGCGTATTTTTATCTACACGTAAATACATGTGGGGTACACGTGAACATTCCTAAATATTATTTTGGTCATTCTAAAATTTTTAGTATACATATAATCTATCTCTAATAATTTATTAGTTATTATATTACACTTTTTGCCTTTTTGGTAATTAGTAGTTATTATGCTTAAAATTTGAAAATTTTATAGTCTCCTATTTTAGTACTTATTTTCTTAAATTTAAGTTTATGGGGTCATTTTTACTAATATTCTTCTCAATAGTTTATAATTTGGGTTTGATCGGATCTTTTAACCGATCGCCCTAAACCTTGAGCTCTATGTTCAATTCTACGGTTACTTGGCTGAACCTTGGGGCTTACACTTCATACCTGGAGAGGTTGAAGTTCCATAAGCGAATATTAAGTCCCAAATCAAGCTAATGTCTAAATGTTTATGCAATTAAGAGATAAAATTTACAAGTTAGTTAATTAAACTTAATATAAATCCATTTTTAATTATTAGCTAAGTTCACATTATGCTTAAGCAATCATGTAGATTTAAGACTTCCTTTTTAACCAGGGAAAGGGTTAGCCTATTAGGGTTTAGGTCTAATTAATGCATTCATGTAGGGTATCGACCTTAATAAGAAAGTGGGCTTAACTAGTTTGGTAAAAATTAGGCCCATTAAGCATCTTAATTAGGCATTTAATTAGTTTAAGGGGTTTAGTCCAATTAATTAATTCTTACATTTGGCCCAAGTTGGAATTTCATTCAATTAATGCCTAAATTTATAAGAAGTTATGTTTTATGGTCCATTTTGTGCATGGGCCTATTTAAGGGGAAATGGGTCTTTTAGGCCCATTTGGATGTGTAGTTAGGTTGGTGTTACACGTTTCTACTTTATAATTTAGACCCAATTATTAATTAGATAAATTAAACATTTAGGCCAATTAGGCTTAATTATATTAATTTTTATATTTAGGTCAATATGCCCATTTTATCAAGCCCTTATGGAATATGGGTGTAGAATGGAAAATCGAAATTATCTATTTAGGCCCACTAGAGTCATATTTCATTTAAGCCCAATAACTATGATATATTATTTTAAGTATATTATCTATTTTGAGAGAATTGATTATGTGGTTAGAGAAATTGGTTTTTGGTAGGCCTTCTATGGGTCATAGGTGGGTTTAAAGGGCCAATCCATATAAAGGCCTAACCAACAATTGTTTTTTTATGCTCCTTTATTATATAACTAAGACTCATGTAGTTTCTAAGTAAATTTTAAGTTCATTGAGCATGCAATTCATGCCCATTTCTTCTTTGTACAATTTATAAGGCCTTAAGTTACATCATTAACATAATAATTTTACAAGATTCCTCATAACTACCCTATGCGGCATCAATTATAAAAAAATAATTAATTATTTCTCATGCGAATTTCTTATTCTAGTCATTCCAAATAAAGAATTTTTACTAATAAAACGTTAGGCTATCAAACATGTCATCAGCAAGTGACTTAAACGAAAAACAATACGATGGAAACTTTTCTATTCTAACCTTATTCAACTAACTTCACTCTCCTAACAACAAAATGGTAACATTTTGCAATTAGATTAATATAAGTGCTTGTTATGGTTTACATATCACTATTGACTCTTAAAATCGTCAATTTTCTCATTATGGGTCTCATTTAACATATGGATTCAGCATTCATAAACACGATAATTGTTATGCCTCAAAGTAATAGAGTTATAATAATCCTACCATGTAAATTAATATAAGATAAAAACTAACCTCATAGCTACTATCGTAGGCTTAATTCACATAAGGCATTTGTGACTGATCCGCTTTAAAGTGAATAGTTTATAAAAACATATCATTATTTTACATACAAAAGTCTTTAAGCTTATATCAAGCTTCAATAGTTTAGAAAATATTTACATATCTTAACAACTTAGGCTAAGTAATATTTATGTTCCTAAATTTACATTGGACCTAAAAGATAAAAGCAATAGCTTTAAAAGTCTAATATTTCCTTCATTTAAGACCTCACTCTCCTAAAATCCAACAGTAATTAACCTCAAGGTAGTTATAGGGTGGTATTCTAATTAGTACCTGTAAAAAGATCTATAAGAACGTAAGCAAACAACCGCTCAATATATTGGATGGAGACAAAAGACTACATAAGTACAAACAAGGTTACCAAGTAGCTAGTTAATGCAATCCAACAAACAAATATTATTGCATAACGTTGTCTGGCTCGTTGTGAAATTAAAGGAATTTTACCTGTTGTAATCCGAGTTAAGGAGTTTTAACGTAAATGCAATAGCTCATGATCAAACCTAGGCTTGTGTAATTAAGACATCGCTTCTTCTATGACTACCTTCAAACTATTACCTTTACCTTTGTTGTAATCTCCTCTCCTATCACTTTATTTGACTAAGAATAAAGAAAGGACTATTATTTTACAACACTATCCTAATTGAAGGAATCGATATTTGGTTAGAGAACCCTAAACATTCCCTAGTAGGTTACAATGTATAACCAAATTATGGTTCAAGTCCAATATAATTAGGTTCATGTAAGGTGATCACTCAATATTACTCAACACAATTAATCACATACCATAACAGTAATCTAATAGCACATAATAAAGCTCATAAAAGCATACACAAGCATGTATACATTCTTACTATCTAAAGCACAATTAAGCACAATCTTAAGCCTCTAAATACTATGATACAATATCCTGAAATACAGTAACGTATTGATCCCAAACTTACCTAGATCCTTGCACTTGCTTACTAAGGTGTAATTTCACAATGTAGCATTATCACCCATCCCTATAACATAAATATAATTTCAATATACAAATTATGTATATAGGCTTTATTCTATATTATAAATTATTATTCTCAATTTATGGTATTATTACATTTAGTTATTCAGATTTAAGTCTCTTGTGATTACTTCTTGTGTTCAGTTAGGTTCTAAATTTGCTTCTGATTCCGACTCTGATTTAGTCTTTGAATCAGGTTTTAATTTAGCTTCTAATTACCCTTCTAATAACCCTTCTTTTTTAATTCTAATAAATGTCTTCTAACCTATTTCCTACAATTTATTTAAGTGAATGTAACCTTTGGTTCAGGTTCTAACTAACTCCCTATTATACTTCTATAAGCCTTGATTTTGATTTTGCTTCCAAATAAGGTTTTGATTTTGCTCCCAATTACACATTACTTATGATTCCTAACTACAGAACCTAACAACCTCTAACTTGGTTGATTATGGTCCTTGATTCATGTTTTGATCGACTTCTTAGTGCACTTTTATTAACCTTAATTCTAAATTTGCTTCTAAATGAACTTTTGATTTAGGTATAATCCACATTTTAGCATACTACTCCTAAGTTTGATTTATAATCAGATTTAAAACCCTTCATATAGCCTAGTTCTATTTGAATTTTCAAGTCAACTCCACTTGACTCCCTTACTTCATAACCTTATACAATACACATATACCAACTCCCCAATTCACAGCATGCAAAACCAATACTCCCAACACCATAAGGCTTTAGAATTCACCCTAAATCAAAATCTAAGTCAGTAGCTTGAAAAAATTATTAAATATAGGTTGATAAATAGCCATTTTAATAAGATTTTTGGATAAAATATTCAAATAAAATTATGAAAAATAGTTTGCACAAAAATTTTTTTATAGTAATTTAATATTCATAATAGATGTCTCATAAGAAAATTTTGGAACCAAAACAACATTAATTGGGTTTTCGAAAATAAAAACGAAATTAGCCAGTTTAGTTAATTTGTTAAGGATGATATATTTTGGGACCCAATTTGAACAAAATAATATTTCTCTTTAAAACTACATATGAAAATAAATTAGAATACCAAATTTCATAATTTTCCATAAATATTTAGTATTTTTAGAAAAATTGGGTTACAAATCAAACTTACCGAAAAACTGCTATGCAGCCACCTTCGCCTACCATCCCTTTATTTGCTAGCCTAGGCATGGGGTCCTCTTGCAGCTTGTGGTCTTGGTTCATTCTCAGGTGCAGGTTTGGTGTGGGTACTCTAGTTTTGCCTAATTTCACCTATTTTTTGTATAATTTTTCTAAAAAATAAGTTAAGCTCTCCTTGACCTCTCTATATTTTTTCTAAGTAATTTTTTTTTTTTAAATTGATTATGGAAGGGGTCCTCAAGTTTTTATAAACAAGGTTAGGGTCAATGGTTAGTTTCCTTAAGTGCTACATGTAAGATGTTGGTTTTACATTAGACTATAAGTGCCCTAATTCTTATTTAACCCTACTAAATTACACCCCCTACACTACTATACCTCTAAGGAAAATGTTACAAGTTGTCAAGTAATTTTTCTATAATTTTTTAATATTTTCTAAATTTATTTAGTATATACATGGGTATTTAAAATAATTTCAAGTATTATTCCCTACACGTAAATTCATATATAATATAAATAAATACTCTTACATATTATTTAAGTTATTTTATAATTTTTAATGTATATATATTTTATCTCTTACGTCTCGTTAAATATCAAAAGTTATTTTATGCGTTTTCGATAAATAACGGATAATTTACATATAACTTAATAATATAATATTTTATTATTTTATTATGTTATTCTCTTAAATCCAAATTTATGACGTCACTTGCATTAATATTCCTATTTTTTGTCGTAAAATTTGGGTTTAGTCAGACAACTTATGCGAGCCTTAAATTTTACATACTAATTCAAGAACATTAAATTACGGTGCTTACAATAATATGCTGGAATTCTACAAAATAAAAGCCAAAGAGTTCTTTTATTCATTTTAGCACCTTAACCTTACAATTAAGTAAGATAGGTTGTGCACTCAAACTATTTGACTATTAAATCACTATTTAATCCATAGATTAGCAACCAAAACACCATCTAAACTTATTATAAAACTCAAATCATGAAATAATAAAAAAGATAAAGCAAGAACCATAGGTTGTTGATGGTAACATAGCTTAGGGAATGAAGAAACCAAATTATTTTTTTCCTATATCCAACTTTTACCTTGCTAATATTTGTTTGTTCTATTCATTAGCATGTTAAATACCCTTAAGACAAAATGAACTAGTTAAAAACACCCTAAAGTCCATCTAGAGTCATGGTTTTCAAGATGAGGTACGAATAATTCTCAAAGAATTAATATCTTCACTCGATCCACTAATCAATGTGTAATCACTCATTTTAAGTTGAAGATGAAAGACTTACCTTAAGTAACTTATGATTATAGCCTATAAAACCCTAAGTATGGTGCCTCTCTTAAGAGCTTTCAATAAGTAAAAAATGACCAAAAGCTAAAACTCCAAGAGGTTGTTGCTAATAAGAAGAAATCTTAAGGAACTAAGCTTAGAATCAATTTAGACAATGGATTTTCAAGAAGAAACTTACCTCTTGAAGACTATGCCTCATGCCATAATCAACCACCTTCGTAAGAACTTCCTCTTGTTTCTTAACTTAGTTTTTAAGACCAAATAAGCTAAGTTAAGTGATTTACTTAAGCTAAAACTAGAGTTTAAGTTAGGGTAATTTGCGTTTTAGGAGGAAGTTTAGAACTTAACCATTTTAGAGAATTTTAGAATGTTGGAGAGGTTAGCTACAGGTTGGATGACAAAAGATGAGGGGCTTCAAAGCGGTTCCTAAGTGAGAAATTAAGGGGTGCCAAGGGATTGTTAGGGTTTCGTTTTTTACTTTCTAAAACACTAAATGGATAAGGTAAGACCTACTAGATATGTTACGCCATAAAATTTAAAAAAAAAAAACCATAAAGGTCCTAGTTACGATTTTAGTAAATTTAGCTTTGATTAAATCTTCAACTAAGATTGTCTACTCTTCAAAACATTATTAGGGAATTTTAAACTTGATTTTTGATATTTCCTAAGAAAATTGGGTATACAGGTATTTTAGTCAATTTTGGAAAATTGGTCCCTAGAACTTAAATATTCCTTCTTAAAGTGACAATGAAAACTTCTGTTTTAACTCGATTACTTCTTTGATTGATTTGGGTTATTTAATCCTCTACACTTTAAAATAAATTTTATCCTCAAAATTTATTTAGTGTTTGGAATAGATGAGGTACTTGCTTCTCATGGTATCTTCCAATTCCTAAGTCGCTTCACATTCTACTTAACTACTCTATTACACCTGAACATACTTGATAACCTTGTTTCTTTAGACCTTCTCTTTTCTATCAATGATCTTAATTGGGTGATGAGCATAAGTTAGATTTGATTAAACTTCCAATTGGTAGAGTTCAACAACTATATTTGTGTTTGAAAACACACTTCCTCAAAAGTGATACATGGAAGAGATCATGCAACCCAAACAGACATGAAGGTAAGGTAGCTACCGGTCAAATCCTCTCCATAACCTTAAATGAGCTGATGTATCTTGGATTTAACTTTCTAGCTTTCACCCCAAACTAAACAATACCCTTTGTTGACGATACCTTAAGGAAGAGATGATCTCTAATTTCAAAGTTTAAACGATCACGAATATTTATTGGTTAGCTAGGCACTTTATTTGAGCTTAAGCACGAGGTTTAGAGAACATAGTATGGCGAGTTCTTATTTCCTGTCCAAGTACTGAGGAGCCTGAGCTGTTGTCTAAACCCAACCTTCCTCAACCCTCCACTTGCTCTCAATTATACACTCTAACCATGGTCATGATGTGTTAACCTTATGTTGAACTAGATGATCCATCCAACACTTCAGCAAATTTGTCCAATAGGTTGGACACCTCGTCCCAAGCTATACCTACTTAGGTCTTTATTGCTTGATTATGGATGGACGTGTTTTCGACCCCTACCTCATGATAAGCAACTATTCGCTAATGCTAACAACTAAGGCCTCCATGTTGAGCTATTTAAAAGTTGTCAACCTATCTAATTCCATCCTAGTATCTACCTCAGTAGAGGCTTCGATTGCTTAAGCTACGACATGTCTCCTCTAATATCCGTACTAGCATGGATGTAGGCTAGATATTCTACTTTGATTTTCATTTGAATAAGTGTTTTTCAGCCTACCAATAGGCACACTAGTAAGGTTACACCTCCAATCTATTCAAAATTTTATTATTTTGATCAAAGACTAATTTTAAGAATTCAAAACCCCAATATTGAAACCCATCAACCATCGTCATTGTCAAGCTTCAACAACCAATTTTGATTCCTAAATTGACTTCTCAATCACTTTTGGTCACTCCCGACACATAGAAACACATTACCAAACTTGAGAGCCACCTCTATCTAACACCCTTAACCTATAAACTGAGCCATAACCTTGAACCACATGACAATAAACAACTACCTCCACTTGCTTTAATGTGATGCCTTCTTTGCCCTTAACAACCACAATAGCGGTTTAGGTAAGCTTCAATTTATTTTATTTGTGTTATAACCTTAGTCTAATTCATTTTGACATCCTAAACCAACTAAGTCCAGAATTTGAAAATAATAAAAATGTAATTCTCTAGGATATTTTCAAATATAAAAGTTTTGATAGTGATATACATAATGTTTTAATATTTCTTATGGAAAAAAAGCATTTGATAAGTAAATGGTATTTCATAAACGAAAATCAATAAGTATATTCAAAGGATTTCACTAGGTCGAGTCAGCTTAGAATTGTTGATTTATGAGCTAGCAAAAGAGTAAACTGGGCTTAGCCCTTCAAGGGATGAGTCTAAGCTATTTCACTTGAACCAGTGATCTAAGGGCTAATTCAATAACTCTTGAATCGTAAGATTTTTTTTTTTTGTTTTTTTCGAATTTTCCTTAATTATTATAGATAATTTGTGAACTATACATTTTTTTTTCTCAATTAATTCTAAAACTTTATATTGTTGTTTGTGAATAAAAAATTTTAATTTTGATTTAATTTTTTTTATCCTGAAATAACTCATTTGGAATGTATGAGCATGAATATATGATGTTATATTATATATATATATATATATATATAGCATAATATATAGTACCAATGTATATTATAGTATATATATATATATATATAATATTAATTATTCTTTATTATATATACTATATACTTGTTTACATTACATAATATACTAGTATATTATATATAATATATAATATATTATGTTTGGATTATATATATATATATTTTTAAAATTTTTGAGATTAGCTCGACCTCGAACTATCGGGCTAAATGGCCTAGGCCTTAAAAGCTTGACAGTTAAACAGTGAGTTAACCTGACGAGTCAGTTTCAAACCAATATATAGTTCGAAACCGGTCTTTATACAAGTCTAAATATATCAACTTGCATATCAACTTTTTCTTGTAGGTCCAGCTCTAAATAAATTGCCACCGCTGTCCAAGTATTTGATGCTTATTGCTCTCCCCTCATCAGAATTCAGAACATGCCTTCGGCATCGCGTCCAGCAATTTGCCTGTCTCTAGCATTGCTTCGCCGTTCGTCGTACAGTATTTAATATGATAGAGAGAGATATCAATTTACGCTACATATATAGCTTCAAATGTTCATAATTTTTTTAATTGAAGTGGAAAAATTACATAAATATACAAAGCAAATGTTGCCAAAACACAGGGCGTAATGAACAATCTGAATTTTTACTAAAAAAGGGACATCGAGAGACCCGCATACATGATGATTTTTCTAAGAAATACGGTAATAAGAACAGCTAATTATAATTAGGATTAAGCATTGGAATCTATGAAACATTGATCGGATTAGTTTTAAGATGAATACATTAAGTCACGAGTAGGTTCAGGTTTCCTATAATCATGAAAAAGATTATAAGATATAACTTGTAAGTTAATATCCCGTAATTTTTCAATATATATATATATTTTTGTCTAGGAAAACATAAATCCATTCTGCATAAATATATAGGGTAATTTGATGCGTACTACCTTTCCTCATCATAAAACGATCTGAATATTTCTTTCTTAATACATATACATGCCTGAACTTTATTAGGGGGACGTGGTATTATAACATATCAGATTATAACAATGTTTAGAAGGACCAAATGATGCATAGTCATAACAGTAATTTCACATTGCCATAGCTTCAACGTTCACTAAGCATCCTAGTGTTCCTTCTAATTTATAATTTGTCGTCTCTCTGGCATCCTCTTTTTCAATTCAATAGCCATGAAGGTTGAGCAAGTAACTGAAATAATTGTTCATAAACTGTTGCTGATTTGCAGTATATAATGCCAAATTATCTTAGAGTGTATGTCATTGACATTATTTACAATTTTATTTTTTCACAAATGTCACAGAATTAATAAAGAATATCAAAAGTGACTACCCTACACCCTTATCGCAGGCACCTAATCTTTCATTTATTATATATATATATATAATAAAGAAAATATATAAGCACCTCTTTCTTCTCATACATTTAAATTTAAAAAAAAATTTCATTTCTAATTTTTGAATTTACTATTGATAGTTAATATAATTACATTCTTTCTAGTGCTTACGTGAAATTGAAATATTTGACTAGATGCATTATATCATCGAGATAGATTGAGCATAATTAAGCTAATAAGATGGTATATAATATATATGTAAGTATACTTTTCAGTTATTCCATGTAACAGTTTTCTTTTATTCATAGTTATTATTACTAAACATGCAAGAGAAGATGAGATAAAAGCAGGCTATATTCTTAGAGTGCTCACAAGCAATGGGCAAATAGCCCGCACTAAAGATTGAGTTTAAAACTAATGTTTTAGATCATAAATATAGATATATGCAAATTTTGATTCTTTTTTTTTTTTTTTTTTGCCATCATGCAAAATTTGAGTTATAGTAAGACTATACCTTTATTAAGTTGCAAAGGAAGCTCCTCTAAAATTGAGCCATCTCAAGTTAAAGGAGACATATCTAGATGAATGAGAATGAGCTTGATGAATTATATGTCATGTGGCATCAGATACTACTGTATGCTGCTTATGAATAACATCCTTCATTGAGATTATGATATATAGAAACAATCAAAATATATTCATTTTCATCACTTCTACGTATCATATCTTGAACGAATGGTATTATTAAATGTTTGGTCTACTTACTTTGTTACCCTTCATATAATGGCTAACCTTAAGCATTAACCCCCTCTTACATATAGGAAGTGAAAAATTATGGCCATCCATGAGCACATACTATTCTTCATCTCATTACTATTTGGTCCCTAGCTGCAATGCCATTATGCCTTTATTAGTTATCTATCACACCTTCAATTGAAGAAATTACTAAAAGACTAATCTATCTAACTTTTTGCCTTTCATATAATGGCTAACCTCAAGCACTAACTCCTTCCAATGTATAAGAAGTGAAAAATTATAACCATCCATGGGCACATATTATTCTTCTTGTTACATTATTCTTTGAGATAGTATTATCCTGATAAATACAATATTTTGAAAGTTATAATTCAAGGCTGTCGTGATCTAATGATATAAATAATTGTGTTCTAATAGGATATATTAGGTTTGATTCCTCGTATTTCAGAGTTATAATATGATGCTTGGAAAAACAGGGGAAAAAAAAAAAAACAACCTTTCCTAGTATAGACATAGAACATTTAACTCCTACAAGAGAGATGTATTTAGATTATATGGATGATCTAACTCTCTGAGATTATATATTTTTTTTCCCCATGTAGGTTTTATTTGTTCATATAATGGTTGTACTGAATAACGTTTAAAAGTTAATTACATATATTTTGCTGCAATATTAATTTTATTTATTATTATTTCAAATTTCACAAATTGATTAATATGTAATTAATTTGCAAAAATAATCGGTCACAATAAATGGAAAATAAAAAAGGGCCATTTTCCTGTTTAATGAATATTAATTTGCAACTAGTTTCTACAATTAAATCAAAGAAAAGTATTTAAAAAATAAAAAGAAAAATACGAGGCCAATTGCTAGCAGCTACAACTACGTGTCAAAGTTTGAGGCCAATTGCTAGCAGGTACAACTACGTGTCAACGTTTTGGCACTAATCCGGCGACTGTTTAACACTATGGGAATAAGTAAATTCTTGTGGTGCCCTCTCTTCACCGAAAAAGGTTTTAATTGGTACGAGGTATTATGTGTAATTATAAATTATATCGAGCAAATGATTATATTAATGGTAGATTTTTAAGAAATTATTGATAGTTATATATTAGGTATATATACAGATAGTGTATATTATCAAGTGACTTACTAAATAGATGGATAAATAACATGTAATTATCAATAAAATTTTAAAATATAAAAATATAATTTATAGTTTTTTAAAAATTAGGCACCAAGATATCCTTTTTCCTGCTTCACCCTTCTCCATAAGCATGAGAAGAATCTTAGGGCATATTTATAAAAACGTGCTTAACACAAACGTTGATACCAAGCACTCTTCTCTTTTTATAATTTGCTCCTATAAATAGGTGTTTAACTTAAAAGAAGCCCTTTATAAAAAAATTATTTTCAACTTATTTTTTCTATATCATAATTAATTAGTTGCTTTTAATTAGTTTTTTCTAATTGGTTTGTTCTATTTATTTGGTATCTTAAAGTATATAATTAGTATTTTAGTTAGTTTTTTATTTTTTTTGTGTAACCCATAAAATAATTAAATAAAAATGAACAACCTTTACATAAAACACTCTATTATAAAGTAAAGGAATACTTAAATGAAAATAAAATGTTACTTAAATGAAAGATATTTAAAATATGACATGAAATGTTAAATACCTGTGTTAACACCCTATCAAAAGTCTTCCCTCCGATTGATCACCCAAAACTTAATATTTCCACACACAACCCCACAT
This sequence comes from Lumnitzera littorea, assembly GCA_024138015.1. NCBI lineage: Eukaryota > Viridiplantae > Streptophyta > Magnoliopsida > Myrtales > Combretaceae > Lumnitzera > Lumnitzera littorea. Next base: position 109,725,511 of record JAMXBB010000008.1, read on the forward strand.
AAATCCTCCCCGTAAATATTCATACCCACCTTCATACAACACAACCACCCCAACTCTCTCTCTCTCTCTCTCTCTACCTACAGTGGATGGTAGCATGTGCAGCACAGACGAGAGTGCAGCGACAACCACAAGCCATTCCACATCCTTGTCTCCACCTCCGTTAACGTTGAAGCCTCTGCCCACAAGTCTCCGTCGGACGGGATGCGGGACAGGTGGTGCTGTGCTTGACTGCAAAGTGAAGTCAAGGACGAAGCTTCCTTCCTCAAGGTACAGAGGAGTTGTCCCTCAGCCAAACGGTCGTTGGGGTGCCCAACTCTACGAGAAGCACAACCGCATTTGGATCGGCACCTTCAACGAAAAGGTTGAAGCTGCACGCGCCTATGACGTGGCAGTGCAGCGATTCCGCGGCCGTGACGCGGTAGTTAACTTTAAGCCAGTCGATGACGATGCCGAGGCAGCATTCCTGGAATCCCATTCCAAGGACGAGATCGTGGACATGTTGAGGAAGCACACCTACAGCGACGAGCTGGCGCAATGCAAGAAAACCTATGCGTTCGATGGGGGTTGCAAGAGAATAATCAAAGATCGCCTCGGCGGCTCTTTCAGAGCGTGTGGGGGTGGGACGGCGCGTGAGGATCTATTCGAGAAAGCATTGACGCCGAGCGATGTCGGGAAGCTTAACCGGCTTGTTATCCCAAAGACGCACGCGGAGAAACACTTCCCACTTAGCGTCACGAAAGAAAGTGTTAACGATCTCAACCGCCACCCCGACGGCGATCTTTTGTCTAGTAGTAGTGCTTCTTGTAAAGGAGTGTTGTTGATTTTTGAGGACGCTGGAGGCAAATTATGGAGATTTAGGTATTCTTACTGGAATAGTAGCCAAAGCTATGTCCTAACAAAAGGTTGGAGGAGGTTTGTCAAAGAGAAGAACTTGAAAGCAGGAGATACAGTTAGTTTCCACCGGTCCGCTGGGCCGGTCAAGCAGCTCTACATCGATTTCAAGCCGAGTGGGAGTAGACCGAGCAGTTCGGTTGACGGATCTGTACCGGTTCATTCGATTAAACTCTTTGGAGTCGATATACTTCATGTTGCTACCGGTGTTAATAGTGGTTGTGGTGAGAGTCGCTATGGTAGTGGGAATTAGAGAAATCTGAGATCATGTGGACGCATCGTTCGGTTAGGGTATTAGTAAGAAACAGATGGTGCATTTCATCATACTCTGGTGTTCTTTGAAGTTTCCTTTTTCCTTTGGATTTCGCGACAAACCCGTGAATTGTAAGAGTAAAAGTGATGGAAAGGTAGAAGCTAGGGTTTTGGATGGACTTTGGAGGATGTGCTTGCAGATTACATAACAATTTTGATAGTCAGTCCTAAAATATATATAAAAAAAATATCTGAAAATAGTAGCTATTATTAGATGGAGAAGATCATTTATTCTTAAAATTTTCACAAAGGAGTAGAATTAATGTTATTAATTTGCTATTGTCTCTATGTTTATTTGTTTTCCGTTTTGTCTAAACCATTTTTCAGACCTTTTTTTTTTCAATATTAGTTTTATTTTAAAAGAAATATCTTACAAATGTTGTAATTAACTTTGGCAGATAAAGATTATACTTAGCCAATGGTCAATAGTAGTGGTTAAAATAAGCGAAAATGTATTTCTTATTTTCTATTAGCATTTTCTATACTTGCTAACAGTCCCTATTGATGACCATTGTTGATTCTATTAAGAGTGTAATCACGTCAAATCGAACCGGCATAATATTGAGTTTAAGTTCAAGTTAAAGCTTGACTTAAAACTCGAAATTTAAACTCAACTTGAATTCGATTAAGCTCTAAATTTTGATTTCAATTTTGATCTCAAGCTCAATTTTAAAATATATATAGTAAAGCTTAAATTTTTATAATTTTTTTCAAAATAACATCGGACTACTTATTTTCATAAAAATTTAAAATAAATTAAAAATTATATCAAACTTGATTAGGCTTATAAACTTGATAAGCTAAGTATTTTTAAACTTAAGCTTGATTAAATCTACTACTCGAGTAGTTTGAGTTGAGTTTGATTTAACTATGATCGAATCGAATTCAAGCAAAACTTGAGGTAAACTTGAGCAGTTTGTGAACTGGCTTGATTTATTTACATCTTTAGGTTCTATCATTATTTGCTATTATAAAATCATTATTAGTAACCTACAATTTTTAAGAATGGTATGAAAACATTTGACAACTACAAAATTTTAGTCTTAGTAAATGTCTAAACAAGTGTGTAGAATACTTTCTTCTAGACAAGCATACCTTAATTAACTTCTTATTTTACTTTTCTAGTGAGATCTTCGCAAAAATGGACTCTCTCGATTTAATTTCTTTCAATTTACCTCTTTAAGATATTTTCATGTATAATTAGTAGTTGAAATTATAAAAAAAAATAATGAAATGATGATATCATAAGGTATTCAGAAAAGACAATTTCAATTATTTATTTATAAATAAAAGTGAGATTAAAAGAAAAAAATTTAAAGTATCCAAATCTGATATTTGCTTTCTATCCATTCCTCAAATACTCTCAAGTGAACATTTCAAAAAGAAAGAAACAGCCAAAAGAGGAAACTTTTAGATGCTAGCTCAATGGGAGTCATATGCTTAGTATTAAAACATAATTACTTAGTTAAAAACAATAAAATTGCATCATGATAAAACTTTAATCTATCACTTGTAATAGTTTCTCTAAACAACATTTACATGTCATATTATTAGGAGTAAATTATACAAAGCATCCTTTAAAACATTAGAAAAAGTATAAATCTTTCTAAAAGTCGGCATTTATCCCCTTGAGAAGCTTACATGACAATTAATTGTACTTAATTAATTAATATTATAAAATATATTAAAAATTCAAAAAAGGAAAAAGAAAAGCTGAGAAATAAAAAGAAAAAAATTGATGTTTGGCCATTTTCAAGAGATAAGCATGGTTAGGAGAAAAAACTAAACCAAACTGAACCATAAAGTACAGTTTAGCTTATTATAACTTTGAGCCATATCTTACAGTTTGGATTAGAAATTTTTTCAAACCATAAAAATTTGGTTTAGTTTGGTTTAATTTATGGATGAACCATATTTTCTAGTTAACAAAGTATATTTATATAACATATAATCTTATATGAAAAATACTGAATTTATTTAATAATACCATAATAGAAGTTGATAAAATTAATAGTTATGTGGCTAGAAAATTTTAATTGTTTATTAATAGTTAATTTTATTTATAAAAAAAACAATGGTATATTGAAGATATATATATATATAATTTATATGTTACAGTAATTAGAAGTTCAATACATATATATTTCAATAAATGCAAATTAAAAATTATTTTAGATGTTATATTATAACAAAAGAATTTTTTTAGTTGTAAGTACTTTATAAAACAATTTAGTTTAGTTAAATAAATTGGTTCAATTGATCAATTCAATTGATCACTCTCAAACCAATCATAAATTTTCCATTTCGTTGAGATTGAGAATATTCTAAACTAAATTAGAAGGAAAAACTATCTATTTGATTCAATTCGATTCGATTTATAGATTAATTTGGTTTGATTTTATCTACTCCAATCAGTTTCTTACCGTCCCTAGGTTGAAGGTAATCAACTACCAGTTAAGGAAAGCTATACGATTTCTAAAATTTTTCAAAGGCCTTTAATATAATTTGGCCTATTATTATTATCATATCTTACCTAGTATTCATTTCATGAAGGACTATACTATACAAACAATGAATCATCTATCCAAAAGAAAATGTGAAAAAAAAAAAGAAAAAATCAAAATGACAAACCATTTCATTTTTCTATGTAAAAATTATGCACTCGTTTTGTCAATATGTTTGCAATCAACCATTTGCCTAAAAAAATAATTATAGGTTTTCTTTTTGAGCCTTTTTAACTACCATTCCGAGGCAACCTAATCTTAGACACTATACATATATGTATGTGTATGTGTTATATGCATAAACTTTATGTAATGCTTATAATTGGCTTTAGCATAATTGATGATACATTCATATCAAATTTCGTAATAATTGTTATACTGTAAATTCTAGATTAATGTTTATTGTTTCTAAAATGCTATATCAGTGGTGTTTCCATTGATCATGATCAAATATGTAAATACATGGCATAAGTTCCAATAATTATTATTTCTACCACATATGTATTTGACTTTGATTGATTAAGACACTATCAAAATAGAATATCCATCCATAAATCACTAATATATCATTCATTATGAGAAGTGGATCTTGTCCATTTCATTCAAATTATTATGTTTGTTTCTATTTAATTCTTTCTTTCTTCCCAACATTCATTTATCAAAAGTTAATTAGCAATTCTTACTTTTAAAAAAAAATAGAAAAGCTCATTGGTAAATGCTAAATTTTTACTACTGTTAAAAATTCACATGGTTTTTGTACATGATTCTTTTTCAAATGAAAAAAAAAAAAGGTATAATGATGAAATTTTTCTATAACTAAAATAAATGTGGACATTTATCTTTAGGAATCCTTGCTATATTATTGCTATACAATCATAAGATAAAATTTTCAATTTGAATGAAAAATTATATGACGTGCTTAGTTTAATCATCCTATCCTTTTTCGTTTCTTATTCAATTAAGAAAATAATAAGCACAATAGCATAAATAAAATACAAATATAAAAATTTATAGGAGATTTTTTTTTCTTTTTTTGCCAAAAGAATCTACGTGAGATTAGTCGACATAAGTGATGACGAACTAGCTTCAATACCAAACCACCATGTGGGATCTAAGAACTGGACCTTACCTAACAAGCGGTTCATAGCCCACTAATCGACTTGGTGGGTTTACAAGTTAGAGACAAATTAATGTTCCAAATCATAGACCCACTAAGTCAATGGTAAAGGGGAAAGGAATAAAAAAATTGTATAAAAATACTGCTTCTAAAAGAATATTTTCAAGATATAGCACCCAAAATCACCTCTTGATTTTACTTTGCAATCCAAAATCGGGATTTTGGTTCAACAACGATACATTACATGATTTCAAATTGGATGAAAATCGCCTCCGTAAAAAGTGATTTTGGATTGCAAGGTAAAATTGCCTCAAAGCATTATATTCTTAGGAATATTTTCTCAGAAACAGTATTTTGAGGATCTTTTTCACTATTTTTTTGTTTCTTTTTCCCATGGTAGGTTACTTAAAGAAATCAAAACAAAAATCATAAACTGCTTCTATATTGTAGCTATTAACAATACAAAAATTTAATATGCTACTATTAAGAATATGGGCTCTTATGCTATATTGATAATATATTTAATTTATAATTAAATTTCTATATTTGAAATTATTATGATGAATTAAAAGAATAGATATATGCTCTTGTAATGTTGTCTCTATCTGGAAAATAAATCATTTGAAATTACTTTAAATAAAGTTATAAATCTAGAGTTTTGAAATATTACATGACATTATTCTTCTGTTCTTTTGTAGGTGATATCAACATGTGGCTACATTGTCAAAGAATAACTTTTAAAAAACTTAGAAAAATAACTTTAAAGGGTTCAGGTTCTTTCTCTTGAACGTAAGATGAATTTTCCAAGCACCTTACCAAAACCAAAGTCGTCCTTTTTGAGTTTGACCATCCCTTGCCATATTTGGCCATATACAACCAAACCCTAATAATTTCATCTCCACCTTCATGAAAGACAACAACCTCAACTTGATCATTCCTCTCTCTCACTCTCTCTCTCTCTCTCTATGTGTTTGTGTGAGAACTCATTAAAATCTTTAACTCACAGCGACAACTCCTCCACAAAAATAAACACACACATTTCTTTACAATAATGGATGGCATGAGTAGCACGGACGAGAGTGCAGCTACAAGCCTTTCCACATCCTCAACACCGCCACCTTTAACGTTGAAGTCTCCTCCCACAAGCCTCCGACGGACGGGAGTCGGCACAGGTGGCGCTCTACTTGACTGCGAGGTGGAGTGAAGGACGGAGCTTCCTTCCTCAAAGTACAAAGGAGTTGTCCCTCAGCCAAGCGGTCGATGGGATGCCCAAATCTAACAGAAGCACCAGCGCCTGAGGCTCGGCACCTTCAACGGCGAGGATGAAGCTGCACGCGCCTATGACCTGGAGGCGCAGCGATTCCGTGGCCGCGACGCCGTTGTTAACTTCAGACCCATCGACGACAACGCTGAGAAGGCGTTCCTGGAATCCCGTTCTAAGGACGGGACGAGCTAGCGCAATGCAAGAAAACCTATGTGTTTGATGGCGATGGCAAGAGAATCACCAAAGATCGTAGCGGATCTTTCGGCGGGTGTGGTGGTGGGACGGCGCGTGAGGATCTATTCGAGAAAGCGGTGACGCCAAGCGATGTCGGGAAGCTTAACCGGCTTGTTATCCCAAAGCAGCACGCGGAGAAACACTTCCCCCTTGGCGTCACGGCAGCAAGTGTTAACGATCTCAACCGCCGCCCCGATAGCGATCATTTGTCTACTAGCAGTGCTTCTTGTAAAGGAGTGTTCGTTGAATTTCGAGGATGCCGAAGGCAAAGTATGGAGATTTAGGTATTCTTACTGCAATAGCAGCCAACGCTATGTCCTAACAAAAGGGTGGACCAGGTTTGTCAAGGAGAAGAACTTGGAAGCCAGAGATACGGTTTTTTTCCACCGGTCCGTGGAGCCAGACGGGCAGCTCCACATTGATTTCAAGCCGAGAGGGAGTAGACCGAGCAGTTCGGTCAACGGATCGGTACCGGTTCAGCTGGTTAGACTCTTTGGAGTTAGTATATTTGATGCTGCTACCGGTGTTAATAATGGTTGTGGTGGGGAGAGTGACAGGGGTAGTGGGAAGAAGAGAATAATGAGAGATCATCATCATCAAGTGGGCATGTTATCATCAGGGTGGGTAAGAAACTGATGATGGTTCAGGCTTTGCCTTTGGCGACAATCTTTGTGAATAGTTAAAGAGGGAAAGCGATGAAAAGCTGGAAGCTTAGCTAGGGTATGGATAATATTAATGGAGGATGGTGTCCGTCTTGCAAGTTGCAAAAAACACGTCTGATACTCTCAGCCCTAGAGTAAACCAAGACGCTCACATCACTAGCTTTTATTAGGTATGGTGAAGATCATTTCCCGTTAATTTTTTCCACAAACCAATTTCTAGACTTCTTTTTTTTTTTTTTTTTCCAAAGTATTTGATTTGGTATGATCCAAACCTTGGAATTATTAAGTATTATAGTAAATAATTTTAAGAAATTGTGGTTTTTGACGACAATTATTAGGATGTTAAGATTTTAGCTGATAACTAGTGATAGTAGTTAAATTTCAGAGTCATTAATAATAGTAACAAATAAAGGAAACGATCGTTGCATTTATGATAATTGACAATCGCATTAAAAATGGTCGTTTGCTACCATCCATAACCTTTTACTATCACTTATTAGTAACTTTTCAGATGATTATGATAATCTTCAAATTTTGACTTTACTAGACAAAGTTTATAACTACTAAAACAATTGCAGACCTTCATAGTTTGTCTTTTCCTTTTCTGGCAAGTGTTCCTTCACTTTCCCTTTCCTCAGAATTCAGATATATCACCCTTTGGTTAGATAGTGTTTCATAAATTTGGCAAAAAAAAAAAATCCAAGAGGCATTTCTATTGATAGAGTACGCCAAATATGCCAAGATCTCTAGTGTGTTCAAAGTTACTATAAATTAACAAAGCCGGATAGAGTATGCACAATATGCCAAGATCTCTAGTGTGTTCAAAGTTACTATAAATTAACAAAGCCGGTACTTTCTATAGCATTGTAATTCTTACTCTTTTTTCAATTGTTATAAAACCTAGATGGTTAGATAGTATTTTGGATTGATGAGAAGATCTTTATTAATTATTGATCTTTTCTTGGGCTTGCATCATATTGGAGAAGCCTCACATTCCACTTATATCCAAGATCAAATTCAATCCTAAATGTTTTCTAAACATCAAACCTCTCAATTAGGCTAACATCAAATTAAAAGGGAATTGAATAATCTACTTTAACTGAAGTTTGATTATTTATCTTTAGCTAAGAACACGCCCAAGGTCTACTAGATCCAACTTCTCCAAAAGCCAATCTTGCAACATTCATCATATTTATATTAATTCAAAATTATAAAACTACAAATCTAAATATTGTACTTAATGTGTACTAAATTTAACTAAAATTACCTAGGAAAATTGAATTATACTAATTTATGTGACACTTGTGCTCCACGTGAAGGTAAAAGGACTTCATCACCTCAATTGATCTTCTTTGATACTTATAATATTCCTCAAATCACAAGTTTTGAGTTATTGATTTTGTCAAATTAATTAAAAAATGAAACTTAACTTATCTATGTAGAAGAATTACTTAGTGAATTGATTAGAGATTCTTGTTCACTTATAATTTACTAGAATTTACCAAAAATTGATTGAATTGAATAACATTTGAGATATTTTGATCTCCATCTAATTGTAAGTGAGGTGTAAGCAAGAGCAATAAGGTATTACCAAAAAAAAAGAGCGATAGGAAGAGAGAGCCTCCAGATTTTCCTTTTTGTAAAATTAGTTCTTATAATTACTCTAATTACTTTATGCCTATTTCCCTCTTAAATGCACTTAAAATACAATTTATTAAACTTCTCTAACCTATAAAGTATAAGAGTAAAGGGTATAACTTAGTAAATAAAATTTGTCCTCCTTAAAATTCGTAAGTAGCCTATATACTTAAATATTGTACTAAGGTGATTAAAGATTCATCAATTTTATAACTAAATATGTACCTAACCTAATATATTATATATGTGATTCAAATTACTACTAGATATATTTGTTAGATAAATTATTAAGTAAGCTTGTTTTAGATTCAAATAGCTAATTAATCCTCCTTGTAAAGTGGCATAGGAACAAAATGACTAAGGCCAAATCGATAAATTACTCAATAACTAACTTTTAAATATTGCAAGATCCACTTATTACTATCCTCCATTTAATATCTCTTAGGGTTTTAGCTATCTTAAAGAGTACTTTACTTATTCATTTAGGATAGCTAACTCATAGGGCACTACCAACTTTTTAATACTTTTAGGGTTCTTGGCAACTCATAAGAACACTACCCTTACCACTTTTCTTTTTAAGTTTTTTGTCACCAAATTCCCAATGGACTAATCTTATGATAGATAGCTAATCGTAATGCTTCTTAGGATAAAGTTGTCTCTAAGGCAAATATGGTATCTCTTTTGTCTTTATGACAAAATTTTACTCAAACTTTATTACAAAAAATGGTAGTTGTAGATATCTTATTTTTGCTTACCGTATAGTTTTAGTTTTAGTGTTAGTGTCAGTGTTAAAGGGTCCTAATGAAAATAATAAATAATAAATAATAAAAATTTTTGAAAAAATGATAAAAATACAAAAAAATGAAAAATTCTCAAAAAAAGAAACATTATAAAGATTTTTAGGAAAATATATTTTTTAGAAATAATTGATTTGGTTTTAGCTCATTTTAAGTAACTTTATTTTAGAGAGTCACATAATTTAAATATAATTTAATTGTACTAAATATTAAGGCGTAAGCTAACGACTTAATGGATAAGCACTTGAGCATTGGCGTTAGGTTGGCTTAATGTCAGGTTAGCTTGGTGTCGTGGTTTAAATCTCATTAGGCATACATGTGTTTTTTATTTTTTTCTTCCATTTGCGAAAATTAGTTGAGTGTACAGTATTCTTTTTTAAAAAAATCTAATTTTAAATTTCATCAAATCTTTGAATCTAATATAATTATGTTTAAATCATAATTAGAGATAACGCAAATTTGATACAATAGTGTTAAATCCAAAAGAATAGAGATTTATAGAGATTCAAATCTAATTTGATTTTTATTGATATGGATTTAAATCGATATAGAAGATTTGATATGGAGTTCTATATATAACGATAAAAAAAATTTCCTTCCATTATCCTACTCTCTCCTTTGATAATTCCATCCTCAATATACAACACTCCACTAATCAGTTCACACACACATGATTCACTACACTCTACGCCATTCATCACTACAACGTAAGCATGATTGTCAAAATCGTGATTCTACTATTCATTTTAATACATAAATCGATAGAATCGTATAAACTCTTATAAAATCGGTAAACTCGTAAACTTATAGAATTGTACATGAATGTTCATAATTTTAACTAAAAAAAATATTATAAAATCATAAACTCATAGAATCGTATTTTTGACTCATGATTTTAACAACTATGCCGTACAATACATGCCTCACATGTCCATACTTCGCTGCAGTAGCTCCATGGGTATTGTAATTCATCAATCAACAGCACATTGCAATCTAAGCACATACACGATCCAAACAGCCACACTACACAACCACTTTTCCCCTGACCAATAACACACTCACACAATAGGATGTCAACTCGATGTACGGTAACCATCTTCAACACTCGACTAATGTTACTATAGCACCCATCCACTCCAACAATAGTTTGTCATTTTGATTTTTTTTTTTTTTCACATTTCCTTTTGGATAGATGATTCATTGTTTATATAGCATAGTCTTTCACGTAATGAATAGTGGGTAAGATCTGATACTAATAACAGGCCAAATTATACTAATGACCTTTGAAAAATTTTAAAAATTATGTAGCTTTCCTTGATTGGTAGTTGACTAACCTCAACCTTAGGATAGTAAGAAAATGGTTAGGGTACATAAAATTAAACCAAATTAATTAGTAAGTTGAATCAAACTGAACCAAAAAGATAGTTTTTACTTCTAATTTGGTTTAGAATATCCTCAATTTGAACCAAAAAGTGTGTTAATCAAACCAATTTATTTAACTAAACCAAATTGTTTTATAAAAATATAATAATATTTTAGTTGTAACTAAAAAAATTCTTTTGTTATAATATAGCATCGAAAATAATTTTTAATTTACATTTATTGAAATGTATATGTGTTAAACTTCTAATTGCTCTAACATATAAATTATATATATATATAGCTTCAATATATCATTGCTATTTTTATAAATAAAATTAACTATTAATAAGCAATTAAAATTTTCTAGCCATATAAATATTAATTTTATCAACTTCTATTATAATATTAATACATTATTATTAAATAAATTCAATATTTTTTGCATGAAATTATACATTATACAAATATATTTTGCTAACTAGAAAATATGGTTCATCCATAAACCAAACCAAATTAAATTGAAATTTTATGGTTTTGAAATATTACTAATCCAAATCGTACAATATGACTCAAAGCTATAAAAAGTCAAACCACACTTTATGATTGAGAAATTTTATTTCTCAACTTTTCTTTTTTTTCCCTTAATATATTCTTCTTTTTTATTTTTATTTTTTGAAATTTCTAGTGTTTCTTATAATATTAATTAATTAAGTACAATTAATTGTCATGTAAGCTTCTCAAGGGGATAAATGCCGACTTTTAGAAAGATTTATACTTTTTTTAATGTTTTAAAGGATGCTTTGTATAATTTACTCGTAATAATATGACATGTAAATGTTGTTTAGAGAAACTATTACAAGCAATAGATTAAAGTTTTATCATAATGCAATTTTATTGTTTTTAACTAAGTAAATACGTTTTAAAACTAAGCATATGACTCCTGGAGCTAGCATCTAAAAGTTTCCTCTTTTGGCTGTTTCTTTCTTTCAAATATGTTCACTTGAGAGTATTTAAGGAATGGACAAAAAGCAAATATTGGATTTGGATACTCTAAATTTTTTTTTCTTTTAATCTCACTTCTATTTATAAATAAATAATTGAAATTGTTTATTTTTTTTAATACCTTATGATATCATCGTTACATTATTATTTTTTTATAATTTTAACTATTAATTATACATGACAATATCTTAAGCAGGTAAATTGAGAGAAATTAAAAGAAATTAAATCGAGAGAGTCCATTTTCACAAAGATCTCATTGGAAAAGTAAAATAAGAAGTTAATCATGGTATGCTTATCTAGAAGAAAGTGTTCTACGAACTTGTTTAATCATTTACTAAAATTAAAATTTTGTAGTTGTCAAATGTTTCCATACCATTCTTAAAAATTGTAGATCACTAATAATGATTTTATAATGGCAAATAATGATAGAACCTAAAGGTATAAATAAACTAAATCGGTTCACAAACTGCTCAAGCTTGCCTCAAGTTTTGCTTAAATTCGATTCAATGATAGTCAAATCAAACTCAACTCAAACTACTCGAGTAGTAGATCTAGTCAAGCTTAAGTTTAAAAATACTTAGCTTGTCAAGTTCACAAGTTTAATCAAGTTTGATATAATTTTTAATTTATTTTAAATTTTTATGAAAATAAGTAGTCCAATGTTATTTTGAAAAAAATTATAAAAATTTGAGCTTTATTTTATATATTTTTAAATCGAGCTCGAGCTTAAAATTGAAATCAAAATTTTGAGCTTAATCGAACTCGAGCTAAGTTCAAATTTCGAGTTTTAAGTTGCTTTAACTTGAGCTTGAACTCAATATTCTACTGATTCGATTTGAAGTGATTACACTCTTAATAGAATCAACAATTGTCATCAATGGGGATTGTTAGCAAGTATAGAAAATGCTAATAGAAAATAAGAAATCCATTTTCACTTATTTTAACCACCACTATTGGCCACTAGCTAAGTATGATCTTTATCTGCCAAAGTTAATTACCATATTAAAAATCACTATTAACCATAACCTGTTAAGATTATAGAACATTTGTAAGATTTTTCTTTTAAAATAAAACTAATATTGAAAAAAAAAAAGTCTGAAAAATGGTTTAGACAAAACAGAAAGCAAATAAACACAGAGACAATAGCAAATTAATAACATTAATTCTACTCCTTTGTGAAAATTTTAAGAATAAATGATCTTCTCCATCTAATAATAGCTACTATTTTCAGATTTTTTTTTTTATATATATATTTTTAGGACTGACTATCAAAATTGTTATGTAATCTGCAAGACAATGCACATCCTCCGAAGTCCATCCAAACCCTAGCTTCTACCTTACCATCACTTTTCCTCTTACAATTCACGGGTTTGTCGACAAATCCAAAGGAAAAAGGAAACTTCAAAGAACATCAGAGTAAGATGAAATGCACCATCTGTTTCTTACTAATACCCTAACCTAACGATGTGTCCACATGATCTCAGATTTCTCTAGTTCCCACTACCATAGCGACTCTCACCACAACCACTATTAGCACCGGTAGCAACATGAAGTATATCGACTCCAAAGAGTCTAATCGAATGAACCGGTACAGATCCGTCAACCGAACTGCTCGGTCTANTCTACTCCTTTGTGAAAATTTTAAGAATAAATGATCTTCTCCATCTAATAATAGCTACTATTTTCAGATATTTTTTTTATATATATTTTAGGACTGACTATCAAAATTGTTATGTAATCTGCAAGCACATCCTCCAAAGTCCATCCAAAACCCTAGCTTCTACCTTTCCATCACTTTTACTCTTACAATTCACGGGTTTGTCGCGAAATCCAAAGGAAAAAGGAAACTTCAAAGAACACCAGAGTATGATGAAATGCACCATCTGTTTCTTACTAATACCCTAACCGAACGATGCGTCCACATGATCTCAGATTTCTCTAATTCCCACTACCATAGCGACTCTCACCACAACCACTATTAACACCGGTAGCAACATGAAGTATATCGACTCCAAAGAGTTTAATCGAATGAACCGGTACAGATCCGTCAACCGAACTGCTCGGTCTACTCCCACTCGGCTTGAAATCGATGTAGAGCTGCTTGACCGGCCCAGCGGACCGGTGGAAACTAACTGTATCTCCTGCTTTCAAGTTCTTCTCTTTGACAAACCTCCTCCAACCTTTTGTTAGGACATAGCTTTGGCTACTATTCCAGTAAGAATACCTAAATCTCCATAATTTGCCTCCAGCGTCCTCAAAAATCAACAACACTCCTTTACAAGAAGCACTACTACTAGACAAAAGATCGCCGTCGGGGTGGCGGTTGAGATCGTTAACACTTTCTTTCGTGACGCTAAGTGGGAAGTGTTTCTCCGCGTGCGTCTTTGGGATAACAAGCCGGTTAAGCTTCCCGACATCGCTCGGCGTCAATGCTTTCTCGAATAGATCCTCACGCGCCGTCCCACCCCCACACGCTCTGAAAGAGCCGCCGAGGCGATCTTTGATTATTCTCTTGCAACCCCCATCGAACGCATAGGTTTTCTTGCATTGCGCCAGCTCGTCGCTGTAGGTGTGCTTCCTCAACATGTCCACGATCTCGTCCTTGGAATGGGATTCCAGGAATGCTGCCTCGGCATCGTCATCGACTGGCTTAAAGTTAACTACCGCGTCACGGCCGCGGAATCGCTGCACTGCCACGTCATAGGCGCGTGCAGCTTCAACCTTTTCGTTGAAGGTGCCGATCCAAATGCGGTTGTGCTTCTCGTAGAGTTGGGCACCCCAACGACCGTTTGGCTGAGGGACAACTCCTTTGTACCTTGAGGAAGGAAGCTTCGTCCTTGACTTCACTTTGCAGTCAAGCACAGCACCACCTGTCCCGCTTCCCGTCCGACGGAGACTTGTGGGCAGAGGCTTCAACGTTAACGGAGGTGGAGACAAGGATGTGGAATGGCTTGTGGTTGTCGCTGCACTCTCGTCTGTGCTGCACATGCTACCATCCACTGTAGGTAGAGAGAGAGAGAGAGAGAGAGTTGGGGTGGTTGTGTTGTATGAAGGTGGGTATGAATATTTACGGGGAGGATTTATGTGGGGTTGTGTGTGGAAATATTAAGTTTTGGGTGATCAATCGGAGGGAAGACTTTTGATAGGGTGTTAACACAGGTATTTAACATTTCATGTCATATTTTAAATATCTTTCATTTAAGTAACATTTTATTTTCATTTAAGTATTCCTTTACTTTATAATAGAGTGTTTTATGTAAAGGTTGTTCATTTTTATTTAATTATTTTATGGGTTACACAAAAAAAATAAAAAACTAACTAAAATACTAATTATATACTTTAAGATACCAAATAAATAGAACAAACCAATTAGAAAAAACTAATTAAAAGCAACTAATTAATTATGATATAGAAAAAATAAGTTGAAAATAATTTTTTTATAAAGGGCTTCTTTTAAGTTAAACACCTATTTATAGGAGCAAATTATAAAAAGAGAAGAGTGCTTGGTATCAACGTTTGTGTTAAGCACGTTTTTATAAATATGCCCTAAGATTCTTCTCATGCTTATGGAGAAGGGTGAAGCAGGAAAAAGGATATCTTGGTGCCTAATTTTTAAAAAACTATAAATTATATTTTTATATTTTAAAATTTTATTGATAATTACATGTTATTTATCCATCTATTTAGTAAGTCACTTGATAATATACACTATCTGTATATATACCTAATATATAACTATCAATAATTTCTTAAAAATCTACCATTAATATAATCATTTGCTCGATATAATTTATAATTACACATAATACCTCGTACCAATTAAAACCTTTTTCGGTGAAGAGAGGGCACCACAAGAATTTACTTATTCCCATAGTGTTAAACAGTCGCCGGATTAGTGCCAAAACGTTGACACGTAGTTGTACCTGCTAGCAATTGGCCTCAAACTTTGACACGTAGTTGTAGCTGCTAGCAATTGGCCTCGTATTTTTCTTTTTATTTTTTAAATACTTTTCTTTGATTTAATTGTAGAAACTAGTTGCAAATTAATATTCATTAAACAGGAAAATGGCCCTTTTTTATTTTCCATTTATTGTGACCGATTATTTTTGCAAATTAATTACATATTAATCAATTTGTGAAATTTGAAATAATAATAAATAAAATTAATATTGCAGCAAAATATATGTAATTAACTTTTAAACGTTATTCAGTACAACCATTATATGAACAAATAAAACCTACATGGGGAAAAAAAATATATAATCTCAGAGAGTTAGATCATCCATATAATCTAAATACATCTCTCTTGTAGGAGTTAAATGTTCTATGTCTATACTAGGAAAGGTTGTTTTTTTTTTTTTCCCCTGTTTTTCCAAGCATCATATTATAACTCTGAAATACGAGGAATCAAACCTAATATATCCTATTAGAACACAATTATTTATATCATTAGATCACGACAGCCTTGAATTATAACTTTCAAAATATTGTATTTATCAGGATAATACTATCTCAAAGAATAATGTAACAAGAAGAATAATATGTGCCCATGGATGGTTATAATTTTTCACTTCTTATACATTGGAAGGAGTTAGTGCTTGAGGTTAGCCATTATATGAAAGGCAAAAAGTTAGATAGATTAGTCTTTTAGTAATTTCTTCAATTGAAGGTGTGATAGATAACTAATAAAGGCATAATGGCATTGCAGCTAGGGACCAAATAGTAATGAGATGAAGAATAGTATGTGCTCATGGATGGCCATAATTTTTCACTTCCTATATGTAAGAGGGGGTTAATGCTTAAGGTTAGCCATTATATGAAGGGTAACAAAGTAAGTAGACCAAACATTTAATAATACCATTCGTTCAAGATATGATACGTAGAAGTGATGAAAATGAATATATTTTGATTGTTTCTATATATCATAATCTCAATGAAGGATGTTATTCATAAGCAGCATACAGTAGTATCTGATGCCACATGACATATAATTCATCAAGCTCATTCTCATTCATCTAGATATGTCTCCTTTAACTTGAGATGGCTCAATTTTAGAGGAGCTTCCTTTGCAACTTAATAAAGGTATAGTCTTACTATAACTCAAATTTTGCATGATGGCAAAAAAAAAAAAAAAAAAGAATCAAAATTTGCATATATCTATATTTATGATCTAAAACATTAGTTTTAAACTCAATCTTTAGTGCGGGCTATTTGCCCATTGCTTGTGAGCACTCTAAGAATATAGCCTGCTTTTATCTCATCTTCTCTTGCATGTTTAGTAATAATAACTATGAATAAAAGAAAACTGTTACATGGAATAACTGAAAAGTATACTTACATATATATTATATACCATCTTATTAGCTTAATTATGCTCAATCTATCTCGATGATATAATGCATCTAGTCAAATATTTCAATTTCACGTAAGCACTAGAAAGAATGTAATTATATTAACTATCAATAGTAAATTCAAAAATTAGAAATGAAATTTTTTTTTAAATTTAAATGTATGAGAAGAAAGAGGTGCTTATATATTTTCTTTATTATATATATATATATAATAAATGAAAGATTAGGTGCCTGCGATAAGGGTGTAGGGTAGTCACTTTTGATATTCTTTATTAATTCTGTGACATTTGTGAAAAAATAAAATTGTAAATAATGTCAATGACATACACTCTAAGATAATTTGGCATTATATACTGCAAATCAGCAACAGTTTATGAACAATTATTTCAGTTACTTGCTCAACCTTCATGGCTATTGAATTGAAAAAGAGGATGCCAGAGAGACGACAAATTATAAATTAGAAGGAACACTAGGATGCTTAGTGAACGTTGAAGCTATGGCAATGTGAAATTACTGTTATGACTATGCATCATTTGGTCCTTCTAAACATTGTTATAATCTGATATGTTATAATACCACGTCCCCCTAATAAAGTTCAGGCATGTATATGTATTAAGAAAGAAATATTCAGATCGTTTTATGATGAGGAAAGGTAGTACGCATCAAATTACCCTATATATTTATGCAGAATGGATTTATGTTTTCCTAGACAAAAATATATATATATATTGAAAAATTACGGGATATTAACTTACAAGTTATATCTTATAATCTTTTTCATGATTATAGAAACCTGAACCTATTCGTGACTGAATGTATTCATCTTAAAACTTATCCGATCAATGTTTCATAGATTCCGATGCTTAATCCTAATTATAATTAGCTGTTCTTATTACCGTATTTCTTAGAAAAATCATCATGTATGCGGGTCTCTCGATGTCCCTTTTTTAGTAAAAATTCAGATTGTTCATTACGCCCTGTGTTTTGGCAACATTTGCTTTGTATATTTATGTAATTTTTCCACTTCAATTAAAAAAATTATGAACATTTGAAGCTATATATGTAGCGTAAATTGATATCTCTCTCTATCATATTAAATACTGTACGACGAACGGCGAAGCAATGCTAGAGACAGGCAAATTGCTGGACGCGATGCCGAAGGCATGTTCTGAATTCTGATGAGGGGAGAGCAATAAGCATCAAATACTTGGACAGCGGTGGCAATTTATTTAGAGCTGGACCTACAAGAAAAAGTTGATATGCAAGTTAAGCGAATCACTTAACTTTGCTTATTTGGTCTTAAAAACTAGGTCAAGAAACAAGAGGAAGTTCTTACGAGGGTGGTTGATTGTGACATGAGGCATAGTCTTCAAGAGGTAAGTTTCTTATTGAAAATCCATTGTCCAAATAGATTCCAAGCTTAGTTCCTTAGGATTTCTTCTTTTTAGCAACAACCTCTTGGAGTTTTAGCTTTTGGTCATTTTTTGCTTATTGGAAGCTCTTAAGAGAGGCACCACACTTAGAGTTTTACAAGCTGCAATCATAGGTTACTTGAGGTAAGTCTTTCATCTTCAACTTAAAATGAGTGATTACGCATAAGATTAGTGGATCAAGTGAAGATATTAATTCTTTGAGAATTATTAGTACCTCATCTTGAAAAACATGACTTTAGATGGACTTTAGGGTGTATTTAACTAGTTTATTTTGTATTGAGGGTGTTCAACATGCTAATGAAGAGATTAAACAAATATTAGCAAGGTAAAAGTTAGATTTAGGAAAAAATAATTTGGTTTCTTCATTCCCTAAGCCATGTTACCATCAACAACCTGTGGTTCTTGCTTTATCTTTTTTATTGTTTCATGATTTGACTTTTATAATAAGTTTAAATGGTGTTATGGTTGCTAATCTATGGATTAGAGAGTGATTTAATAGTTAGATAGTTTGAGTGCACAACTTATCTTGCTTAGTCGTAAGTTTAAGGTGTTAAAATGAATAAAAGAACTCTTTGGCTTTTATTTTATAGAACTCTAGCATATTACTGTAAGCCCCGTAATTTGATGTTCCCAAATTAGTATATAAAATTTGGGGTAATCGCATAAATTGTTTGACAAAGCTCAAAATTTATGATAAGGATAGGAATATTAATAGAAGTGATGCCATAAGTTTGGATTTAAGAGAATAACATAATAAAATATTATATTATTAAGCTATACGTAAATTATCCGTTATTAATCGAAAATGCATAAAACAAGTTTCGATAATTAACGAAACATAAAAGATAAAATATATGCATACTAAAAATCATAAAATAACTTAAATAATATTTAAGAGTATTTATTTATATTATATGTGAATTTACATGTACGGAATAATACCCAAAATTACCTAAAAAACGCATATATACACTTAATAATACTAAATAAATTCAGAAAATAATAAAAAATTATGGAAAAATTACTTGGCAACCCGTAACATTTTCCTTAAAGGTGTAGCAATGTAGGGGGTGTAATTTAGCAAGGTTAGATAAGAATTAAGGCACTTATAGTCTATTGTAAAACCAACATCTTACATATAGCACTTAAGGAAATTAACCACCAACCCTAACATTCTCTATAAAAACTTGAGAACCCCTTTCATAACCAGTTTAGACAAAATAATACCTGAGAAAAATATAGAGAGGTTAAAGAGAGCTTAACTTATTTTTTAGAAAAATTATACAAAAAATAGGTGAAATTAGGCAAAACCAGAGTACCTACACCAAACCGACACCTAGGAACGAACCAAGACCACAGGCTAAAGGTGAACTCCACACCTGGGCTGGTGGATAAATGGGTGGTAGCCGAAGGTGGCTACATAGCGATTTTTTTAGTAAGTTTGATAGTCTAATTTTTTTCTAAAAACACTAAATATTTATGAAAAATTATGAAATTTGGTATTCTAGCATATTTTTATATGTGGTTTTAGAGAGAAATATTATTTTGTTCAAATTGGGTCCCAAAATGTATCATCCTTAACAAATTGACTAAACCAACTAATTTCATTTTTATTTTCAAAAACCCAATTAATGTTGTTTCAACTCCAAAATTTTCCCGTAAGACATCTATTATGATTATTAAATTACTATTAAAAAATTTTCATGCAAACTATTTTTTATAATTTTATTTGAATTTTTTACTCAAAAATCCTATTAAAATAACTATTTACCAACCTATATTTAATAATTTTTCAAGCTACTAACTTAGATTCTGATTTGGGGTGAATTTTGAAGCCTTATGGTGTTGAGTGATGTTGATAGATAAACCTTATGGTGTTGGGAGTATTGGTTTCACATGTTATGAATTGGAGAGTTGGTATATGTGTATTGTATAAGGTTATGAAGTAAGGGAGTCAAATGGAGTTGACTTGAAAATTCAAATAGAACTATGCTGTATGAAGGGTTTTAAATCTAATTATAAATCGAACTTAGGAGTAGTATGCTAAAATGTGGATTATACCCGAATCAGAAGCTTATTTAAAAGCAAGTTTAAAATTAGGGTTAATAAAAGTGCATTAGGAATTCGGTCAAAATTTAAATCAAGGACCACAATCAACTAAGTTAGAGGTTGTTAGGTTTTGTAGTTAGGAATCATATGTGTAATTGGGAGCTACATTAGAACCTGATTCGGAAGTAAAATCAAAATCAAAATCAAGGCTTGTAGAAGTATAATAGGGAGTCAATTAGAACCTGAACCAAAGGTTACATTCACCTGAATAAATTGTAGGAAATAGGTTAGAATGCATTTATTAGAATTAAAATGAAGGGTAATCAGAAGCTAAACTAGAATTTGATTCAGAGACTAAATCAAAGTTGAAATCAGAAGCAATTTTAAAACCTAACTGAACATAAGTAGTAATCACAAGAGACTTAAATCTAAATAACTAAATGTAATAATACCATAAACTGAGAATAATAATTTATAATATAGAATAAAGCTTATATACATAATTTGTATGAGTATTGAAATTATATTTATGTTATAGGGATGAGTGATAATGCTATACCATGAAATTACACCTTAATAAGCATGTGCAAGGATCTAAGTAAGTTTGGGATCAATATGTTACTGTATTTTAGAATACTATATCATAGTACTTAGAGGCCTAAGATTGTACTTGTAGATAATAAGAATGTACATATGCTCATGTGTGCTTCTCTAAGCTTTATTATGTGCTATTGGAGTACTATTATGGAATGTGATTAATTGTATTAAGTAATATCGAGTTATCACCTTAAATGGACCTAACTATATTGGACTTGAAACCATAATTTGGTCATACATTGTAACCTATAAGGGGATATTTAGGGTTCTCTAACTAAATACCAACCCATTCGATATAGATAGTGTTGTAACATAACAGTCATTTCTTTATCTTTAATCGAACTAATTGATAGGAGAGGAGGTTGCGACAAAGGTAAATGTAGTAGTTTAAGGTACTCATAGAAGGAGCAATGTTTCAATTATATAAACCTAGATTAGATTGTCAACTGTTACATTCATGCTAAAACTCCTTAACTCGAATTACAGTAAGTGAAATTTCTCTAATTTTACAACTGTAATACCCCATTATAAATAAAAGACAAGAATATTATTAGAGTTATATTATGTGAAAATTTAAAATTTTGAATCTTATATTTCATAAATAATTAATCAAATAAATTTTAGAGAGGAATCAAGTTCATTAGAAAAAATAAAATAAAACATTCCAAAACTTTGAGAAAAATAATAATAAATAAACAAATAAAAAAATTTTAATAAATTTTAGTGTTCAAATATAATACATAGTTTAGCGCAAAAGTCAAAACTTAAAAATATCGCGCTTTTAATACTGAACAGCTAACTAATAAATGAATTAATATCAATGTCTCCAAATATATGGAAATGGCATAAAAATATTAACTCTAGTATATTTTCATAGTTTATAATAAATTTTAAGCCATAGCCCCAAAACATTGATGTAGAAAATAAGTAAAATCACTGCCCTACCCCCTCAATCTCTTTCTCTTTCGACCCGTGTCATTTTAGTCACGTAAATTTTTGGCACTACTTATAAAGAAATAATCAAATTTTTTTTCTTAGGCATGTGGGACTTATCTTCTTTTGTTTGATTTACACTTGTAGACCCAACACAGTGATGCCTCGACTTTCTCCTTATCTAATTCATTGTCTACTCAATAAAACCACAACTTAAATTCATCTACATAAACTACCTCAACCCCTCTTCAAACCTAACACCACGACTAAGGCATAGCCACCACTATATTCTCGAAAATCCTGCACAAAAAGAGACTACCAGACTAATCACTTAACACTTGGAAATTTTTTCTAAGTGTCAGAAATACCTCTCTAACCGTATCACTTTGAGTGTCAATTTCTCCTACCATCAACCACTAATTGGAAAGCCACCACCACCACTTCAAAGTAGGCATAAGATACTATAAGTAATAGCCATTAGCATGACTAAAATCCGACATTACAGTAAAATGTTAGATCTCAAATTTCAAGTAATTCTCTTCTCTTTTTAGAAATTGCAACTTTATATATGTAAATGTATCCAAATAAAGTTTTGATTTTTACCAATATATCTTTGTAAAAATTATAAGAAATAAACTTGATATATACTAGAATATATTCCAAACAACTTTATTAAAATAATGCGCTTGGAATTGCTTAACATGTGAAGATTAAAATCGAAACATAACATATGTATGTATATATAAATGGTCATGTTTTATAATGGCTAGTGGAGCTTCTTTGAATTAATTTTCAAATGTGTTTTTGGAAAGATCTCGGTAAAATATTTGCATAATCCAAAAGTGCACATAAAGTAGATTCAAGATATGATAATTTTATGTGATTAGAATAATGAATCAAGGAAGAAAAGTTGGGTTAAAATTCGACAATTATGTAGAACAAAAAAAAAAAAAAAATCTGCAACTTGGATGTTGATAAATACTAAGTTGATTTATCCCACATGGAAAATTTATGCATACTCCATCCTCTTCATAATACAATATGAGTAAGTGACCATGGAGAAACATAGTCCCACATCATTTATTTACTCATATCCTTCCTTCTATATAATAATACATGATTTTACAGAAATTATAAAGAAAATGAACAATAAAACACAAAGAAATTTACTTAAAGTTGTTATGAGATTTGCACACAATAATTGCACGAATTGGTTCTACTCCTTAGCTTATTTTCAAATGAAAATTAGTCCCATATGGTTTATCTAGTTACTGACCGACTCGTATATATTAGTTAGTGAAAGGAATAAGAGTCAATAGTAAACAAAAAGAGGATAGGTGCATTAGAGGCTTAAGATTGTAGGTATTAAGGCTTGTTATATCTTTTTTTTTTTTTCCTTCTAACTACTATATATCTTGAAGAATATTTTATAATGGTTATAAGAACACGTATACATATAGAAACAATATGTATATGTATATTTATATATATATTTTCTCTTCAGTAATATATATATATATAATAAATAAGATAATTTGAATAATAAGAGATAATTTTCGACAGGCTTTAGTAATTCAAAATACTTATTATTTTATGGAGATTTTAATAATAATAACTAAATAACTAGATGAGGAGATTTAAATAAAATTCGGTTAATCAATTTATTTTTAAAATCCAATTTCATCACTTAAAATATATATATCTATCCAATTGACATTGCAAATACAATGGACTACCTCAAAGACCATAACGAAAAACATTAGGAGTACATGTGAGCATCCCTTTCTTACCTGTTAGAATGCGAAGTAGCCGTAAAATTTAATGACCACTCATCCTTTAAATAAGAAATTTCGATTTCACTAAAGTAAATCGTATGACTTGACAAATTTATAAATGTTGTTTTGATGAGTGAATGTTATGTGGTTGCTAGTAAGAGTACGTGATA
Organism: Lumnitzera littorea; assembly: GCA_024138015.1. NCBI lineage: Eukaryota > Viridiplantae > Streptophyta > Magnoliopsida > Myrtales > Combretaceae > Lumnitzera > Lumnitzera littorea. The sequence continues at coordinate 109,749,602 of JAMXBB010000008.1, forward strand.
GACATAGTTCAAATACAATGACTTGAACTTGGAATTATCTATTATGTTATGAGTAGTATTATATGAATTTTGAATGGAAATGAAGTTATTATAAATTGATTATTAGTGTTTCCATTAGCACATACATTGAATTGCAAACATTGCTTATAGATAGTTATTGCTCGACTATTATTGAAATTGACTCACATATGCCTAAGAATTGTTGCTCGGTTATTATTACATGATTTACATCACATGCATTCATGGAATGGCATGAAAACGACTTAACAGCCATATTTTATAAAGCTCGGTTTTGATTAAAGGACTCAAAGGTCATGTTTAAAAACTCGATTCAAGAAAAGATGACCTAAGGGTCACGTTGAAAGCTCGGTTTACATAAGGGGACCCACGGGTCGCAAGTTGTACAAAGCTCAGTTATTTTCAGCAAATAAAATTGTATGCTCGGTCTTGAGCCGCCAAGTATCACTCAAATATTTTGCTCGGGACCAGCCAAATGTTGCTTAAATAATTTGCTCGGGAGTCGCTAAGTGTCGCTCAAATATTTTGCTCGAGAGCCCCTAGGTGTCGCTCATTGTTTGTTTGGTTAGGATACTAACTAGTGTATATCATGTGCATTAGCATAAGCATGCATAAGCATCTATTGATTGTCAAATTATGTTAAGCTTGGTTATGATTGATATAGCTGTTTGCTACAATTGTTGTAATAATGGTAGTAAGTTGTATTTGGATATGCTCACATTGCTGTTTATTATTTATTGTATGCTTTTGCTCACTTGGCTTAATGCCGAGGGGTTCGTTTTGTTCTAACCTTAGGACCTAAAGATAGAGATAACACCGGAGCCTAGGTTAGGATGGGAACATCAAGAGCAAGGATCAAATATTATTATATTATAAAAATAATGTTAAATGACTTAATTAGTTTATGTTTGACTTATGAGACCTTAATGGCCATGGGCACTATGATGCCCTTATGTCATGTATCCTAAAAGATGTTTCCATGGTTCTTTATAATTACACATTGTTATAAATTATAAACAATACTTAGTTTCTAACTAGCCTTATCCTCAACTTAAGGATGGCATAGCAATGCATCCCTTAAGCACCAATATACTAGACAAATAAGCCTTAAGAGGTGGGGCACTACAACAACAAACTAAACAAAGTTGTACGATAATATTTGTTTGTTGCATTGCGTTAGCTAGATAATTGATAACCTTGTTTGTACTTGTGTATAGTCTTTTGTCTCCATCTAATTTACTAAACGATTGTTTGCTCTCGTTCCTATAGATCATTTCGCAAGTACTAATTAGAATGCTGCCTTACAACTACGTTAAAGTTAGTCACTGCTGCATTTTGGGGGAGTAAGGTCTTAAATGGACAAACTACTAGACTTTTGAAGATGTTACTTTTATCTTTTGGGTCCAATGTAAATACAAGAACATAAATATTACCTAGCTTAAGTTGCTAGGATATGTAAATATTTTCTAAACTATTGAAGCTTAATATAAGCTTAAAAACTTTCACATGTAAAATAATGATGTATTCTTATGAATTATTTACTTCAAAGCAAGTCAGTCGCGAATATCCTGTGTAAATTCAGCCTATGATAGTGGCTATGAGGTCGGTTTTTATCTTAAATTGATTTACACGATAAAACTGTTATAACTTTATTGCTTGGGGCATGACAATTATCGTGTTTATGAATGTTGAATTCATATGTTAGATGAGACCGATAATGAGAAAATTGATGATTTTAAGAGTCAATAGTGATATCAAGACCATAACAAGCTCACATATTAATCTAAATGCAAAATGTTACCATTTTGTTGTTAGGAGAATGAAGTTAGTTGAATAAGGTTAGAATATAAAAGTTTCCATCATATTGTTTTTCATTTAAGTAACTTGCTGATGGCATGTTCAATAGCCTAATGTTTTACTGGTGAAAATTCTTTATTTAGAATGCCTAGAATAAGAAATTTGCATGAGAAATAATTAATTCCTTTTTATAATTGATGTTGCATAAGGTAGTTATGAGGAATCTTGTAAAATTATTATGTTAATGATGTAACTTAAGGCCTTAGAAATTGTAAAGAGAAGAAATGGGCATGAATTGCATGCTCAGTGAGCTTAAAATTTACCTAGAAACTATACAAGTCTTAGTTATATAATAAATGAGCTTTATAATAATTTGAGCTTAAGAAAACAATTGTTGGTTAGGCCTTCATATGGATTGGCCCTTTAAACCCACCCATGACCCATATAAGGCCCACCAAGAACCAATTTATCTAACCGTATAATCAGTTCTCTCAAAATACATAACATACCTAAAATAATATGACATAGTTATTAGGCTTAAATGAAATATGACTTAGTGAGCCTAAATAGATAATTCGATTTTCCATTCTATACCCATATTCCATAAGGGCTTGACTAAATAGGCATATTGACCTAATACAAAAATTAATATAATTAAGCCTAATTGGCCTAAAATGTTTAATTTATCTAATTAATAATTGGGTCTAAATTACAAAGTAGAAAGATGTAACACTAACCCAACTACACATCTAAATGGGCTTAAAAGCCCCATTTTCCCTAAATGGGCCCATGTACAAAATGGATCATAAACCATAACTTCTTATAAATTTAGGCATTAATTGAATGAAATTCCAACTTGGGCCAAATGTAAGAATTAATTAATTAGACTAAACCCCTTGAACTAATTAAATGCCTAATTAAGATGCTTAATGGGCCCAAGTTTTACCAAACTAGTTAAGCCCATTTTCTTCTTAAGGTCCATACCTTACATGAATGCACTAAAGGGACCTAAACCTTAATAGGCTAACCCTTGCCTTAGTTAAAAAGGAAGCCTTAGATCCATGTGATTGCTTAAGCATAATAAGAACTTGGCTAATAATTAAAAATGGATTTATATTATGTTTAAATAACTAACTTGTAAATTTTATCTCTTAATTGCATAAACACCTAAACATTCGCTTGGTTTAGGACTTAGCATTCGCTTCTGGAACTTTGACCTCTTTGGGTATGAAGTGACTTTCATGTTGCATACCAAGATAAAATACTAATAAACTTGACTAATAAATAAGCTCAGCTAATTAATGTGTGTTGCTTTTGCTTGGTTATCTCAAGTTGAAGAGTGACATCTTTGGACTAGGATTACAGCTATGATCATATACCTTAGGATGATATGGCAATTTAGGCACCAATGTCCATCAAGGAATGGTAGGATAGGTAGCTGATGGATGGAACTACATTAGATAATAGGCATTACAAGTGGAGCAAAGTTATATTAAGAGTCTTTTAAAGGAATGAGAATCAACAAACAATGTGGTATAAATAGACTATGAGCAATGAAGGTCGCATAATAGTGTTCACATCTAGACCAAGCTATTTTTGGTTTTGATTGTGGTTTTTAGATTGACATGGAAGCTGCCTACTCCTGTCAACCCCCAATAATCACCATGGTGATATTAGACCCTAAATCTCCCATCATGTTATCTAGTGATATTGGCTTTAATAGGCCTTAAGGGAGCTTATAAATGCTTTAAGCCTATTTACAACAATAATGGGTTTCTATTAACTATTATAAGCTCTTGAGTAAAGCCCAAGCCCATGTCCAACCCTTGGAAGGCTAAAGGAAAGGATAAGCTATAATAATAAGGCTTAATCTCAACTGTCTATCTTAGAGTCATCCGATGGATAACATTAACCTCTGAATTCTATAAATAGGAGGCATCTTTCCTTATTTGATTCATTCAAAACATTAGCAAGCTTAAGATAAACACTAGAACTCTGCTAAAATCGCTTCGCTAAAATCACTCCAGAGAGGATCAAATAAGCAATTCAATCAAGAACAATCCAAAAACGATCAAGAATACTAAGTTTAATCCATTATCACACTGGCACATTCAAGATACCAAGCTTGCCCATTCTTTCTCTCATGCCTCTTCTTAATAACATTCCTTCACGTGTCATTAGCTCAAAACATCTCCTAAGTCAACCAATATGCCTATCACATATAATCAACTAACTACAATAACCCCACCACACAAATTTTATATTGACTTTTACTTGTTTTTGGCTTTCTAGGCCATAGACTTATATATTTATGCTATGTGGCTCCCATCAAAGCCTTTTTGAAATCCTAATTAATCTCTTTCGTGAACCATACTCTAAATGTTCTCAAAAGTTAATGAATGATTTGATAAATTTTAAAATTAATTGGATACCACTTGAATAATAGCAATCGTACATAATCTACTTAAGTAGGTGATGTGGCTACTATCATGCTACTAACACATTCAGCATGTCATACTTAAAGCAAATACATAAAAAGTACATGGAATGGCATATTTGTCCTTTTCACCACCTTTCCCCACATTTCTTATTATAAAAATGATATATTCATTATAGGAAAAGTAGAGCAATTATTGTTATAAATTCTAATCAATTGTTGCAATTGCTGATTTTTAGGGGAAATTATATTTTTATCAAATAAAACTATTCTAGTTATTTTCTTAATGTGGCCATAACTTGTACAATAGGAACATTTTTTTATTTTTTTTTTACCTAAAACATTTTTTAAACTCTATAATTTAAAAAATTGTTGCAAAATTAATTTTACTACTATAGTATATCTAGTACTTTTAAAATGCTAGAAAGTAATAGTGGTATAAAAGTGATGGATATGAAATGATAGTAATATATATTTTGCAATAGTTTTTAGATTGCAAAATTTGAAAAGTGTTCCAATGTATAAGTTATAGCTCTAATAAGGGGAAAAAGAACTACTACAGTTGCTCTTTATTAAAAATAAATTATCGCTATAAATTAGCAACTGCAATAATTGATAACTTGTTGCTAATTTACAATCCATATTGCTCAATTTTCTTATAGTGATTTTTATGTGTCATACTTACTCATAGTAGTGAATAGAAGGAAAGATCTAATAATTGTATGATACATAAATGTTGTCTCACATTTTTATTTGTTTATATCTATTAATAATCAATACTTATGCCTTATGACATTCTATGAGCTGCGCTCTATCGAGTTGATTCAAAAGAATTTCAGTTTATCAACTCTCTTATTTTGCATCATTTTAAGTCATTATAGGACTTCATTTATCTACTATAAGAAATTAAGTGTAGGTTCTAAGTGTTGTGCCACAAGCTTATATCAAGAAAAATGAAACACAGAGAGGCATATAACTACTAACATGGGCATGTTAACCAACACAAACTCAACAAATGACAACATGACCATGTTAAGTGGGAAATGAGGAGAAGAGATATCCATGGTCACCAATACGGACATATTAATGAGAGTGTTGACTAACATGAGACAACATGGCCATATTGAGTGAGAGAATGAGTAATACCCGTTACATGTTATATATATATATTGTATAAATATTAATAAAATATTAATATATATTATGCATCCAAATCATAGGTAACGGTAGATTTTGAAGATATCTATTCCATTATTATTTGTGTCAATTAACACGTGATATATAATATCTAATGAATCTTTTTTCATAGCATTAGCTCTCGAAAACTTGTACATACCTTACTCTTTAACGCGAGATAGAATTGGGCCTTCAAGGATACTCTACACATCATGTAGAAGCTTTTTTTGCCCCCTCTTTACAAGTAAGTTATACTCATACAATGAAGTGCGAGTTTAAGTGATAAAAGGAAAGTTCTTACGTTAAGTCACATACCAATGACTTCATATTCTGGTACATACATATAAATTTAGTACAAAATGCAAATTCTAGTTAAAGTCATCGATATTAGAATTTGCACATTGTATCAAAATTTGTATGTTTATACATATTTTGGTAACAAGAATACGTATTAGTTAGAATCTGTGTATTATACTAAAATATGTATATATGTATGTATTTCAATTCCATACATTACTTCATATGAAGTCCCTAATACATGACTTAAATAATTCCAAGATGTCTTAAGTAAAAGAAGTAGATACTGTGCATAGGTTCACTAGTGTAATATAACCTAGGCATGCTTGTAGATGATGTCCATCCATTTACATTAATGCTTTCACTTTTTTTGTTTGCATCCAAGCATTTAGGCTATGTAGACCAGCAACTTAGGTCATGCGGCTCGATTCTAATATAGACCATGGTGCATCATCACTAATGCAATCATTTTCAAATTCGTACTCGATACGATTGCATCTATCCATGACCATGGGTATACTTGATTTACTAGCTTTCCTACCAAGTGTTCATAAGACATTAAAGGGAAAAGGCAAGAAGAAGTCCTAAACCTTTTCAAAGAACCCTAATTGAATCCATACAAGAGGAATCCTCAGTTGAAGGAATAAATAAAAAAAAAAAAAAACAAACTAAATCCAATTTGATAGGTATTTATCAAGACCTAATCTACGAAGAAAAACAACCTAAAACCTTAAATATTTTAAAGAATCCTCTAAACAATCGAAAACAAATATCTTAAAGAACCATAAAAAAATCGAAATCCTAAATTCTAACTGAAGAAACCTTATCTCCAAATCAAAACCTACAGGGAAGTAAAGAGTAGGAAGATTAAAGTTCACTTTTTTTATTTTTAGGGTTTCCATGTTTAATTTTTGTTTTGCACATAATAAGTATATGAGCATATTAAAGGAAAAAAGAGAAAAATGAGATAGCCCTTAAATGATTGATTCAAATTTTAAGGTTTCGAGAAGAGGCTACCTAACAATCAATCATAGTTTTAGAATTTAGAATTTTTAAAAATGAAGGAGAAGAGGACCATTAGATTTAGGGTTTAAAGGGAGGCTTCCCAATCGTTTTGAGATTGTGTGCATAAATAATTAGAAAAATTTTAAATGCATAGTTAAAAAAAGTTAAAGAAAGAGAAGAAATATTAGATTTCATTCGAAATTTCGTATAATTTAACACTACACTTGGATGATTTTAATCCTACATGTCTGATAATATTCTATAGGAAAATTACAATGAAACCCAAAAAGATAGTTTTTTAAAAAAGAAATACAGCGAAGAAGAGTATGGAACAATCTAATGTTTTTCTTAAACGAAGTTAAAGAAAATTATACTTTTGAAAATGTTTAGGTAAGCTTAATTTAACAAAACTCATATATCCTCAGGATCACTATTAAATAGTACCAAAATATAACCCTACTCACAATGTCATATAAGATTAATAAAGGTCTTAGTTTGTGGCTTATATGCACTAGTTTAATGGAAAAGAACCACCAATAACGTGATCCACATGTTGTATATATTCTTGACAAGCTTTCTTTTAGTTTATTACCATAACTTAGACACCTTCTCGTATGATTCGAATGAAAGTATCTTTGTCTAATAAGAATAACCTAATAAACGATACATGTATTAGTTATATGATCACATTCCCTATAGACACTTAATTAAGTTACTATAGGTATATTTAGAACTTTTTGATACTGATATTTCAAATTACCACCATTGACTATCTTATCATCCTCATATCTTAACTTTAAACTCTAATCATTCAAGAAACCATTTTAGTGAATTATGTTCGAGCTTATTTGAATAAACTACACTTACTAACACGTATTGTCTTTCATTAATTAAAAAAATAAATAAATAACGGTTAGTAAGTACAACACATAAATACTTGCTAAAAGAAATATGCTAAAAGTAAATTTATAAAAGGTGCTTAGCACCATACTCACCCTTTATATGCTATGCTCCCAATGGTGCTTGAAAATGGAGGGTTACTTTGTTAAGACCCATATAAGCTCCTCAAATCATGTCTAAGACACTCGAGCCTAAATTTAGAGCTTTTAGGAAAAAGTTATCTAATTAAGCCCAAACTTTATAACTAAGATAAAAATAAATTAGTTGAGGTGACCTAGTGAAGTTAGATTTTAAAAATAATTACCAAAAATCTCAATTTTGCTACTAGAAGTATCATTACTTAATATAGTACAAAATTACTCAGAACACCTAAAATCAAGCTCGAAATGCTACGAAAACATAAAGATAAGTTAATTAAGTTATAAAATGAGATAATATAGTATAATTTACTACGTGAGTATACATGTATTTTTATGAGTATAGCCGATATAAATAATAATTATACCTGTAAATTAACCTGAATGTCTAAAAATATATAATACATAATGTCACATGACTCCAACCTACTAGTTTTCGAGTAGTTTATATCTTCTATAGAAAATATATATATATATATATTTATAAGTTAGGTCAATACGTGTAGAATAATTTATCCTAATGTTACTAGTAACCACAAGAATATGAATTTTGATAATAAAATAATAAGTAGAATAATACTACTAATGACATCAAATAATATGTAAAAGTAATTGAATTAGTATAAACTTAGTTGGTCGGATATCCCCTCTTTATTAGATTGATTAGAAGCATTCATAGGTATGAGAATGTTTAAATTACATCTAAACATAAATATATAACCATATAAATTAATAAGAAATTAATTGAAAATTTTAGTGCTTGAGAGACATTTTAGATATTATGATTTATGATAACGTTTGTGGAATTAAGTTAAACTCTCATAACTAGGAGAAAATTTAAATGAAGTAACCATATGGCTTTAATATTTCAATTTAAGCTTATTTTTATAAAATTTTATTAGAAATATTAAGTTTATCAAGTCTAATCACTATAACGTAGAATTTCATAATTTTAGATATAGCTTAAGATAAATCTTTTAGAATCAACTACGTGATTTTAATATTAATATTAGTAAGTAAAATATCATATAAGATGTATATGAATAAATCTCAAATAATTAATATAACTTAACTATATATTATATGTTACTAATATTTTTACTAATAATTATGTTAAAACTCACCCAAAATAATAATACATGAGAAAAGAAAATAATACATGAGAAAAGAAAATTTCAACTATGAATTATTTTTTATTAATAATGCTAACAATGAAAAGAAAGAATATTCTTTGAAAGTCGAATTTCGAGTTTTTTTTTTAAGATTATTCTAAAGTTTTATATCAAACTGATATCGAATTGGACGCTTTAAAGGGGTAAAGTCAGGTATGCCTAATGTAAACTAAGTCTAATATAGCAGTTGTAAAGTCAGTTTCTAACTTAGGATGGCTCACACAGCAAAACTATTATAATTCCACCTTTTCAAGGTGTAACGGTTCTAAAGTGGTATTAAAGAATTATTTTTAAGAATTTGCTCAGAAGTGTAATTCTTAAGAATGTATCTTAAAGTGTCATAAATAAAAGAAAGTAGATATCGAAATAATAAGAGTGGGCAATAATAAGTAAGTAATGAAAGACTGTATTAAAAAGTTATAGTATAAACTAATTGTACTATCGAATTATTATACATATTAACCAAGATCTCTTATCCATTTATAGAATTGTAAGGAAGGATCTTAATGAGAATTCAAGTGCTACTTGTTATGAAAAGCAATTGAGATGAATGAGAAGGCAAGACATGATGGAGGGGAAACTATCCAAATACGATTTACAGGATCATCCTATAGAGGATAAAATATTCACATTTGAGATAGTAGTTATTTATGATGTTGGAAAATCAAATGTTAATAGAATTTATGAAGTAATTGATATTCTAGATTTCCCTTTGATTGAATAATAGAGATGTGAAACTGTATGTAGAAATAATGATGTAGTGGAATTGCATATGGAGTGGGTTCAATGATTTGACGGTATACTATTTATGCTATTGTTAGTCAGTACTAACATCTAAAGTAAAATCTACATGTTAACTTATTAGCTTTATCATATGCTTAGGTGTCCTTACATTAGTTTAGTTCATGTGACTCACTCCTTAGTCAGAATCATTCCTTGCTACATCTAAAACCTTGTATATGTTAATGTTTTAGCATCTATTAATAATAATTTAATTTATTAATGGTAGATTCTATCCATAGTTTTCCTTTATCGATCAACTTGTCTCATGTATATAAAAAATTTAGTTCTTACATCAGCCATAAATGACCTTGTAACATGCCTTAATTGCGTGTTAATAATTTAAAATATAAAAATTTTGTCTAGCAAACATTACTTAAGTTTAGGAGTCATTAAGCAAATTATTTCCATTAATCTTTGTTGCAATTTCCTTATACATGTCCAAGTGGTGAAGCTTGAAGTCATACTTTAGTTTACTTTATTTTTAATAATTTTTAGCCTTGTAGGGAGTATTGAGTCCATATTTAATGGCCATGCCATTATATATATATATATATATATATATATACATACACATTTATCAAGTATGAACTATATGATAAATTTGTATACGTTCTTTTAATATAAATTTTATTCTATATTATTAACTTTATACTTCAAATAAATTATATCCTTGGTACATTGTATTTTGAATCTCAACTTTCAAGTTTTCGATAAATATCATATTATCTTACATCTATACTGAATAGAATTTTTCTATATATATAATTTTTTTTTTTCATTTTAAGAAGTCAACTTTAGTTTATACTTGGACTCATTTGTTATCTATTATTTTTTTCTTTCATTATTAGTCAAACAATAGGCGTACATGGTATCATTTCGATGTTTCCTTAGAACTAAGACACATTGTCAAGTTTAAGTGCTTAGTGTTGGTTTGTAGTAAAATTAGTAATAATTCACATCAGCTATAGTTATTTGCATCATAATTAGTTTCGTTTTTAAGTTCAAATCCATGCATATAGCAACGTGAAAGATTAAGTTAAAGAAATATAGTCCTATCAGTACATATAGCATTGTGAAGCATATTATCATGTATGTATTATAATTCATATATATACACACACATACATACCTATACATACATAACGTATTACTTATCATGTGCTTCTAGCAAATTATTACATCAATTAGAACTATTAGTTATCTATTTTAAATAATTTATCTCTACTATCTTATTATATTATCTCAAGACTTAATTTTCAAGTTTCTGAGAAGTAACAAGTGATAACCATTAATTTACCTTCTAATAAATTGAAGTTTTTTTGTAATATTTGTTTATGCGAGGCACACTATATGGAGTCAATTCTTTTAACTTTTATGACCACGTCTTAAGTTTAAGTGCACCATATTAGCAAGTTTGGATATAAGTTTTGATTTACTATGGAACTCCTTAAGTTAATAGATATAGAGTTTCTATAGTGAGTAAATTATACCTTAGAAAGAGCACTTTAAATATATTGATTAATTATCAGATCTTTACAAAATTATATTAATATAAGTAGGAGTGCTCTTTTCTGCTATACTGAGTGTCTTGCCTAATGGAATATAAAGAATCATGACTTGAGAGTTCCAGAGGAATTCCGTAGAGTGCGAAAGGGAAGATTTCAAGGTAAACCTTAGAAATGATTTGAGAGTGTAAATAAAGTACTGATTATGGTCACAGTTAAATTATAAGGTATAAAATAGATTAACTCGAGGAAGTGAGTAGAGTGTAATGGAATTTAAAAGATGCTATAGGGATTGATCCAAAAAATCAAATCGAAAATTGTAGAGAAGATAGGGAATATTGAATTGCTGAAAACAACAACATTAAGTTTTGAATGACAAATATGATTAATAATAGTGAAATAAATTAAGGATATAAGGAACTAATTTTTATTGATTAAAAAAAAATTATGATCATATCTGAGTAATCTTATAACTTTAGTATATATATCAAATATTGGATATAAAGCAAACCAAGTGAATTTGATACGCAATAACTATGAAATGTTGATACTAATATGTATATAGGGGTTTTATAGAAGTTTTATAAAATTAAGCAAGTTGTATCTGAATTTGATAAGAGTAAACTGAAGATACCTATTATAAATCTAATTTTAACATACACTTCTCGTATCTTTTAAATGCATTCTATTACAACTGTAAAATAAGTTTTTGTAGTTAAAATGTTTATTGATAATCTAAGAATTATAGAAGTCCTCATACTTAACATTAGGAGAGAAACATTAAAAAAAATGTTAATTTAGTATTTTGTATGGGAAATTTAGAATTTATATTTTTTTTATCCACTTAAAATACTATTGACCTAGGAATTGTAAAATTAAATTTTATAATGATAAATAAATGTCAAGCAAGTACAATGTATATAAGACTAGTGATCTTATAAAATTAGAACTTAACTATAAGATATTTACGAATAAAATAAGAAATTGCTTTCTAATAAACTAGATTTAGGTAAGTATATTGTATAATTATAGAAGTTAAAATGTATGTTGCTTAATTATAGAAATTATTATGTATGTAGATATAATTTCATGTTAATTTTAGGAGTTAATACTTGATCATTGAATTTGAAATATGCAATAACATAGAAATATTTACATGAATGCAATATTATAACTTTGACTGTAAATTACTATTCCATAGGTACAATTTGTTACGTATGTTAACTATATTTCATATAAATGTTAACTCGCTCTTGTCATGAGGTTTATAGTTTCTTTATATTTTGTATCATGAAAATGTATAGATAAAATCGTATGTTATATTCTAAAGCAAATATATATTGTTGATAAAGATGCATGCATACAGTAGTCATTATTTATAGGCTAGTTAGAATTAACTCATAAGAATGATTGATGCAATATTAGAAAATAACTTAAAACCTAAATATAAAATGCTATTCTTATTACCTATAGAACTAGTAAAGCAAGAAAACTAAATTTTTAACTTAGTAGCAATTTATAATTTCACGATAACCAAACAAATCACTCCCTTAAAAGACAATAAGGTTAACCCCATAATGCTCTGACAATGAGAAAAGACATACCAGGAGACTGATGTTAGAAATAATCTTAAAAATAGTAACCCTATCATGTTAATTGACAGGTAAAATCTTAATGCAACTTCAAAGTGTTTTGCTAGAACTATGAATTATTATAGATCAAACCTTTAGCATAGTATAAACTGTCTAATATCATAACAAATGCCTAATATGAGAGTGCTACCTAGACACCCTAAAGACATGTTGATGACCTCAATAAATAAAATTGATGGGTACTTTAAACTAATCATATCACATACTTCACATCCAACATAAGAAATCAATTTGAAAGGAGGAGAATCAAAGAAAAGCATTAAGCAATAGTCAACAATCCCTATTAAAAGAGGAAGATCGATAGATATAAACCAAAATATAACTAAAATACAAGGAAAGCATACACTTCATAAATGCAATGATAATGGATAATCAAGTAGAGAATGGCAAATCTATGATTATCAAGTCTCTTCCTTATTAAGTCTCTTGTTCTCACCAAAGTACTTTACCTTTTATCATGTTTAGTCAAGTAATGAGTTCATATCGGTACAAAGGTGAGTTTATTGATTGAGAGTCATGTTAGTTGCTATTGAGTTGGGTTAAGTCGTAAAGATTAAAATTTTCGACCATCTCATTTGAGTTTGAGGTAGACAAATGTCCAGATTTTCTAAGCTCAATCTTATTGACATTACACTAAGGTATATGAAAGATCGAATTAGTAACTATGAAAATAACTAAAGTTAGCGATGCAGAATCGTCACCAGGAACTCTTCAAAGAAAAAGGTAAGTAATAGGTTTTTATCAATAAGTAAGTAGTTATTATGCTTAAAATTAAAGTTTTAAGGATAAAACTTTTTTAAGGGGGCTAAAAATGTAAGCTCTTAAAATCGTGATTAGGACAAGAAAGCTTAGATTTAGTAGCTTTTAGGGAAAAGTTATCCTATTAAATCCAAACTTTACAATTAAGATAGAAAAATTAGTGAAGTGATCTGGTGAAGTTAGATTTTGAAAATAATTACCTATAATCTCAATTTTTCCCTTAAAAGTATCATTACTTAATATAGTACAAAATTGCTCAAAATCCCTAAAATCAAGCTCGAAATATGACAAAAACTTAGAAATAAGTTAATTAAGCTATAAAATGAGATAATATAGTATAATTTACTACATGAGTATATATGTATTTTTATGAGTATATCCAATATAAATAATAATTATACTCATAAATTAAACCGAAAATCTAAAAATATATAATATATAATGCCACATGACTTCAACCTGCTAGCTTTCAAATAGTTTATATCTTTTATAGAAAGAATATATTTATAAGTTAGGTTAATATGTGTAAAATAGTTTATATTAATATTATTAGTAATCATAAGAATATGGATCTTGATAATAGAATAATAAGTATAATAATATTACTAATAACACAAGATAATATGTAAAAGTAATTTAATTAGTATAAACCTAGTTAGCTGAATATCTTCTCTTCATTAGATTGATTAAAACCATTCATAGATGTGAGAATGTTTAAATTACATCTAGATATAGATATATAATCATATAAATTAATAAGAAATTAGTTGAAAATTTTAATATTTGAAAAATACTCTAGAAATTATAATTTATGATAATATTCGTAGAATTAAGTTGGTCTCTCATACTTATAAGAAAATTTAAACGAAGTAATTGTATAGCTTTAATCTCTCAATTTAAGAAAGCTCATTTATATGAAACTTTCTTAAAAAGATTAAGTTTATCGGGTCTAATCGCTATAATGTAGAGTTTCGTAATAATAGATACAGCTTAAAATAAATCTTCTGGAATTAATTATATGATATTAATAATTAATATTGACGAGTAAAATATCATATATGATGTATATAAGTAAGTACCAAATAATTAATATAACTTAACTATATATTATATGTTGCTAATATTTTTATTAATAATTATATTAAAACTCATTTGAAATAATGATACGTGGGAAAAGAAAATTTCGATTATGAATTATTCTTTATTAATAATGCTGGCGATGGAAAGAAAGAATATTTTTTAAATATTTTAGAAACTAGAATAGGTATTGAATAAAATATAATAAATTTATTAAAATATCTATAAAAATAATAATAATTAACCACCTTAGAATCAAACGGTCAAAATGCCACCTTTATAAATATGGCTTTTTAGCCATTTCATAAGGCATCAGGGTGATGAGGTGAGAGAGAGAGAGAGAGAAGAAAAGAAAAGAAGAGAAGAAGAAGAAGAAAAGAGGACTAAAGAATTTATTTTTCGATGTTCGTTACTTTCAAGTAACCTCGTTTTTTATAAATTATAAGTGTTATTGTTTTTTTTTTATATTTAATAGTTATAGAAAAGAGATATCCATTAATTTATCATTTTTCTAAATAGAGTATTTTATTTATATTGTTTTATTATTTTGTAACTATAAACTTAGAATATTGATAATTATAAGGCTTATATATCATTAACACCGATTCTTAAAATGAGTAAATTTCTAGTAATAATCATTTACTAAAACAATTAAAATTGAACTTTATATTCTTACTAATTTAACATTGTTACCTTTGTAAATATGATTTTATATGATTTATTATATTTTGTTACAAAATTATGTGAAAATATATTTTCTATTACATAATACGATATCAATATGATATTTGTTGTTATATAGCTTTATCTGTATACTAGAATTATGAATACCTTTAAAGATAATTTTTAAAATGAAACACGTAATATGTATAGTTGAGTTTATATAAACTCTATGATAATGGCGTTACTAAAACTGAGTCACTTTAGGTAATAAAATCAATGATTTATATAATATTATGAAAAAATATTGTCCTACAATGATCTTTCCATAATTAAAACATTCTATAAATAATATTAAGTATATTTCGATACAATCGAAATGATATAATATAAATAGTAGTAAAACTATGTATGTTATATATTAATAAGTAAATTGCTATAACCTATATGATAAAATAAAATACTTAAAATATATATGTATATATATATATTGTGTATGTATGCAAATATATATATACGAAACTCTACTAAATAACTATATAAATAATATTTCAACTAAATACTAGATAAAACTTTAACGTTTTCATAAATCTTATGAAAATTGAATATGATCTTTAGTACATATATAAGACTTCCAAATAAGTAACGCCTTGATGTTCCAGATTTGTCAAAGTAAGCTTCAGTATAAGTAAGTAGGATTGATGCTTTATAGCATTTTGGGGTATTATTTTAGAATATTTGGAGACCTTAGTACATTTTGGCTTGTGATTGTAGTTAACTATTTATGCGTATGCAGCGCTTATGGTTGGATTTCGATTTACTATGATAGGAGTTAAGTTATACATTATGGTTATTTTATGAATATTATTATGCTTGAATGGTTTAAGTTTGGTTGTTCACCCTAAAAAAAAAAAAAGAAACTAACTCATACTTGGCTTAACATCTAACTCGATATCCATTGTAACCCATTAGGGGTAATGACTAGAATTCTTGGGCTAAACACGAATTTCCTTCAATGAGGATAGCTGAAATGATCATTTTCCTACTTTTAACTGAACTAAGTAATAGGAGAGGAGATTACGGTAAGATTGAAGGTCGTGGCTCGAAAGTAGTCACCAAAGAAAGGTGTTTTCCATTATACAAGCCCTAATTTAATCTCAATTCGTGAGTTCGTAACGTTAATCTCCTCGACCTTGATTAAAGTGAGCGTAATTCCTCAACCATGATTAAAGTGAGCATAATTCCTCAACTATGTACAAATAAATGTTATGCAATAACATTTACTTGTACATGATCTAACCAATTTGGTTGAAAACTCTACTTATGATGTGTCGAATACATACTTCTATTTTCACTTCACTTACTAAGCAAGTTATCTCTCATTCTCTTATAATTTATTTTGCAGATTCCGAACAGATTACAAATACCTACCTAAAACCAAAGCTTTAGCAAACTAAGGTAAGGAGTGAGGTGTAAACAAGAAATGATTGGTTGTTGTTCTTAATATTGACTTCCTTAACATTTAAGGAAAACTACATTAGACTCTTCAAGGGCTTCGGTAATTTTTAATATTCTAGTCGGTATACAAAATGATAGATACTTATGAAATTTATTACCACTCTTTGAAAAGTTGAATTTTGAGTTTATTTATTTATTTTTTTTAAGATTATTCCAAAGTTTTATATCAAATTGATATCAAATTGGACTCTTTAAAGGGGTAGAGTTGAGTTCGTCTGGTATAAACTAAATCTAAGATAATAACTATAAAATCACTTTTTATCTTAAAATAATTCACACGATAGAATTATTATAACTCTACATTTTCGAGGTGTAACTATGTTAAGCCACATGCGACCTTTTTGTTGTTAAGCTTATTTAATATTCCAATGACCATAATTTGGTCATTTGGCTACTTTTGTTTTTTTTTTTTCCTTTTCATTATAAAATACTATTATAATATGTAAATAATAAAATGATTATTCATATTAACTCTAAAAAAATAATTCTATATTAGTTTGAAAAATAGTAATAATATGGGACCATAAAAAAATTTAAAAATTGTTAAGTAATTTTGGTGGATTACCTCTTTACAAAGTAAGGGATTTGTTAGAAAAGAGTATTGCTTAGAATATTAATGTAGTACCCAGAGCAATTCAAGTAATGATAAATAGTGAGAGAAATTTTATTAAGAATTTAAAATAAACTAGTTATATTTTTTAAATTTTATCATCCAAATAATATAAGAAAACATGACTCAATCTTTATCAAATACATAATTTTCAATTAAACTTTTCACTATTTATCATTTTTGGAAAATGAACAGGAAATGTTCTACTAGACTAATGACAACTAGTAATTTCAGCTATTTGAGATTGTATAGAATACAAGTGGCGATGAAACATGCTTTTTCCATATTGAAATCCTAGCCTCTACCTTTTCTTCGTTTTCTCTCATACTATTCACAAGATTGTCGGCCAAATATTTATGGGAAAAAGGAAACCGCAAACAACATAATAGCAACATGTGATGTTGTAAAGCCTTAACCATCATCTGTTTCTTTACTACACCCTGATGCTAACATGCCCACTTGATGATTATGATCTCTCGTTATAATTCTCTTATTCCCACTACCACAGTGACTCTCCCCACAACCACTATTAACTTACACCAAAGAGTTTAACCGGCTGAACCGTTACTGATCCGTCGACCAAACTGCTCGGTCTGCTCCCTCTCGTCTTGAAATTTATGTAGAGTTGCCTGTCCGGCCCAGTTGACCTGTGGAAACTAACCGTATCTCCGGCTTTGAAGTTCTTCTCTTTGACAAACCTGCTCTACCCTTTTGTTAGGACATGGATTTGGCAACTATTCCAGTACGAATACCTTTACAAGAAGTACTACTAGTAGACAAATGACTGCCGTTAGGGCCGCGGTTGAGATCGTTAACACTGACTGTCGTGACGCAAATTGGGACATGTTTCTCCGCGTGTTGTTTTGGGATAACAAGGCGGCTAAGCGGCGTTATCGTTTTCTCAAACAAATCATCACGCCCCCCCCCCCNTGAACCGTTACTGATCCGTCGACCAAACTGCTCGGTCTGCTCCCTCTCGTCTTGAAATTGATGTAGAGTTGCCTGTCCGGCCCAGTCGACCGGTGGAAACTAACCGTATCTCCGGCTTTGAAGTTCTTCTCTTTGACAAACCTGCTCCACCCTTTTGTTAGGCCATGGATTCGGCTACTATTCCAGTACGAATACCTAAATCTCCATCCTTTGCCTCCGGCATCCTCGAAATTCAACAGTACTCCTTTACAAGAAGTACTACTAGTAGACAAATGACTGCCCTTAGGGCCCCGGTTGAGATCGTTAACACTGGCTGTCGTGACGCTGATTGGGATGTGTTTCTCCGCGTGTTGCTTTGGGATAACAAGGCGGTTAAGCTTCCCGACATCGTTTTCTCGAACAGATCAACACGCGCCCTCCCACTGCCACACGCGCCAATAGAACGGCTAAGATCTTTGATGATTCTCTTGCGGTTCCCGTCGAGCACGTAGGTTTTCTTGCATTGCGCTAGCTCGTCGCCGTAGGTGTGCTTCTTCAACATGTCCACGATCTCGTACCTTGAATTGGACTCCAGGAACGACGCCTCGGCATAGTCGTCTATGGGTTTGAAATTAACCGCCGCATCACGGCCTTGGAACCGCTGTACTGCCACGTCATAGGCTTGTGCAGCTTCATCCTCCTCATTGAAGGTGCCGAGCCACACGCGCCGGTGCTTCTCGTAGATTTGGGCGCCCCCAATACGACCGTTTGGCTGAGGGACAACTCCTTTGTACTTCGAGAAAGGAAGCATCGTCTTTCACTCCATCTCGCAGTCATGCACAGCACCACCTGTCCCGCTTCCCATTCGGCGGCCGAGACATGTGGGCGGAGACTGCAACGTTAACGGTGGCAGTGAAAATGATGTCAAGAGGTTTGCGGCTGCGCTCTCATCCGTGCTGGTGCTGCACATGCTGCCATCCATTACTGTAGAGAGCTGTGTATCTACCGTTGCGTCGAAATCAAAAAAGAAAGACTAGTCTTGGTACAAAAGGACGGATAAATTCCATTTATCATCTCCGTAATTTTTGTAAATGATATAGAGATCCTATCCTTTCAAAATAAGAATAAGACAATTATACCCTGCTTTTACACAGTAGTTAGTTGGTGTAGTATAAAAGATTACGTGTCATTGCTACATCATAACTTTGTCAGTATTTTATCAATATTTTTTTTAATATTATATATATAACTAAATAAATAAATAAAATAAAATTGGAAAAAAAATTTTGCAAAAAAGAAATTTGCTGCAATTTTCTTTAACAAAATTGATATATAGATTATAATTTATATATACATATATAAATATAATTAAATAAACAGTCAGTAAAAATTAAAGAAAAATTATGTAAAACTAAAAAAGTAATTTCTCGAGTTAATTTTACCCGAACTGGAAACTTGGTACGGCGGCCCCGGAGATGTCAAACCCTCCTACAATGATTTAATCTAATAAAAAAATAATAGATGACAACACATCGTCATCGGCCGCAACTGCACAGTAGCACAGGCCAACGAAATTACGTCTCTCTTCACGTGATTCGTCAATTTTTTTTTTTTCCCTTGTTTTCCTTTCTCGTTTTAACTTGAAAGAACCTAAAAATCTTTCAAAGTTTGACCTACATGACATGGCCAAAATTATAGTAGAAGAATCGCCATGTCAATGTTAGTACATTCCAAATCTGGGCGTATAAAATTAAATTATTCTTTCAAAGAAAATTTTCAGCATATTTTTATTTTTATTTTATTTTTTAAACTTATTTTAATTTTTTTTGTTAATTTTGGTTATTTAGTGTATATTTAAATAAAAATTATTATTAATGCTGATGAGGTAATGATATAGTGATGATATGTTATCATTTTCCTCACATTAGCTTCCAATAAGATAAATGTGGAGAGATAAGTGTTGTATTTTAAAAAATTTGTATCCAAGCTATCTGAAAATTCTATAGGGGTGGTCAATTACAATATCGAAAACATTCGTCTAGCAAGCTCTAAATATTCTCATAAATTTAAATTCTTTGAATAAAGTAATAATTTCTTCTAAATAAAATAGTTATTTCTTAAAAAATAATTATTAAGTGAATAGGACTAAAGTCCCAACTTATTAAATTTTCTTAAGTCATTCTTTAAGTAACAAAGGTAATTATCTCTCTTCCCATCCCAATTGTAATCACAAGTATCTTCATAACTTTAATAATCTTTTTGTACTTCAACACTTCTTACATCTGAAGCCGAAGCTTAGTACGTAATACGTAAGCACGTACATGTGAGCAAACCATACACAGTCACATGCGTTAAATGCAAGTAAGTAAATCATACATAATAATTTATTTAACTTTATATCAGCCAATCACACATTATATAATGAAAGTTTTCATAACCTTCATCACAACATAGTCTGACTCATCATTTTAACGTTTGGGTGTGCTTCTTTGGGTACCTTTACAACCTATAATTAAGCATACTACTCTAGACCCCTCTATAATCTTACATTGGGCGCGTCACTTTGAGTCTCATCTACATCAACCTAGATCTACTTCGAATTATTTTCAAGCGAGGCGAGACTCCACTAGGAACAACGCATCGTAATGATCATTAAGGTTACTCCCTAGAGATTTATAACTTCAAGCCCCTAAGTTAAAACATACACAAGCACCCAGCAAAGATAACTTAAGTCGAATATTCAATTAACTATTTTGAGTATATTTACAAAAACAAATCTAGCCTAACAATCACAAGCAACACATAAGTGTGTCACGTACATGGAGTCTATCGAAAAAACTTGATCTACTCTATCTTAGAAAGATAAATCTATAAAGAAATGATAGATAAAAATCACTTTAGTAACACTCTACACTTTACAACTTCCTATAAACTTTCTAAGGGGTTTTAGATGAGAATTTTAGGCCGTGTACAACTAAACTTAGATTAGAAAGATAAAAGGAAGCAACTATAAAGATCATGGTTGGGAATTATGTTCATGATCCTTTATAAAAGGAAAATAATATGTCCATGGGCTGTATCCTGGCCATGCACTTAGCTATAGTTCACTAAGGAAAGATCATACATTGGATTGCAGTCATGAACTTTGGTCATAATCCTCTTGGCTTTAGTTTTCTTTCAAAATTCTTTATATCTAACCCTCTAAAGAGGATCACAATTAGGACCACAGTTAGGACCACACTTGTGGTATTAGACTATGATCTTGCTTCTTTGAATTATCTTCTCTTTTCTACAAAAACATAACTATACTCCCTAGATTCGAAATCCCAACCTTAAACTTACTTCAAGAACATCGAAATCCCTACCTTTTTAGCCAAATTCACATAAAAACATCCCCACAACAATTTTTAATCCAAAATTTTTGTAAAAGATGAAGAATTGCAAGGATGTAAATGTATTATCTTATTGATTAATGAATCCTTAATGCAATTCCTTATGAGATCTTACACAATCTCGACCGTTATTACTTCATAACTACCAAACAATCAACCTAAAACATTAAATTTGATCAAAACTCCTCAAGGATTGTAATTTCCTTTGATTTCAACGCTTTTCCTTACCTTTAATTCTTCATCCATTGTAAAATTTCTTTTCTCTAACTAAAATTTGAAGGTGCACAAATGGTTTTGCATCTCAAATGACATTAAATTTCTTATTCGCTTACAGAAATCATAGAAGAAGGGTAGGTAATGTACCTTACCTTAGAGTTTTGCTTAAGGTTGCTCAATCGATTGGGAATGTGGCTCTTCTCTCTCTCTCTTGCCAATTTGTATTTGTGGCAAATGGTAAAGGAGAGCTTTTAAAGCTAGGTTAATCATATAACCCTAATGTTTTATAATTCTTATTATGCCCTCTACTTAAATTATTAAATTACAATGTTGACTTGCCTTTTATTTTAATGGGTTTTCTTCATTTTATTTTATGTTTGACTTAAACTTCTTAGGTGTTACAATAAGAGGATAGATCACTCAACAGAATTAAGGTTTTAATCTAATTATGGAAATTTAAAAAAATTAGGGTTTCATTGTTCGACCTTCATTAAAAAATGGGGTTTTCTTAAAAAAAAAAATATTAGGGTTTTGTTTATATATCTAAAAAAACTTCAAGTTTCATTGTATGTCTTTTATAAATTTTGTTAATGTAATGTCGATTTAGCTTTATAGGGAGACTTCATGTTCATGTTGATATTATGACAAATGAAATTTAGGTTTCTCCATCTTTCAGCTTTGTTAACAACAAAATTTTTGGGACCTCTGGCATCCTCTTGTCAAATATATTGAAGCAAATAATAGCTCTTATTTTTCTAATGCTAAAGCCTGTTTTACACGTTTTATCATTTTCATCCCTATACATTTCATATATAATATATATGTATGTATGTACATCCATTATATCATTTCCAAGCATGTATATTTCACATACATACACACATTGATGCATCTCTGGGGTCAAGCATACGGAGGAGCACCATAACGTTAACAAATCGAAAGGAAAAAGAAAAGCTAGCAAAGGCTCGGGCAACTACCAACTAAATATGATATACCAATCGATTCTACTCGGCCTACAATTCGTTGAATATGACTCACCAGTTTGAACTGAAGAGTCACTCGCCATTACTTCTTACTAAAGAGAATAGATAAGAATTGAAAGATAATAAGAACACTAGAATTACTCAAAGAGAAACTTGTATAAATTTTGATAATTGAGGTTGATGTCTACGTACAATTAAGTGAGGGCTTATATACCTCTTTATTAAGGTTACTTTACATGTATGAAAAGACAAAAGGGTAATTTTATAATTAGGTTACATAATATATACTAAAAAGAGTAAAAAAACCAAAGATTGTTTAGTACAAAAAAGTAAAATATTCTTCTAGAATGTTACGCCAGAAGATACGTATTGTTTAGTGGTTAAACATCAATAATATAATATAAAGTGAATGAAAGAATAAAAGAAAGTTTACAATTAGGGGCCAACCTAATTTGGATCAGGTCGGAGTTTTGGTTAGTCTTTCGCTATAGAGTAATCAACTTGAGTTGGGGGTTGAACATAGGTGGTCGACTAAGGAGCTCGACTTAGATAATCTTGGGGTTATTTACTCGAATATTCTATCATGGTACAATTATTTAGCAGGCTCAGTACGGGTGCTAGCTTGGTAGTCAAGTTAGTAAAAGAGGGAAACATAAAGGTCAAGATAGGAATTCTTGTCTTGGATGAGACTTTGAACTAATATTCTTCGAGTGAATCCTTAAAGTCCTCTAGCTCAACTACGTGCGATCGGTTCAAGAGGTTGATCACACACACACATACATACTGCAACTTGGAGGAATTCCACGAGAGCTAATTGCGTTAAGAGAAAGCAGAGATGGTTTATAAAAGAATCTAATTAATTTAGTTATTCAATGATAAAGTGTAATACATAAACAAGAAGATATGCTAAGCTGGCACTTAACTAACATACACTTGTATTATACTCCTTAATTGTAAGTATCGATAGTTAGTAAAATATGTACATTAGAAATAAGAAAACAATATCAATAGTAATTAGAGTACTCTAATTCTCATGTTAATGCTAACACTTTTTAAATAGTAGTATTTTAAAATTGTTGATAGTAGTGGTTTAAAAATACATGTAAAATTGTACTATATATATATATATATGTATGTATTTGCAGTTCTTATTACAAATTTTGAAAAGCATTTCTAATGTATAAGTTATATCTCTAGTAAAGGAACAAAAAACTACTACAATTGATCTTTGTTAAAATTATAGTTGTCGATATGAATTGATAACTGCAACAAATGCTTATAAATTGTTATTAATTTACAATCTCTATTGCTAAATTTTCTTGTAGTGGTTGGTTAATGAATATTGCTTAGAGTAGTGAATAGTGGATAAGATCCAATAATAATAATGTGACATGTAGATGTTTTGAAAAGTTTATATGAGAAATAGATAAGAATCATAATATATCACATTTTTATTGGCTCCTTTCTATAGCTAATTGGTAATTATTTTTAGTGGCATGTTGCTCCTAGTTAAGTCCTTTTAACTCAAGACATGGGCCAATATAGCTACTATTATAATTATATATATGTCAAATAAAACAAAATTAATATTATTTCATCATTTTAACATGATATATACTGTGCACATGCACGATTGTGTATCTATATGTATTTCATGAAAATTAATATATATATATATAAACTATAAATACATAACGGTGGTATTCACATTCCTTTAGACATGAAAAGGAAAATTAAGCAAGGACTCATCCAATAACAAGTTATTCTAAATTGTCTTTAGGATAAAAATATAAAAATAAAAAATAGGAATATTAACCACATTTGAGGCTAAGTGGTTGAACAACATGTCTTACTTGCAAGGCTACTATTGTATATTCTAAAACCTCATGATAGCTTATAGGTAAAGTCATAATAGTGTGTAATAGAAAAAATTAAAATAATTATTATTGAATTGGTATATATTACTTAGAATACATTAATATATAGTTGCTTTAAAGATTATTGGTAAGATGCTAAACAAAAAAAAAATCTCAATATCTCATAAAATGTATAGTTGATGTTAGATGACATGAAAATTTTCTTCTTCAAACCCTTAATGAATACTCTAAAAGCATTCCTTGAATGGGATTGACACCAGATAGCTGTGCATATCCAACATATAAGCATATCAAAATTTTCTATTCCTTTATTTTTTAAAATTAAATATACATGATTTCTCAAGGTAACAAATCCGAAAAAATCATCTATCTTTTATAGTTGGGAACAAGGCTCAGCATTTTTAGAAGACAATCATCCCATTTTATATAGTATTAATATGGATTGTTGAATTATATAAGGAAAAAAAAAACGAAAATAGGAGAAAAAATCCAAATGGTAGACAAAGTTGTGGACCACTCTTGAAAATGAACATAGAGGAGAAAAAAACAAAAAAGAAAGAAACACTGTATACCAATCTGTTGCCTATAATGATTGGTTGCAACAAGTTCTCATATATTTTATTTTATTTTACTTTTTTTATTTTTTCTATCTTACTATTTTGTTTATTTTTTTGCCACCAACAATTTTTTAACATAGAGAAAATGAATATGCAATATGCTATTTCAACTTGTCACTGTAATTCCGTTTCTCCACATATCGCTAGTGAGGTAAAACCGTACTATATGTATTTACAAGCAGCAGTTCGTGGAGCTCACAGAACCAACTTGCTCTAAAACATTAACATCGAATACTGGGCAGCTACTGCTCGCCGATTCAAGTCTTAACAGAAATATTGTTGTGAATGGACAGGACAAAGTAGATGTGTCCGACGGTAGTAAATTAGCGAAAAGTATAGCCAATAGGCAACATGTACGATGACCTTGGATGGTGTTTGATCAATTATCTCATCGATCCTTCAGACTAAATGGGACCATTTTAGCGATTCGTGATAAATGATTTCTTCTCGTACATCAAGTGGTCTGAATTCGAATATTTATATGATATACCACTTGTTCATATGAGTCAAACTGTAAATAGTTATATACTCTATGCAAAAAAAAATTTATGTATATATTACTCTATCTCCCATCTCTGATCAATTTTGTTGTGGAGATTCATTCGTTATTTAAACACTATGGTTTTGGAAAAACAGATGAATACATATAATAATAAGTGAAATAGTTATGGTAGATTTAATGACATCGTCAAAGTGAAGTTATGTATAGATAATTCTATATGAAGATATAGATTATATTAACACATTTATATTATGTATGTACTACAATCTATATGATTATACCATTTTTGTAACTGCAATTGAGCAACTTTATCCCATAATTTATGTACCTACACTTCATACTTGGTTGTAGAATTTGTTGGCCCCACGAAATTGCAACGGAATTTTTCTTTCTTAGTAGCTTTATCGGCATCATTTCTCGTGATATTGTGTTCTATCTTGTTAGTTTTTCCTGAAAGAGAAGCTCATCCTTCCACAATATCATAGCAAGCATGTTAGAAGACTCACATTTCCATGGTGGGTAAAATTTGACTTGAAGATTATCCTATTTCTCCCTTTATTATTGCATATTTTGTGATTCTCAGTTTTCTTTTTTATTTGTTTCAATGAGCATGATTTTCATTGAATAAAACATCTCAGAATACAAGTACATATGATTTCGGTAGAATAAATCAAAAGAGATAGAAATACAAAGATCTAACTTGAAAATAGGTATTTCTCTTAGACAAATGGACAACATTAAATCAGGAAAATAAAAAAAGTTCATAAACAATCGTAGCATAAAACCCAAGGCTTTAACGGGAAAAAAATCCCATATAAGGATGACAATTGAAATAAAAGACAATACCTGAAAAATTAGAAAAGAAGGGCATATATTTGTTGATGAAGGGACAACTATAGATTTTAAGATTTGAATTAAAACGATCTCCTATTATAGTAGTTATATAGTGAAAATAGCAATTGCATAACTACTAAAATATTAGTGATATCAGATGCCTTAGGAAGGACAACTAAAATATTATTAGCAAGAGCCCTTTTGTTTCAACGAGAAACAAAAGAGGGAGGAAGAGAGAGATATAGAGAGAGTAATTAATTTGGCATTTGATGTATAGCTCAAACATGATATTTAAAATTACCGGTAAAAAAGAGAATATTTCTCTCAATTTTTTTTTTCCTATCAAATATGTGTAATTTCTCAAGATAACAAATCCAAAAATATATATATATATATATATTAATCTTTTATATTTTGGAAACAAGACGTTAGCAGTTATAGAAGACGATCGTTCCATTTTATATATTATTAATAAGTTATTTTTAAATTATATAAAAATAAAATCCAAAGGGAAACGAATGTTGTGGGCCGCTATTAAAAATGAACATAGAGAAAAGAAAGAAAGAAACATTGTATACCAATCCGTCGAATTCGCTGCAATAAGTTCCTAATTTTTTTCCCCATCAAGAAGTTCTTTAATATAGAAAAAATGAATTTTGCAATGTGTCGTTTCAATTTGTGATTCTGATTCTATTTATTTAGATATCCCTTGTGAGATAATACTGTAATATTAGATATAGAGAATGGCTAATTTTGAACCATAAAATCAAAATGAAACTGATCCATTTATAATAAGCTTAAATCGACTAAAGATTCATTGATTTATACAGTTTTAGATGGTTCAAGCTTTTAACTGAATTGAAACGATGAGCTTGAATTGTTTTTTTTTTTAATTTACATATATATAATTATACATATTATATAATTTATATGTTAGATATCATATATATTATATTAACATATATATTTATACATATTATTATGTATTATAGGTATNTAAAATCAAAATGAAACTGATCCATTTATAATAAGCTTAAATCGACTAAAGATTCATTGATTTATACAGTTTTAGATGGTTCAAGCTTTTAACTGAATTGAAACGATGAGCTTGAATTGTTTTTTTTTTTAATTTACATATATATAATTATACATATTATATAATTTATATGTTATATCTCATATATATTATATTAACATATATATTTATACATATTATTATGTATTATAGGTATTAATATATATTATACATATTAACGTACTATGTATGTCATATATAATATATATATATATTAAAATATGTAATATAATATATGTATATAATATGCATGTCTTATATATATTGCAAGCCTAAAGGCAAAAAAAAAAAAAATATTGGAGATCTGTTTCAGGAGCCTAAAAATCGGCTTTAATTCTTTCGAAGATGAGAGATCACACGAACGGGAGAATAACAGGAGTTCGACTAGTTTTTAGGTGAGTTGATTATGATTTAATGAAATGTTAAACCGTGATCTGATGGTTTTAAGCCCATGTATGTCTAGCTCTGTGTAAATAAATATATATATATATATATATAATTGTAGATCTGATTCGCAGGCCTAAAAATCGACTTTAATTCTTTCGAAGATGAGAGATCAGACTATTTCCGAGGAAACAGGGATCACGAACGGAAGAATAACAGGAGTTCGACTAGTTTTTAGGGGAGCTGATCTATGGTTTTGAGTCGATGCAGGTCTGACCCTGCGTGTATATGTAATTGTTAATCATAATTAATACACACGTCGTCGGTTCAGAAAACTTGAATACATAGCCCTTGCAGGAACCTGTGGAGCTCTCAGAACCCACGTGCTATAAGAAATTAATATCGATAGCGGGCAGGCACCGCTCATCTATTCAAGTCTTTACAATATTACTGCCGTGAATGGATTGGATTGACAGTAATTAGCAAGAAGTACAGCAGACTGCAGGCAGGACGCGAGATATTGCACAGGCGTATGACGTCATCGTTTACGTTACTATCATCCTTATAACGCCAGTAGTTAATTACACGTCGAAGCATTAAAAAGGGATAAATCGAGAAAATTTTAAGAAATAATAAATTTAGAGCATCCATTTTCTTTTTGATTTGGGACGATATTTGATCGTTTACCTTACTCGTTTTCGGCTTAAATGAGAGCCATTTTAGCGATTCATTATAAATAATTCTTTTTTTCTTTCATCAGGTGGTTTTGTACCCCGATATTTATATATATAGTACTTGTTCGTACGAGTTATAATATCAACGGTTGTACAATCTATATAAGAAAAGTTCATCCCCATATATTTAATCTAGTTCCAATCTCTATTCAATGTTGTTTCTGAAATTAATTCGTTTAATTGAAACTCAAACACTATTGTTTTTGGAGAAACGGATGAATAGATGCAGTCCCAGGTGCAAATGCTGATGGTGAATTTAGTGGACATTGTTGTATATGTTCTTCATACTTGCCTGTGGAATTTGTTGGCCCGGCGAAATTGTAACGGAATATTTTCCTTTCTTGGTAGCTTTATCCACATCATCTCTCATCACATTGTTTTCTATTTTGGAATTTTTCCTGAAATAGAAGCTCATCCTTCCGCAATATTATAGCAAGCATCTTGGAGGACTCACATTTCCGTGGTGGGTGAAATTTAACTGGAAGATTTTTTTTCCCTCTCTTTTTTATTACATATTTTTTTATTCTCTTTTTTTTTTTCCTTTTTTCCATTGGACGTGAATTTTATTCAATGAAACATATAAAAAAAAACAAGTGCATATGATATGAGTTGAATAAACCAAGAGAAATAGAATCCAAAACTCTAATAACTTGAGTATAGGCACAAGCACATCTCTTAGAAAGATGGGCAACATTACATCAGGAAAAAAAAAAAAAAAAATCCTATGTAGCTCCAGTATAAGATCCAACATTCTAATTAGAGAAAATCTCGTGACTCATATAAAGATGACAAATGAAATAAAACAACCATTGAAAAGATTAAATTAGAAAACAAGAACTTATATTTGTTGATGGAGGAACGGCTATAGATCTTAAGATTTGAATTAAAAGAATCTCTTATTATAATAGTTAGGTAGAAAAAAATACCGGTTGCATGCATCAGATGACTTTTGGGATGGACAACCAAAATATTATAAGCCACTGTCAAGGTTGTCTAAAAATTTTGATAAAGGGGAAATAGTGATAAAATTGTCTTAAATATTCGTTTGTTGGACTCTCTATAAGTCTTATGGGACGTTTGATTAACTTGATAAGAGTAAAATAAAATAACCTTTACTTGCCCACCTATTTTTCACATTTGGTTGACGGAATACTATTATTGAAAAATAAAAAATCGTTATTCCGTTTTAGAATCCCCTTCTTTCTTTTTTTATAATATATTTTTATATCCATTCATAGTTACTTAAAATAACTATAAAGAATAGTTATTACTTTTGTATTTTAAAGAATTGCAATTCCATCTCTACCATATTCCATTCTATAAATCAAATAAGCCATTAAGATTTTAATATAATTCTGTCAGATTAAATTCCTTTTCCCAATTCAATGCATCAATGTTATTATCTTGTTATAATCAGCTTAGACTCTCTCTATGATGAAGATTTATAATGAAAACACAGCATGTACCATTTGAAGTGCAAATTCCGTCCAAAAGAGGATGGTGAATTTTCTAATATGGTCATGGACAGCTAATGTCATCCATGGAAGAATTGGATTCAAATAACCCAACTTAGGCAACTTTGAGTACAACGGCACTCGCATTATTTGTAGAGATATAACAAGTTGCTCACTAGAGAGAGCTACAATTTATTTAATTTTTAGTAGCAAGCTAGCAGAAAGTCTGACTTGAGATGTGACTTTCTTTCTGGTATCAAGTTCACTTCCCAGGTGAATATTTATCGTTGTGTTCACTTGTATTTTGTACACATAATAACTGTAGATTTTACAATTTTGCACTTTTTTTTTTTTTTTTGTTTCTAGTCTAGGGTAGATTTATTAGTTAAAAATAAAAAGAATAAACAAAATGAAAAAATTTGCGAAATAACAAAGCCTGAAAAATAAGAAAATTGGAGAAAATAAAAAAGAAATAAAAAAATAAGAATAAGAAATAAAAATAGAGAAAGCCAAGGAAAATTTTTCTATGGTAGAAAATAATTGTTTTCAGGGTTGAAAATCATTTTTTAAGTTAAAGTACGCATATATAGGTTAGTGTATTTCCGGTTTTTGGTAATATTCTCAAGTATTATAGAAAATTAATTTTTACAAGCCCAGTCCAAGTCAGGGCACAAAATAAGTTTACTTTAAGGGAAATGTGGTTCCACCTTGTTTGGACTTAAATTAGCAATCTTAAGCAAAAATCTATTTTAGTGCACACCTAGCTAGAAACAAATCGAGGTTTCGAATTTCGTTAAATGAACCTCATTTAAATTTTGTCTACTACCAAAATCAGGATTATACTATAAATTCTAAATTTCAAAATAAGTTAATACTAGCGGACACGTATTTGTGACATATGAAAAAATAAAATATAAAAGTTTAATCAAATTTAAAACATGAAATATAGTTACTAAATCGAAATATATATATATATATATATATAGATAAAGTACAGATAACTATAAAAAAAAAAAAAAAAAAAGGAAACTGCGGGACTGATAATTACCCAATTAAATGACCTCACTTCATCTTTACAGGCTTGATATAGGGAAATACAGATGGCGAAGTTTCAGCCTCTTGTTAAAAGTAAAAATTGCAAGTCGATAGTGGAAACTAGAGGAATTTTAGTGATTTAAATAAGTATTTAATTTATTAGGAGTATATAAGACGCCAAGAATGGGTATGGGACTTTAATATAGGAAAACCGGCCCTCATTAATACATACACACACATATATATATATTTAATACCGATAAAAAATAAAAAGAAAAAAAGAATAATATGGAATTCCAGTCCATGATCGAAATCTCTTGAGGGATAGTGAATATTTGTTCTACGTTATACTACCAGTTAAGAATTAGTACAAATTATTATTAAGATAAATATATTGCATGTGATATATGTAACAGTGAATCAAAAGCTAATTTGATACGACAATTTTTATTTATAATTAATTAATTTAAATTAAAGATAATATGCTTGATGGAGGGAAAAAATAGAACAAACATATTTTCCCCATGGCCATTTAAAAAAAATTGATCTGAGAAGACTCTTCGTACTTCCTTTTCATTCCGATAAGGTGCCATCACCAAGAGTACCGTTGTACGTCATTAGCAACCATCATCGATGTTCGATTTCATTAAATCGAAGAAGAATAGTAAACCTAACATATATATATAAAATCAATGGGCCATTGATGCTAACAGTAGATTCATTCCAACTCCAAGTAATATATATCAAACACCCTTGAAAAATAACAGACCTTGTGTACATTCAGATCAATGGTCTTGGATTTGGAAATCCCCTTTCCCACTCAAGGTTAAATTATATTTGTGGAGACTAGTACATCACTCTCTTCTCACTGTTGATCTCTTTCAACAAAGGAAAATTATTAATTTTGGAAATTACCCAAGATGTGGCGGTTCAAATGAATCAATCCTGCATGCTCTTCATGACTATCCGCCTATTAAGGATATTATTGTTCATTGGCAATTATACCCTCTCCCTTTGAGTGTCAATCGGGAAGGCATCACTGAATGGATCAAAGTCAATTTTCTGATAAAGAAGAGCAAGCTATCTAGCTCTTCTCTTACCTTTCCTTTTTATTTTGGAATTATGCTTTGAAAGATCTAGTCAAATAGAAACTGTTTATCACATAATTATTCTCCCATGAGGAGGAGGATTCCATGTGAGGTTGATAGATTCATGGGTGGACATAAAAGTTTAGGAAAAATTGATATACTTTCTACTAAGCTTTGGATCATCTATTGGGGCATTTCTTTCTTCTTATTTGTTGGACTAAAAAGTTAAATTATGTTGTGATTTTGTAATTATTGTTTCATTATTGCAACTGGATATTAATCATAAATTTCCTCACCACAATATCTGGATCACTTGTCGAGAAAAGCTGTTAAAATGGATCTTTAGACAATTGAATCAATTCATTAGGAATTGAACAAAGTTGCTGATTCATTAGCTAAGTGTATGTAGCGCTAAGAAGCTTTAGAAGAATGTTTTGTTGCTCCTCCTTTTTTTCTTAATCTATTAAGGGATCATATATTTAGCTTGGATTGTATCGGGAGGAACAAACTCCTATATCTAATATTTATGCTACTTTTGCTTCTACTTATGGACTAAGAGTTGTTAGCTCGCCTATTATTTTGTCATAGGGGTTAATCCCCTTTTTTGTTTGGTTAATATTATACTTTTATTCCATCGAAAAAAAAAACTTATAAATATAAATATGTACATATATATCAATTTATTTCTTGTACATTTCATATAGCTACCATGATAACCACTTAGAAAATTGTAACCAAGAAAAAGAGTTTCACACGCCTTACATACACACAATCATAATCCCTATTCCCAAAGCCCATAGCCCATAGCCCATCAATTATACATTCAAAATGAAAACACATTCCTAAGCCCACATGCATGAGGCTCAGAGGAAACATGGTCTTAAGTATTGTAATCCTTATTTGGAATCATTAGTTAGAGATACTGGTTGAGTAAAGTATTTGTTGTATAATCTACTTCAATTTATTCATTTGCATGAACATATCATTTAAAAATGACATGATTGATGCCAAAGTTCAAGCAAGTAATTCTATAAAAGTAGCTTAGGTAGCACATATTTAATGTAAGTTGAAGATATCAATTATTTACACCTAATCAATAGAGGTTTTGCTATAGAAACGAATAGTAATACAGATTGGAATATATATTTAACTCCAAAAACTTTTCATGCATTCTTACAAAATCATAAGTACTTTACAACCTTGGTATTGGAATCAATGAACACTAAAAGTGTGTTCACTGCATTCTTCTCTTATTCCGTATTACATTGTTTAGTTTGTTGGAATCAAGATTCTTAATAATTTCTATTACTTAAAATCATATAATAGGGATTCCTTACATTAGCTAAAGAATCCCAATTCTAATCTTAAAATTTTTTTTCCTAGAATAACCTATCCATTCACTTCCTCTTTTCCTAACTACCTCTATGAGGCATCGCGATAGTTGTTGAAGCGTAGGGCTGTGTTGAATGGCTTTTAAGGACAACAGTGAACTTCGTTGCGATGGTGGTTTCATCTTAGGATCAGCCCTTAGTGGTGGTTCAGAAGTGACTACGTATAATTGAATTTGGAATTTCAATTTGATACTTTGCACGACAAATCTATAATGCCTAAAAATTTAATTCAAAGAAAAATGAATTTTAAAACCAAGGGCAAGTAAAAATTTTACTAAAACCCTACTCCCTTAAGGCAGCTACTTCCTTAAAACGTTACTCCTTTCTAGTAATTAATTATTTAAGCTCTCTTTTAACCCTAACCCCTTTCCTCTTTTAGATGTTAGTAGCTATAACCTTAGTGGCTCCCATCTAAAATCCTCAAGGAGCGGTACTAAAAGGAAGATTAAGGTAAGTCTTAAAGGGTTATATGAAGTTAATTCGTTTTTTTTTTTTTTAGTAGCTAGCATCCTAAAACCATCCATTTCTTAGAACCGTGGCTTACTTTCTTGAGTTTTCATCTGAACATTTCTTAATCCTCACCAAGAGCAATTAAAGGAAGAGTTTAAGGTAAGGATTAAGTTGGTTTTCTTCACTTTAGCTCATTTCGACCAAAACATCCCAATTTTGGATGATGTTTAAGTGAGGTTTTCTTCAAATCCAGGACTTAAACAAGTGTTTAATAATGTGTTCAAGTAGTTCCTAACTTCATTCTTGTACATTTCAAGTGTTTGTGTTGCTACAGTAAGTTTTCTTTATGCTTTTCTTCTCACCTTTAAGTTTAAATGTTTTTAAGATTGTTGTAGATTTGGAGATTTAAACTATTGTAGAGTTGTTTTTTATATAGGTTTTGGAGTATTTTGAGTGTTGAGGTTAGCATTCGAGTTAAATCGAAGTGTTATGATGTTGGGATGAAATTTTGAATTGTTTTCATGGGTGTTTCTATAGATTTCAAAGAGGAAGACGACTTATGAAATTGCAAATTCTTAGATGGAGTTTGGACACCATTATTGTTAGAGCTCAGATGCCATGCCTTGACTAACATTGATTCCAATTTTCTTTTACCCTTTCAACTTCACATCTTAGCCTAAGTGTTCTATACACCTAAATCTATCCAAAAACCTGATATTTTCAAGTGTTTTTAACCTTAGTAATATCAGTTGAATCGAATTCTTTATGCACCTTAATGAGAGTAGCTTAAAAGGGAGTAGGAGCTTAAACTTAAAGATTATATTGTATTGAATTGAGGAGTTTTTGAAGTCTAGATGTGGAGTAAACTACATGGAGAAAAGAACTAAAGGTTATTAAGATCCTTGAGTGTTAGTTAAAGAATAGTGTTAGTGTGAGAAGTGGAAGGAGAAGGAGAATTGTAGTGGGGTTAGGTAGTGGATGATTTTTGTATTAGTTATGTAATGGAACTATGTTAAGATTATAGTCCTTTTAGTTTGGTACATGTGTCCATGTTTGATACAATTTGGGACTTATGATTGGTTTTAGTCCAACTGTTTAGGTATGTGCTGCTTATTTATATGGTTGTATTTGCTAGGATAGAAATGACCTAACAAGACTAACTTATGTTTGATCTAAATGAATGGTTTGTTAATTGTGCTTTATCAGCTTGTCCTAAGGGCTCACAATGGTAGATTCTTAAGGAGTAATTACTGATCATATGTGAGGATTCCTTAGTGGATTTACATATGAGATAGTGTAGCTAGAATACTAAGATTTAGGGAGTTTAGACTCTAGACGTGAATGACTTAAAGGAAAACATAAGTGTATGTGTATGTATATATATATACTTATATATATAAGATCATGGTATGGTGGGATAATGAGTATCCATTTATTAATTTTTAGACTAAATTTAGGATAATTAAAATGTTGCTTGTCTTTAGTTACATCATGTGTATATGAATTGGATTACTTGGCATTTACTTGTGATTATATATCACTTATTGGGATTTGTCTCACTTTTTATTTTGTCTAGGCATAGGTATTGATGATTATGTTATTTATGATGAGCCATTTCTTGATGATTTTCATGAAGAGGAGGGTATGGAGTACTTTTATGATGACTAGAGTAGAGTTAGTTCATGAGTGGGTTTGTTAGCAGATGGTTGTTTCTTAGAGTTTGAGATGTTTTGTTTCATTTTTGGAGATTTCATTTCTTTGCTAAGGTTTATTGATATTTGAGTGGGGGCATTAGACTCTTGGTTATGCCAATACTACTTATTGATATATTTAAAGTATATGGACTCCTTATGTGTTTCTTTTGGTATTTGGAGTTGTCTAGGGCATGTTAGACTCCCATGACATTATTATACTTTGTCCTTATGTTTGAGCGTAGGGTTTACTCCCATATGATAAGATAATACTTGTTTTTAGGTTTATAGGATGACGAGTGGATGAGTTTTCCTACTCTTTTGAAATCTATTTGGAGATATGGTTAGTTTAAACTTATATTATAGGTTATAATTACTCTTATGGATTTGAGTTAGTCTCCTAACATGTCTCTAACTAGTAGGTATATATGGTAGGTTGTAATGTCCATAAGAGTCCTGAGGCATTACATAATCAAAGTATAAGTTTGTAGCTTTTTGATTCTATGAGTACCTATAACTCTAATACTACTCTTACTTTCTCTTAATCTTACCTAATTTTGATGAAATTCTAGAGAGAAGTTTCAAATGGTTATGAGTATTTTAGAGAGTGAAAGTTTCATCACAACCCGATTCTTTCAATTTGGTTTTAATTGATGTTTTCATTTTATTTTCATTAACTTGTAATAACGAACAATTTAGTCAACTGTTATGAAAATTGAAAAGAAATATACTAATCATCAACATGATTATACTAATTTTTGGAAAGAGAGAGAGTTGAGTTGAGTTGGGTTGGGTTGGGGGGAGGGGAGAGGTAATGGGATGTGAATATTCAATAGGAAAGGCTCTTTATTGTCTTGTTTTCTAACTTTAGAGAGAGAGAGAGAGAGGGGGGGGGGGGAGAAGGCAAGGGCAAATATGTTATAAGACCTTTTATTTACTCTTTTTTTTTTGTCTTAACCAAACAATGTATATGTAATACACATTGCTACTTTATTCCATGCCCAAAGAATTTCAATTTCATTTCCCTTTAATTCCATTTAGTGAACTAAACATATCATAAGTGAATCATCATCTCATCACTCTTTAATTTTTTACTTCTACTTTATGCTAATGCCAATCTCTTGTTCCAACATCTAAAGTTTCAAGAAAAATAAGAAAATAATAATTTCAATCTAACTTGTAGTTGTAATGTTGCGTATAATGCAAGTTATAGAGATATTTATAAAAATTATATGATGTGTATGAAAAAACATTAACATCACAAATGGCAATAGGTCATATATTTTATTGAAATTATTGTATTTACTTGTTTCTTTTTCGTGTAACAGTAGTTATAGTATCTTTTTTGTTTTTATACATTTGTATGTTTTCATAAAATGAAGTAGTGCTATAATGTATTTGTATTTTTCCTAAGCAATGCTAAAATTGACAAGATAAAGCCATTAGAAATACTTGAATTTTTATATTTTTTTATTTTATCATATAAATTTTAAAGTTGTTTATTTTAATACTTTAAACTCTTAAATGAGACAAATTAGTTTATTTGTTATAATGATGTTATAAAAAATACTTATTTGTTTCATTTTAAAAAGTTGAATTATCAAAATAAAATAAAAAATAAAGTTTAAGCATTAAAATGGAAATAAAATGAAAGTTGATGTATTTATATTATTAGTTTACCATTTTATAATAACGATCGTTATAATGGAGATACTAATTTATTTTATTTAAAAAATTAGGATGCTAAAATAAACAAGTTTAAAGTTTATATATGAAAATGAAAAAATATAAAAGTTCAGATACTTGTACTAATTTCATCACTAAAATTGACTATTATCTTCTATATATATAAAAAGAAGTACACTCCTTTTAGTGTCTTTAATTTGACATGTTTTTATTCTCCTTGAATTCGCCAAAAATTACACTATTACACTAATATTTACTTACCTTTTTCAATAATAATTATCTTTAATCATAAGCATAGGATGTCATTGCAATTCCCTATATTAGATGGTTTCTTTTCCTTTTTTCACCAAAACAATATTTGCCCATGCTTACCTATGGAAGAATACCATTTAAGAGTTGCATTTACATTACTAATATTATCTTAGTGTAAATTTCAAAATTGTTAGAGCATGGATAAGAAGGAAAAAATTTCAATGAGATGCTATCCCCATGTTCTAAATTTTTACACTAGCCAATTATTTTCAAAATAATGTAACCTTTACACAGTTGAAATCCCAAATTTTTACATAAAAAATCGTTACCACAAACACATCTAATCCATGTATAACCCTTAAATACCAACTGTCACTTTCATTAGTTGTAAACCCTTGCTTAGGTAACTCCAAGGGAAGATCCCATGGTAGATTGTGTCAAGCTCTGTTACGCCTCGAAGTCGCGAAGTCGCAACAGTCCCGCCGTGTAAACCATTCTATGATAGAAACTGGCCTCACAGTTCCTACCATAGAAATAATCTACACAAGGCGTCGACGACCACTCGCTTTGAAGTAAACAGTTCGATTAATGATTATACTACAAATATGATAAGTAACTCAAATTACTATTAAACATAGATAATCATATAAATAAGTCCACAGAGCTTCCCAGGAAGATTTACATAATAACTACAGTTTACTAATTTACAGAATAACTAACAGTCTTCATCCTTTAACTACAAGGTCAGTCTGGTTACACATTAAGCTAAATAACTTGATCCTCACACCCCTGGCTTCAAAAAGACTAACCTCTGGATAATTGTAGGGCAGCATGGTACTTGAAGAGATTACAAATCAGAACCTGCAAAAGGATCTATAAGGGTATGAGCAACTACAGCTCAGTAAGTTGAATTGGAGACTCATGAATGCATACAAGCACAAACAGGGTTATTAAACAATTATTTTCATGCAATGCAACAATCAAGTATCATCGCACAACGTAGTCCGGTCCGTTGTGAAATCAGAGAAATTTCACCCGCTCCGATCCGGGTTGAGGAGTTCCATGTTATGCAGCAGCTCACAACCAAACCCAGGCTTGTGCAATGGAGACCTCGCTCCTCCCGCGACTACCTTCGAACCATTGACTTCACCCCCGCCGCGACCTCCTCTCCTGTCACTTAGTTCGGCTGAGGATGAAGAAGGGACCATTTTGCAATCCTGCGCTATCCCTTTCGAA
Organism: Lumnitzera littorea; assembly: GCA_024138015.1. Lineage (NCBI taxonomy): Eukaryota > Viridiplantae > Streptophyta > Magnoliopsida > Myrtales > Combretaceae > Lumnitzera > Lumnitzera littorea. The sequence goes on from JAMXBB010000008.1 coordinate 109,788,911, forward strand.
GGGGTCGGTATTTGGTTGGAGAGTCCTATGATCCTCTAACGGGTTGCAATGCATGACGTTTTCGGTTATTATGGTCGACTAAGATTAAATTCCGGTTAAGGTTTTCAAACAAGTTCATACCAATTAAATCAGTCACAAAATCACTCACAGCACAAATTCCAGCACGAATTCAGATACATCAAACACATGCGTAAATTACTTACAATCACAAGCATATACAAGCCTAAGTCTCCGAGCACTACAAAACTAGTACTCTATTACAATAAGCAATAACCCAACTTACTTGAATTTGCTCGATCGCTCGATCCTCAAATTGCGAGCTGATTTGTTTCTGGGTGTCCTATAATGCAAAGAGGTCCTTTTAGTACTTATTTTTATGGATTCTTATTCTAATTTATAATGTAACTCATTTTCCTCATGTATACCTACAACGTATTAATAATTCGTTGTATTTTATTTCGGGGTTCGGCTCCTAAACTAGATTCTAGTTTTAATTCCTAAGTCGTAATTAGGCTCAAATCCCAATGTGACATTAATCACCTTCTGCTCGGGTATTCAAATATCCTATTGGGTCGAAATTTTGGTATTCTAACTATTCGGTACACTCTAACCCTAATTGGGATATCGGATTTATTCCCGATGTGTAAAAATCTTACATTTTAAGATATTTACTTAAAATTAAATATTAATTCAGATTTATTATTTTTCTGATTTCAATTATAATATTATCCAAATAACTTTATTTTTTTAAATTTAGTAATTTATATTTTCACATATTCCTAATTTCACATATTCTTTACCTAATTTCCCTAATTAACCATAATTAGTACCTAAAAGCTAGGATTAGGGTTCCACTGCAGAGATTAACTTCCTTAATCATCTAATCAAGATCCAAATCAGTAATTAACATCCTAATTACCTAATTAATCCCAAATCACCCAATTTTACCATCATTTTAGGGCTAAAAATTAACTTAAAATTTTCAAAAATTAATTTAAAAAAAAGGGCTTCATAGCACTATTCTACATCATATGAGAATCCTACAGAAAAATTTTGAGCCCCAAACTACATCCTTAAGCCTATTTAATTTCCGGTTTAATCATGCTCGGTTTTGAACAATTTCTTAAGAACCCTATATTTCCAGACATAATTAAACTAAATCAATATTTTTCCCTAAATCTACATACAATAAAACCTCAGAATAACAAGTTTCATAATTTTCTGGGCAAAATAACTAATTTTACAAAATTATACAAAAATCGGGGTGAATAAATGACTAACCGGTTCAAAGCTTTCTGGCCGTCCAAACCCGGTCCAAGGCTGTCGGCCGGTCCAGACGCTGGTCCTAGTGTAGGGTGGTGGTAGTTCGGTCCCAAGTGGTGGTGGGTGGTGGTTCTAGTTCACCTTGCTAATCTGCATAGTTTTTTTTTTTTTTCAAGAATTTCTCTCGATTTTTCTTGTGTTTCGATTTTTCTCAGATCACAAATTGTCCAAATGTCTTCTGAGAATTTTTTCCTTATTTATAGACAAACATAGTAATTAATGTGCATTAATTTGATGGGATTTTTGCTCATTTCCTTGATTTTAGGCTTTTAGTTTGGCAAAATCTTATTGGCTAATTTTTTTTCTTTTCAGTCACGACCTGATCTAGTTGCAGATATCTTCTTCTGAATTTTTTCTGATTTTTTATAATTATTTTGTATTTTTATTTAATTATTTACTTAATTTTCGGCCTATTTTAGTAATTACGCGTATTTTTATCTACACGTAAATACATGTAGGGTACATGTGAACATTCCTAAATATTATTTTGGTCATTCTAAAATTTTTAGTATACATATAATCTATCTCTACTAATTTATTAGTTATTATATTACACTTTTTGCCTTTTCGGTAATTAGCAGTTATTATGCTTAAAATTTGAAAATTTTATAGTCTCCTATTTTACTACTTACTTTCTTAATTTTAAGTTTACAGGGTCATTTTTACTGGTATTTTGTTAAATAGTTTATAATTTGGGTTTAATCGGATCCTTTAGCTGATCGTCCTAAACCTTGGGTTTTAAGTTCAAACCTATGGTTACTTGGCTTGGTTTTAGGGTTTACAAGCTCTTTCTAACTTCTACCACCAATTTCGTGATTGTATCAATAGAAATGAAACAAAGCTTCCCAAATTTGATGTTGTTTTCGATTTTATGTCCCTAGTTAGATAATTGAGAAACTCTTAAAGGTTTGAGAGTCTTTATTAGAGGATGAAGCTTTTACAGCATATTAGTGAATTTAATGAAGAAAGAGGAGGAAAGGTAGAGACTTAAGTCTCAATAAAGGAAAATGGTCAAATATAAAAGAATAGTTTACTAGAAGTAAATTGAGAGAGGATTGAGGTTTCATGATAAGGTGTTTGGGTTTAGGAGTGAAACATTGAAATAAGGTTCAAAAGAGAGTAATATTGGTGAAGTTGTGCTTATAATTTTTGTTATGAGTGCATTTTAGACATTGATTATTATTGATAATGTTAAGGAAATTTAGAAGATGGGTTTGTTCTACCTATTGATGTTAAGGTTAAGCAAATAAAACTACTTACTCTAGAGTGTGTTAGGATTTAAAAGAAGTCTAGTAAGGATAAATTTGTGTTGATGTAAAGGATAAGTTTTGTTGGATTGAAACATGAAGATTGGGATATAATTGTGGACATTTTCATGTTCGAAAAAGAGTAATGATTCAAGGATATGCCTTTAAGATCATGTGGATATTCTTAATAAGTTCGAATTTTATCCCAATTTGAGCTTTGTTGCATTGATTTTACCATTTTTTTTTTCAAGCAGGGTTTTTAGAATTTTTTACGGTTGTTTGATATTTTGGTTTGGACATATTCATGAAATTTGCCTTTGTAAGATTCTTTAATTGCGAATTTGTGGGAAGTTATGTTGTTGCATATGTGCGTAATACATATACTATTGCTATTAGATCCTATATATTATATAAGAGGTTGTTAAATGATATATTATTTGTAAGTTTAGTTTGTGTGATATTGGTTTTCTACTTTATATTGGTTACAAGGGTATATAGTAGAAGGGTATATAGTAGAAGAGATGGGCACCTTTATGTAATTTACATTTGATTTTATAAAAATTCTTGTGATAAGTGATATAATTTTCCTTTTATCTCATGTATTACATTAGCTATTAATACATTATTATTTAGGTGGATTTTCTTAGAAAAGCAATTTACTTTTCAATCTTAATTTGAAATTGGAGAGGAAAAAAAGCACTTTTTTTATATAAACGTTTCATCCATGCCTTCAATTTTGGTTTTTTATTAATGAATATTCTTCAAGAGTTGTGTGTGTGTTTATATATATATATGTATGTATATATATAACATAGGAGGTGAGTGTTGATGTAATCCCAATGTTTCATAAATAGTCTAAAATTATGAATACATAATATTAATGTCGATATTATTTAGTGTTGTATGCATTAAAAAAATCATTTTTAATAAAAAAATATGGCTCTCATTAAATGAATTTAGGTGCGTGCTTTAAGTCAAAATTTAAAGGCAAAAGGTCTTCTATATTCATGCTTTTTTATCTTCCTCCATCAACAACATTTTCTATATTATTTTAATATGAAATTGGTCTTATTACTTTGTTTTTCAGTGATTGGCATCATTTTTTATTTTGCTTGGGCGTGGAATAGCATGAGTTTCTTTCACAACCTGTTTCGCCGAGTGCCCTCTACATATGTTAATCAAATTTCAACTTCGCTTTTCTTTGTCTTTTTCTTTTTTCTTTTTTAAATTTGTTTCAATTCAGCTTATATAATCTCTTAGTTTCTCTTCTTTTGTTCCTCTCGATTCCGCTCATATTGCAGATGTGTTCTTTCTTAAAGTAGGAGTTGATTGTGTAGTAGAATATTCAAATAAAGGAGTCCTTACTACAAAATTTTGGTCATCCCTCTCCAACTCTCCGTAATCCTACTACCCGAAACACACAAGTGGTTATCCGTTAGGGCGTTTTCTTTTCTCTTCTTTTTATTTTTTCCTTTTCTTTTCTCTTTCAACTCTAATACTCATTCCCCTTTATTCTAGGATACAATCTTCAATATCTTAAAAAAATTTAATATCTCCAACTCTTATATATTATTAAGCCAATAAAAATTTATTCATCTCCACATTTCTAATTACATATTTTTTTTTTATATAATTTTCGCACCCCATTTAATTTTCTATTTTTTTCCCATATTTTCTCTCTCGGTTCTATCTCTCTTCATATATACTATATATTATTAAGATAGTCCATTATATTGAAGCTATTGAGGTAATTTTATTATTTTACACGAATTAAAACAATTATAACAATATAGTAATTTAGGTGTCAAAGAGAAGTTATATTTTGAATAGGGAAAAGAACAGTTTTAACCTTAGCATATACCTACTTTTCTATATGAGCATTAATCTTTTTATTTTTTTTAAATTTTATTTCATTCCTCAACGCTTTCATGATCTTGTATAAATAAGATTTTCATTAAATCCATTCAGATTTTCTCCTATCTTGAGTATGTGCTAACTTCTTATTAGTCTTGAGATAATTAGACAATATAGCCAAGATTTGCACAAATACATTTAACTAATTTTTCTGTTTTTAATTATTTTATGTAATTTTTATAATTTTTCATGTTATATAATTGAATTTATTTAATATTTTTATTATATTATGTAATTAAATATATTTAATAGTACCATCTTATTATATTAATTACTGTGGATCAATTTGAAACTTATATGTGCTATGGGTCGACAGAAGTTGTAATAATCTCACTATATGAGCCATCGTATGATAGAAGTCGATTTTGAAGCCGCCATCATAAACTCGGTCTATATAAAACATATTCGATTAAACTGCTTTGAAACAATTAGCTTATCACTTATTAATTTGGTAATGGAAAATCCTATTATAATATTAAGAGATATAGACTATAGAGTGGTTTTGGTATCTTCATTTATTTAATTATTATCATTCTTATAGCATCCATGGTGTGGATGTTTCATGATTGCACTTAAACAAGAGTAGTGGAGCTTGCACCCACCATAAGTGCATAAATATTATAATAATATTGGAAAAATATAATAAAAATTATAAATATAATGGAATGGATGGAGTAATTAGCGGAAGTCTCGAGAATGAATTTTGGAGTTTAAAAGGTGGGATGAATTATGGTACACAAACCAAAAGCAAAAGCATGAAAGCAAATTAGACCTGAGCCAGTAATCCGTCTTTGATTTTATTAACCCAATAATCTAAAGACACCTAAATTATGTGAATTCTTTTGTTACTCTTATTATTTTTGAGGATGGTATAGTTATTAGATGTGGCGGAGATATAGGTAACTGCTCATTCGATGTGAAGACTAATTCCATAAAATTGAAAATAATTTTTTTTTTCTTTTTTCTATTTGAAATAGAAATAAAATGTTTATTAATAATATAAAACACTAAATCGCGGTAATAGAAGGGCGTGGAAAAAAGACAACATAGAAAAGAGCCCAAACAGCCTTGAAAAGTGAAAACTTAACTTCACCGGTCCAAGAGTAAGGAGGAGCAGTCCGGGTTCCGGCTTGCGGGTAAACAACGTGAAAAAGAAAGCTCCGGTTCCTGTGCAATGGCATTTTCACTTTGTATTTCTTCATCCCTACAACACACCTCACTTCCTCTAAGCCCTCCCCCTCCTGCCACCAAACTCCAATTTAAAATCAAAACCCCATTTTCTTCTTCCCCTTTCCCTCGGTTTTCTCACTCTTTAACGCTATTACGTGCCCGAACAGCCATGGAAACCCAACAAAAAGGTGATACTTCCGGAGACTCCTCGGAGAACGCACCCATGAAGCTCTTGTTTGTCGAAATGGGTGTGGGTTATGATCAACATGGGTATTTAGACCATCTATCTCTAACCTCTCTCCGTTGATTAGTTTTCAAAGGGAAAGGGTTCCGATACTTTTATGAGGAAAAAAAAAAAAAAAGAGGAACTTTTTAAGCTTTCCATGTGTAATAATGTCAAAAGCTTCTTTCTTGAGTCTTTAATTGTACCGAAACGATCATTGGCATGTATATAAATTATATGCTTCTATATAATTCATTTATGGTTGATTGAGTTGGGGTTGGTTTTGTTTTGATAGGCAAGACATTACTGCAGCGGCAATGAGGGCATGCAGAGATGCCATCTCTTCCAATTCTATACCGGCTTTTCGAAGAGGTCATTCTTTAATTTAATCTTTTTGAATTCCCTGTGCTAGTTAGGACACTGTGTGAGTGAAATGAAACTTCTTTGTATGTTGAACACATGGTATTTGATGGACAAAGCTTCCTGGTATGCTGGCAATGTCGCCTCGAATCATTTGCTGTACTTGTTTAACAATTTTCCCTGGAATTTTGATGCACTGGGGTTTTGATATAGTATTAATGCTCATCATCAGACAAATCAGCTCAAATGTGGTCTTCAATTTTTTGAATGAATGGCTGAAATATTCGGAAAATTGATGGAGAAATTGCAGTTTCTGTCTTAGTCTTTCAGGCATTGGATTTTCATTTCCATGCTAAATGGCTTTCAAGTATCTGAAAGCTGAGTTGCTTGCAATTTTTGACCACCCAGATTCTCAAATCATTAATGTTTCCATGGCTGATAAGAAAATTCCTGCCTTCATTTGATTTCCTGACGTCCTACTTAATGACATGCTGCCGTTTATCATGAATATTTGATGTGGGCCGTTCCTTATGGCTCTTATTCATACATGGCAAATGGGGGACTTGTATTTGCTATCCTCTCAAATATTTGCTATGGTTTGACCATCATTGGGATCTTTGCTAGAAGGATTCATGGCGCTTATAGTATAGTTTCTGTAAGAAAATTCAAGCATCGGTTTTAATTTGGTGCAATGGACGTAGTAATTGAAGTAAAGCATTAATTTTTATCAAACCATCGTACTAGGTAATAGGAATCATCAAAACGATAAGCCTTGAATCTTTTAGTATGCACTTCTCTTCAAAGCTAGTGTCAGTAATATGCATATCCTATTCATTATGGTTACTCTATCAGACACATTCTTTACCATTGAGAGAATTATGTCATTGAAAAGGTTCATGCAAAAATTTAGTTTTGGAAAAAAAGAAAAACAAATCTGTCAGATGCTAATTTTGCTTTCACTAAGTCGTAGTAAAAGAGCCAAGAACTACAAAGAAGTGGGAAATTGCTTGTATGCACGTTATACCTCTAGCATGTGTAAGTAGTGCAGTTGTAGGCTCTTACATGCATTACTGATTTGAGGGAAATATTTTTAAAATCTGGCAAAACTTCATGTATGCCACATTTATGCACAGTCTTGTCCAGTTACAGCATGAACCTCAATGTTTAAGGGTAGATTCTACTCTCTGGGTTCTATCAGAGCTGGAACAGTGAATTGTATTTTATCTTGGCCTGTTACCATTTTTTGAAGATCATACTGGAGAATTTAGTTGGTCTTGGCAATGTTGCATCATTTCTTTTATGAAATTAGTGCAGGTTCAATACCTGGGGTCACATTCGAACAGATGAAATTGCAAATTAAGCTTGGGGTTCCTCATTCTCTCCAAAAATCCCTGGACATAGAAAGAGTCAAGGCTGTTTTCCCCTAGTGAGTTTTGAAACACTCCTAAGTTTGCAATTGGAATTATGTTTAATGATTTAGGCAGTAGTTCATAGGTGAATCTTAATAGCATAATAGCAGCTGTTGTTAGTAGGAATTGCAAATGAATATAGGAAAGAATTTACATGGAGAATTATAACCAAACACATATATTATTTTCCTGAGACTCGTGAATAGTTAATATAGCTGCATGCCCATGAAGATTGTTTTTTTTTTTATTTTTTTTTATTTATATATATATATATACATTTATCAATATAATTATTTATTATTTATTTTATATATGGAAATTTCAGTGGAAAAATCATGGATTTTGAGGTTGTTGATGGAGGGTTAATATGCTCAAGCGGTGTGAAGGTGGAGGAGATGGGTGACAAGAACGAAGATTGTTACATAGTGAATGCTGCAGTTTATGTAGGTTACTAGGATACATTTTCCCTGTGCCTCATCTTTTTAGGTAGGTTTATTTTTTCCTTTTTCTTCCCCTCCATGCCCGAAGGTGCTTTATATTACATTAGTGCATCATGGTTTTTAAACTTCTAAATTCAACTACTGCACTTTAAATTTTTCATCCGCATGCTATACTCTACTGACAGTATGTTTCACAGTCTGAGTTGCAGTGTGGGTTTATTTAGTCAAATGGTTGATTGGATTTGATGTTAGCTGACTTGCCATATCAATATGATTTTCCAGTGACTTAGAGTCTCTGTTGGATTGGGGTGAAAAATGTAGCTCCTTCCAAAGAAGAAATGTCAACTAAGTGTCTTCTTTGGCAGCCAAAGTTCAGTGAGTTTAGTCCCTGAGCAAGTCTGGTTCATTTTGTGTAGCTTGAAACCTTTCCTGGAAAATGATGCTTTTGATGGCCTTTGCTTGCTCCTTGTGGGTGAGATCTTATCTGTTACAGTAGGTATGCCATGAATTTAATATTTATCACATTTAATTATGGTGGTTCATTAAACTGATTATGAAGTGATTTGATTAAGTAGTAATTATACCAGTTCAGATGGTTAGACTGATGGTCTTGATCCCTGCAACTGAACTTTCACTTAGATTTGTGTGGGGGGGGGGGTGGTGGAAAAGTGGTTTGATTGGGCTGAAAATAGTATTGCCTCAATATACTAAAAATGATGCAAATTTGAGAGCATAATTTCATAGGCAATGACAACCTGCTCTGGCTATCTTGTTCCTTCTGTTCAGGATTATTGTTAAGATCATAGATTCTGCCAAACTACTATGTAGAAAAAAACTCTTGTAGCAAGTTGCTTTTCTACTATGGATGGGTAGTATGATTGGTAATGGTATAGAACATCAACTCTAGTGTTACTAATCAATCCAATCTTCCTATTAGGATGCATAAATAATAAGAATCATTTAAGAGGGCTAAGATGGAATCTAAATGGTGATGTTGAACCATAAGTTGGATAAGTATGGCTAATTGGCTGAAATGTGCTCATTGGACATGACAAAGAACCATTGCTCCTCTGATGTGCCTTGAGCATCGTCAAGTCTCTAGTCATTTTAACTGGGGGCAACTCATTTAGGTGTTTTTGGTTGTTTCATGAGATAAGGTGGAAAGTGGTGTTGATTTGGTGGCAGTGGAATTGAAGTTGTGTGTTGATTGTTCTTGGTGCTTTATGTGGATGGAGGTACAGGTGTGTTGTGAGGTTTGATTTTGGATGTGGGTACTACTAGCTAGATGAAAGGGGGTCGGATTTAAGGTTGACTACCCAAAAGAGTGTTTGATCTTGGGTTGGTGGGATGAATTTGGTATTTTGGATGGATTGAATTAATGGAAGAAGTGTAAGGGGAGTTTCGAATATGACTTATGAGTTTGGACATGCCACTTAGGTAAGTAAAGCCTGGTTTGCCACAACAAAATGTTGATAAGGACCTATTTTTCCACTTAATAGAACACTAATGTCATGTTTAGTTGGTGGAATCTTCATTCTATTCCCATCTTATTTCTTCTACCAAACATAATGCTTGATTGACTTCATAGCTAATTCCATTGAAACAGCAAATCCATGAACCGAGAAGTTTTGCTATTCAATGGAGTAACCATTTCTTGATGGAGGTGAAGGATTTGCAAATCCTGATCCATCCTCCCAAAGGAATTGACAGCAACAGAGAGACTCCACATGCCCACTGATAACCCCCCACAAACAACCCCCACCTTGACCACCATCACACATGAAAGACTGGCTACCACCAGGCCTAGCAATAGGCACATAGATGAATACACTGACAACTACAAAGAATCATCCAAACCATCATGCAATAGTACCTAAACCATTAAATGAACTGTCACTCACACCACCATATGACCCACTTCTACTAGTAGTTTGGGGGTCTGTTGGTCTTTCTATTCTTTTTTCCCAAGCCCATTTCAAAAGGAGTGTTAAAATTCAATTAAATCTTGTTTGTCTTAAGAAAATCATTTTAGTTGTCTATGGTTATGTCGAAAGTTAAATGGTCCTTTATATTTCAAGTAAATTATTTAAGTCCTCTGATAAGTCCTATATGTTTTTGTCATAAATCATAGGAGATACTAATAGAGGGACGGACTTGGTGTAAAATCATAAGTATGAAGGATGTAGATGACTTGCATGAAACATACGTTATTTTTTTATAGGAGACACTAATAGAGGACTGACCTAGCGTAGGTTCATGCTCTTAACCTAGATATAAGAAACTTCTGGAACAACTGACCGGATTGTTAAATATATGTGCTTCAAGCATGAGAAAAAGATTACCACTATGTTTCTCAAGAAGTGCCATGTGACGGTATTCACTTGTTCTCCATGTAGCAAATATCATATAGCTCATAATGTGCTCCATGTTCTGGGGCTATGTCCAACTCCCCATGGAGTGCTAATGTGGCTATTTTGTCCTCATTGCTGGACTGAGGCACAAGTAATAGGCTCAATTATCTTAAATTGATCCGCATCATTAGATCTGTAGCTTATTGGTGGTTTAAATCGGTATAATAACATTGTAGTTATCCATACTATGGTGAGATGAAATGTTGGTCGGGGTGGGGGGGTTGAGGAAGATTACAATCAGAATCTTTGGATAGATAACTATCATTTATATCATTTTGCATTTGTCGCTTGTTCACAAATCACAACAAGAGGTGAAGACTAAGCTATGACAGAAAGGTTTCACAATACATCGGTCATTGAAACTCTTCATGTGTTTAGTTTCAAGACCCAACAGTCCACAAGGGATAATCTAAAGCATATCTTACACTTGCTGTGCATCATTACTTCATTTCAATCAATGGAAGTCATCCTGTATACCTTGACCAATCTTGTATACCGATAACAATATGACACGAACTATGAACTATCACATTAGCTTTGTTTTTCACATGACTAAAGCTGCATATAGAAGTTGGTTCCAAGTATCCGGTAACCCAGGAAGGCACCAGTGGCTGCAATCGTTCCCAGAATGATCAGTACCGTATACTGAGGGATGAGCATCTTTCCTCAGCTGTGAAAGTAAGGTAATATCGAGCAGATACACTGGTGTCTTCATGCTGCTCAAAACTGAGCTCACAACACCAGTTGCTCGAGGTGCAGCAGCTGGATATGTTGACCCAAGAACCGGTTTGTTCTGCCCCTTGCAATTCTTCCTAGGTTGATTCCATTCTTTGCCTCTGGATTAACATGGTGATATGAGTTGGCTTCGTTAGCATTTATAGGCCATAATGTTAGAGCTATGTGTGGAAGTAGAAGAAACACACTTACTGGTAGTGAGTTGGAGAGATTCCCTGGAAGAAAACTTTGGTTTTTGAAGAGTCAATATTAAGGTCAACCCATCTGGCCCACGTGCTCATCCCCTTGTAATATGCTTGTAGCCGGTCCATATCTTTGCTCATTGAACCACCGTCTTGTATATAATCCCATCTGAATATAATCATCAAAACCCAAACTATTATTCTTTTTTTCTCCATTTCTCCCATTCTTGTCTTTTGTTAAAATTTTCTTTTAGATTTTAGAATTACAGCAATTACCCATGAAAACTTTTAAAATTATGATAATACACTCCAATTTTTTAATTGTACACTTGTACTCTTATTATGCAATATTAGACATCCTGATCAGTTTTAGAAGTGCATTGATATCCCAATATAAATTTAAAAAATGCATGGAAACCGCTAACGGAAGATTTTACAAAGGTAGGCCTAGTGCATGTTAGTCATATAAGCGTGCAAAATAAAAAACTCAGACCGATGTAATTTACCCTTCTTATTTAAAATGAATCTCCCTTTCTTAAACTTGATCTAGAAGGTGACAACATACTTGCTCTAGAACTTCAATCCCACCCTTGCATCCTCATCAAGAAAAATCAAGGCAATTTGAGTTACATGGAGTCAACTTAGTGAGAGGTCTTGAGATATTTCCCATCAAGTAATATCAAGGCTATTTGAGTTACATGGAGTAAACTTAGTGAGCGGTCTTAAGATATGTCAAGCACATTATTTCTTGCATCTAGCAAGTATTAACGGTATTAAGTTATATTGATCAATTTTTATTTTTTTTTTCTACCATTTCAGTGTTAAGTTATCACTTATTTGTAGTAATAATAAAATTTGGAAAACCAGGTAGGCAATAAATTTTGAAAAAATGGCAATATTGCCGAAAAGTGTTACGCATTCAACCCCTCCCTCCCCCCTCAAGAATTATCTCCATCCATCAGTTATGCAAAATGGAATCACTATTCTAAAGTAGGGAGGGAGCAATTTATTTGTAATGATGTCCTTTATGAAGTGTTTGTTTTTTGTTTTTTGGGCTTCCAGTGGACAGGTCCCAACAACTCTGTGATCAAATCTTGTTCGAAGGATTAAAAGCAATTATGAATCCCCTTTTACGTTCAGTTAGGGATTAGAATGAAGTAGACAGTTAGCTATGCATTTGGACCAGACCATATGTCACGCAATTTTCCACGGTTATGTGGGTAAAATTTATGATTAGCTTGTTAGAATCCTACCAGTTTAGGTGAGGGGTGATTCTATGGTCCCGTGCGTGGGAGTGTCTAGTCTGTTCTCTTATTGGTGAAGTCTTTATTGCATTAACCCTCATAACCATTGCAGTAGGTCAATGATGATTTGGATGGGACTGTAGAAAGCCTAGTTAGGTGGATACGGGTTTTACATGAAAGGCATACGGAATGTTTATATATATATATAGTCAACTACATGCTTGGATGAAATAAGTGATCTTGTTCTTAAGGGCCCTAAATCATTCTAATATGATGACGTTAGAACAGATTGTGTGTAATTTCTAAACTATCAAGTCCTTAACGAATGTTCAGTAAATTACATAGCAACATATCCTAATTTCGGGAATTTTACGAGTTTTTGAGAATCATGGAGGTGGAGAACATTGAACAATGTTTAACAACATATCCTTATTTTTAAATCCTATTTGACTACCCAAAACCCAATTTAAAACCAATAAGAGGTAAATCCAAAGCTAATTGGTTATAAAATTTTTAATAAGTAGTACATGGGGGTTAACTCTTTCTGGAGATTGGAAACAATAAAAAGAAAACAAGTGGATTTAAAGGAAGTGAATAATTCAGTAAGAATTATCTCCCATAAAATTTGAGTGAATAATATTAACTTATAACTAATTTTCTTCAAATGCATATGCATTTCTTCTTCCTACTCATAGATCTTACTAATAGAAGAGCTTTTGGGATGTTACGGTTAAAATTCATGAAGATTAATTTACCACATGAATAGCAATAATTATCCCGTTAATAGGAGTCTTCGTGACACCTGTTATGGTATTGAAACGAAAACTAAACTCGCTTTTCAATATCAATTACATAATGAAAAGGCAACCGTAAATAAAGGTGAAAATTTGGTTCGTTAACAAGTGTTCTACAGCAATCACCGCGAATATTTTTAAGAATATAAAACATGAATATATGTATGTATGTATGAAATGGCAATGAGAGATGATGGTGAAAAGAAACGAAGAGGGCGATGAGAAAATGAAACATACGGCTGAGAGTTGCCAGTGTGGGTCCACCAATGCCAGGAGTTGAAGATGAGCATGTCCATCCCCATCCAGGCTTTTCCCGCCTCAATGGAATCCAGTTTAAGTACTCGTCCTGCATCTTCTTTCACTATGTCCACTAGATACGGTGTGCGATACATATACACTGTCACTCCATAATTCTGCATCCAGAGCACTTCTAGCAAATTAATGCTTTTATGCATTAAACAAAACATCCAGCAAGAAATTTTGTGTTTAGCCCAAAATTTGGAGATTTTCGAGTTAATGAATAATGAATATTTTACGAAAAATTTGCTGCGGCTGTTAATTCATAGTATCGATTACATTTCTAATAAAGTATCTATGACACTAACTTCTTATTGTAAGAAGAGCTTGGACACTTTAAGAAAACGTATAATATAAAATCCTCGTGCAAACTGTGTCAGCAACATTTTTGAACCGTTTATTCCAACAGAAAAAAAAAAAAAGAAGAAGAAGAAGAAAATTTAAAATTTTAACCGTTAGATAATTACTAGGGTTTGGTGTTGAGTACTATAATGAATCCAATTAAGCCAAGTTGAATCAGTATACTGTTAAGCCGTAGTTCAACTTAGCTTAACTTAAATTTGATCGAATTGAATTTTGAACTCAATTAGTTTGATTAAACTTAAAATTTTTATCAATTTTTCTTAAATATCTTATAATTATAATCGTGAGCATAATGAATTTAATATTTCCAATATCGAACTTGATTTAATTTGTTATCCGTAGCTCGAGTTGAAAGTACGAGTACATTTGAAATGGTACACCTAATAATCCAAATAAGTTATTTACTTTTACGGGTTTGGTGATTCAATTGAAAGTCAGCGTTCATTATAAGTTGTTCTCCAATTTTTCTTACTTTGAAAGAATACTATTGGTTGAAAGGTAAAAAATTTGGTGCTATCAGACAATCATGGTGATTCGTGACAATCTCACATGGGGGCTACAGATCAGATGGGTTCACGTGACCACTAATTCCTGTTTGCTATTGGACATTATCATAGATTAGATTCATTTCATTCCACCAAGAATATTATATCATATGCATTCCGAGCTGACGAAAACCTTGACCCAAATTAATATAAAATAATCTATTCCTAGGTTAAAAATATGAATTCTACATAAACCGTACCAAATCCCAATATTTATGGGCTTGATGTTTTAGAAAGACATGGATATGGGTGACCTTTTCATCAGGTTGAATCATCGACTCAAAAGTTAGAGTTGGCTTGAATTGCAATCGGTCTGGTTAGTCATGATTTTGAGTCAATTTATCAACTTTAGAACTGCTTTTTTATAATATTTAATTTTTTTATTAATTTTAATAATTTCTAATTTTTTTATTAATTTCCGAGTTAATATAATTTCTATTTTTATATATTTTTTCTCCAACATAGCCTTTTTTTTCTCTCTTTTTCATTAAAAAAATTATATTAATTCATTAATAATTTATAATTTTTTTATTAATTTTCGACTTAATATAGTTTCAATTTATTATTTTTTTTTTCAAATTTTATTTTTTCTTCATATTCAAGTTTTTAACATTTCATAAGTTTTACAAAAAGAATTTAAATTAACTTAAATTGAATTTTCCATATATTCTTAATACATAATCAATTTATAATTAGTTTTTTATTATTAGCTTGATAATATTATTTTTAGAAAATTATAATTTGCTATTGTAAAAAAAGTAGTTTTAACATACTATGACCCAATAGATATCATTTAATTATTTTTTTCGATTTAATAGTCTTACTTTTTTCTCTTTCTCTCTCTTTCCTTTTTTTTTTTTATTCTTTTAGGGAGGTGAACTAGTGGACCGATCTATTAATTTAATGGTGAGTCGGCCTATGAGCTCTGGCGATTCTTATCTCTTAAACCGCTTAAACCCTGACTTGAGGGGCGGTTTTGGCCTTACTACTTTCAATCCAAGTTGGCTGGTTCATGATTCAAAACTGACTCTTATACGGATCTAAATATCGGAGTACTTCATATACACTTGAATTCCTTTTCAAGATGACGAAGGCAACACCTATAGACCCGATGGATCCTGGAATAACACCTAGAAGAGTAAAATGGACGGATATATACATTTGAATTGGGTTGGACCGACATCCGTCCCTTATGATTTAATTTACGATCTGTAACGGGTTATCCTTAGGCCACTTTTCTCCGACTCGCTATAAGGATTACTCTATCATGCTGTTTGGATATGGATTGTACTTCTTCAAGGATAATTAGTAAAGACATCATGAATACTTAATAACGTGGGTCATAAGGTCATTTCATGGATTATTTCTCTCGCTCTTCCCATTATTTCAAAAGGGCCTATAAACCATTTGGAAAGGGATTTGCCTAGTTTGGAGAAGTATTCACAGTGAAAGCTAAGCAAAATTGACATTAATTGAATTACCTACAATCAGTTGATAATGTGTTCAAAAGATATTAATTTGAATGATACACGTAGTTTCCAATGCAAAATCCATCGATGCAAGTATTCAAGTTTGTTTTCATGAGTGAAATGCGATTCAATTTTAATATAATTATAAGTGATTTATCCCGCAATTTTCACGAGAAAATATGGGCTAAGGGGTAATTATCATTATCCTCAATTTCTCACTAACCCACTTATAACGTCTCACTAACGATTTTCAAATAACATATTATATGCTACAGAGTTAAGCAAGATGGCTTGGCTTAATAATATAAATAGCCGATCCATTATGAATTTGAAAGTGTCATGATTTGATGCACCAACCCATGTTAATAAACTTGAAGGTGACAGGTAAACATGAAGAATTGCTATAAATTGATAGAAAATTAATGTAGAGCTGCATAGTACAACAACACATAACGTGCAAGACGAAACGGGGAGAACAGGACATAGGCATTAGGTTGGCGGGTTCTTCATCACAGCCTGTCACTCACTCAATGGTTGCTTTGACTCATCATCTCCAGTTAGTTATGCAATAGATTATATTAATTAAGGATGTCGTCCTAAGTTCACAAGTTAAAAAGCATTTTACTTATAAAAATTATAGACTACCTGTTTCTTAATTTAATACGCATAATGAAATTATAATATGAAATTATTATCTAACTGGGAAAAAGTTGATGAAAGAGGTAAAAAAAAAAAAATGATTAATATGCCATCCATAATCCAATTTCATCCCGACTTATTTTGACCTCCGTGGAATAATTGTAACGGTTTTCTGTTAAGCGCGCTCGATTAAACTTTATATGAAGCATGTTTTCTTACTTGTTTTATTAAAATTATCGAATTTAGATAATATTACGTGATAATTGTTAATACATTATAGAAAAAAATTGCAAGTTGAAATATCTTATATGGGTTTTGATGGATGCTTTTGGAGCAGCCGCATCATCATGAAATGGATAAAGCCTAAAGCAACATCGATATCTTTCTTGATCAATTGCTTTCCTTTACTTTTCTTCTTCGATTTTGACATATAACAAACAGTTCTTGTGGTTGAAAACATATAGATTTGTTATCTCATTCAATTAGTAAGGACACTAATTAATTAACCTTAGTTTAATATCTATTCATTTGATAATACACTCGAGATTCAAGCAAAGAAAAGAAAAGAGGAAAAAAAAACAAAATCATGTTCACACAATGGTATTAGAACTTTACCAAAGAAATTATGTCTTTGCATAAGGTTTTCCAAATATATATTAGTCATATGCTAAATTAAGATTTGTTATGACTATATATATATATATGTGTGTGTGTGAGCTAAACTAAGTTTAAAAGTATTTGCAAAGGTTATAGGGTAAATTAAAAATATCTACTTTACTTGGATAGGTAGAGTTGTGCAAATAAACTCCTAAACTACTAAACACGCTTTTATTCATTCATAACTTTTAAAGATATATATATATATATATGTTTTATTACTAAAGCAATAGAACCGTCACTTTTATATGTTTCTTCAAATTTGGGTTTTAATCACAGGTTGGTTATATATGCACTTTGAAAAGTTTTGGAAAGATAAAGTTTCACTTTGTGAAATCTAGAAAATTTATATCCTAAAATTATACGTTCATATTGATGTGATATATAAAGCAATCACAATGCAAATAGTCAAAGTAAGGTGCGGTTAAGGGTGGTCCAGAATTATATGAAATTGGAAGACACAACTAAACAAATTTGTCTATCGCTTCTTACTTGTTTCTTGCCAATCTTATTGCTTATTTTAGGTGTTTTTATGATGATCTAATCATTTTTCTTGTTTTTTCAATATTCAATAATGGAGGGGTCACCACCTTTTTCTCCGGTTGCCCTAAATCCACATATCTTTCGACCTTCGAACTAGGACAATCTACTTATATAGAAAAACAACAAAAAAGGGACAAATACTAACAACTACTATGTGGTTAGCATCTTCTTTTGGCTTTCACTAAAGTGGTGCTTCTGCTACAACTAGCACACCAAAGTCACGTATTGCATTTGAGTACGAACCACATCTCCATTATTGGAGTAGCTGCTAGAGCTCTCTTGGTACATACTTTTTAAGTGAATTATTATTGTTCTTGGTAGCTCGCTCGGCTGTAAAATTAATGATTAATAACTTGCTCGAATCTTTATGGATAAACAGAAATTAGAATCGTAGTTTCCTCATAAAGTTTGTAACTAAAACAATAATATGAAAGCGATTATTGGGATGAAGATTAAATTTCATAATCAATTTCACTTTTCATGTTACCCGTGTTTGGTAGCTATTAGCATGCCATTCGGTCGATAGCTTTTTTTTAGACATTATTTATGTGTTTTAACAGTTTCACAAGCTTTTTAATAGAATAATTGTTATTATAAATTATTAAGTTTTATCATCAAATATCAATTAAATGTTGTTACCACCATTTGTATTGAAAAATAACCAACAATTTTTAGAAAGAGGTCCGATATACCAACTTAAAAATTAGGATAGTTCTTGAAGCTATTGAACAAATACAAATAGATTTTTTTTTTGTTTTTTTAATTTCTAAAGTGTGACATTGCTTTTCATTAACATTTGACAATATGTATATATATTCTAAATTGTTGCAAAAACCCTATACCATCGCTGAAGTTACTATTTATAGTGATAATTTTAATTTGAAGTTTTAGTGATAATTTAAAAAGTATATAGATAAATTTAAAAGTTATGAGCAAATGATGAAAGGATGTTGTTGGACTTGGAGTTTGACATCTAAGCTTCAGTTTTTGGGTGTATCACGATGTGCTAAAAACCCTAAAAGTAGCCACTTTCCACAAGGTTAATTACACAAAAATCCAAGAAAAGAAAAGTTGGAAGAACATAACAAAATTAGAATAGAAAGCTTGGAAAACGGACAACCTCAAAAAGACGAGAGATAGAGAAATATTAAATTGCAAAGGAAGGGACAAATCGTGCAGGAGGGTCACTCACTCTCAGTCACGGATCCATTTTCAGCCTCTGATAGAAGAGAAAAATTTTAGCTTTTTGACGCGCCAAGGGCAAGAATAACCTTCGAATAATTATTAACAAACTTTTAATATATAAAAATATAATTAATATATTTTTTTAAAACATATATATTATCCGTTTTATACGTTTTATTGAAACATACGAGTGTTAATATTATTAAATTTTTTTCACAGAAAAGAAAAAACTGAAACAAAAAAGATGGTAAAAACTCACCTCGAAAATCACAGCAGACAATGATTCTTTCCTCACAAAGTTTGTCTTTACATTCGGCACCGACGCATGAATCATACAGCATAATGATTCCCACATGTTCAAACTCAGTGAGTCACCCACGAACATTATCTTCTTCCCTCGGAATCTACTCAAAAAATCCATCCCATTGAACCTGAAAATCTCAATGAAAAAAAAAAAAGAAAAAATCAACATTAACAACATCCAATATTATTATTAAACACATATCTTAGCGATAAATGCCTCGTCTTGCAGTAACCTTCATAACTGTTAAACCAGAGCTGCATCCTTCCCGGCCCTCGCGCACCAGGAAAAGTTGAACATATGAAGATAAGTACTCATAAGCCAATAAACATGTACAAGAGATAAATACGTAATAGTTGACCCGTTGTGAAAATGATATGAAAAGTCCAAAAACGACTCCCCACGTATATAATGAAGATTATAATTTCGCCATCCTTAAAAGTTGCAATGGAAAATATTTCTCTTAGATTTTTGGAGTTGGTACTTATCAAAACTTACCATCAATAATATACTGTTGCATATTTATTACAATTCAACGCTGAAAATTTGGATATACGGAAATTAAATCCAGCAGAAAAAAACGAACTTCTAATTGGAGATATGAAGAAGCTTTTGAGAATCAGTCGGCTTAAACATTGGTCTGGTCAGTCGACCGGGTGAATGATGTGTGTAGGTTTGGGCTGTGTATGTACCTTGGTAAGTTACAAGAGTCGGGTCTCCAAGCAAACTTAAGGTACTGTCTATCCGGTCTTCCATACTTGATACAATCAAATTCAGAATCGATGAATGGACAGCTTTCATAAAAGGGATAGGATGAATCCAAAACCCATCTTCCTTTGAACAAGTTACATGCTCCTGATTGCTTCCTTCCTCTCAGATATCTAGTGACATTGTAGGATTCATCACCTTTTGCTTCTTGTAAAACAAAGAGCAATGAAAAAAGTACTAAACATAATATGACATGACAACGAAGAACAGCCATGTTTTTTCGAACTTTTAATGATACGGGTTCGAAAGTGAATGAAACTGGTTTTTGGTGTATCCTTATTTATAGGAAATTTTTGAGTGTGGACGAAGCACATTAGTGTCCACAGGTTAAGGTCAGAGTTGCAGGGCACGCATACATACGTATTATTCTCCATTTCTGACAATAGGGTAATGAAATCTTGGAAGGATCCTAATATAATTTTAATACTTGGGTTTTAATATGGTATAGGTAAAAATATATATATATATATATGATATAGGTTTTTATATGATTTAGCATATTAGAATATGGTGTGCAATAAAGAATGTGAGTTTTCCATATTTATCATTATTTATATATTTGTAAAAGTGGATTTATCATTAAACGTAATTGCATGCTGATTTTCAACACCCAAAGACGAGAAGGAAAAGGATAATAAAAATTGTTATTTCATATATTTCCTTCCATTTTGATTCTTGACGTCTAAATAATAGTCAACATCATATTTTCTTTTATTTCTTTATTTTTTTTAAGAGATCTCTTTCTATTTTCACTTGAAATAAAAGTTGTTACTAAACACATCTTAAGTTTATAAAGAAATTGGCGTTACAATTTTCGTTCCCTATTATAGAAGGGAAAAGAGAGGAAAAGTGAAATAAATTGTTGTATTTCCAATTTTATCCCTTTCCTTCACCGTTTCTCTCATTTTTTTTTAATTATTTTTTAAGCATATTAGTAACTTTATATTATATCACTTTTTAATTTTTTATCTCTTATAATGATTAACATTCCTTTAGTTTTCAAATCCTTTTTTATCGAAATACATATTTAACATAATTCTTTCCATCATAATTTTTGTGACTATACTATATTTTCCCCTTCTCTTTCTTTCCCACCTGCCATACAAAAGAGTTCACAACTTCAGAAGTTGAATGTCCTATACAATATAGTGAAATTAAGTGTAAGGGAATATTATATATAGGCTAAAAGTGTATAATCCATCATTTTTGAGAGCTGTCACCAACTACATTCTCTTCTCTTTTTAAATAAAATAATTGTGGAATTGCTAAATTTAAAATTGGACGAGAATTAGGTTCGAGGTTTCAGTTAATAAATAAACCTGGGCTGTAGATACTGCATTTACAGTTAATTTGTCGTAGGAATCTAGCTTTTAGGTTAGCATAGCAACTGAAATTGCAAATTCTTAACCTTAATCCACGAGATACTTTGGCCAAAAATAAAAAAGTAAAAGGTAAAAAAATCCATTGATAAATAACAATATTTTATTTCCTTTGACAATTATTACTTTAAAAGTATACAAAGTAACAGGAAAGTTTTTCTTATTTCTCACGCTTTTCTTTATTTTTTTCCGTTTTTCTTCTTTTAATTTCCATCACTCTTCAAATCAAAATAGATAAATCTTTTAACATTGTGCTTTCCATGCAACTTTAATAAAACGATATTAAATAGTACTAACAAAGCACATGAATTGATAAATAATATATAAATAACAATAAAATTTTTTATACATAAAAATATAATTAATATTTTTTTACAAAAATATGTTACTTCATTATTATATAAAAAAATACATTTTTTTTATTATTATGTATTAAAATTTTATTTATTCATATAGTTTATTAATACTATTAAAATCTCTAAATACAGCTAAACGTTAGAAAAATACTTAATAACAAAATCCACCCCAACTATGAGTGGATTTAACTACTCTTTTCTACTTTTCTTTTACTAGTGAGAGATACATCCAGGTTATAGATACTAAAAAAATAATAATAAATAATTAAGTAAATAAATCACTTATATAGATTGTTTATGAGAATTCAACTCTTTTTATTTGAATAGTTAATTATTCATTAAGAAATAGCAAACAATACCTCTATGAGGCCGTTGCAGTTACGATTACATCTATTGTAATTTTCATTTTTTGCCCTAACTTACTATTCCGTTTATACGTATCACTAATCTATAACGCGATACAATTGATTAGTTGACATCATATCCCTTTCACTTTCTCTCTACCGACTTAACAGAAGCACAAACTGCCATGACAGAATGAAGGAGAAACAAAAAAACATTTAATGTACAGGGACGGGTTGCGTAAATAGTACATGTTGTGTCACGTGTGTGGAATTTCACGGCAGGACATGAAACTTGGTCTATATTGGACACTAGAGGACTCCTAAGGGTTTGACCTCATCTATTTTGGACTTAGTGTAGTATTACTTAATTTTAGACAAATACAGACAATCTTTATAGTGGGTATAGGTTTTCATAATTGAGAACAGGAAGGAATCATTATAAAACCCGCAACTTACCAATTCTACAAGTTGTAAGATATGGGATTTAGGCAAGTTTTAAAATGAGTAGAAAGTTATATCTTGTACCTAACTTATACAAATAGATTTCAAAAGATTTGAAAGTTGGAATTCACCTCAATTGATGTCTAATATGTATTTTTGAACTTATTTGGACATTTCAAGCCTCGTAAACTAATCATCTCTACATGTTCACCTACATGCACTCACATGTACACTTGATTAATTCGATAAAGTGTAAGCTTCCAAAATTGAGTTTAAGATAACCGAGCTCAGATTTAGGGCTTTTAGGGTAACTTATCCAATTGAGCCCAAACTTTGCAACTAGAATGAAAAAGTTAGTCGAGATATTACAATGAAGTTAGATTTTAGTAATAATGATTCGAAATCCCAATTTTGTCCTTAGAAATTGGAGTATTTACTAAAGCCCTAAAATGTTCAGAACTCCTAAAATTGAACTTAGATTACAACGAGAACTTAGAGATAAGCTAATTGAGCTATAAAATGAGATAATGTAGTATAATTTACTATAAAAAAATACACGTAATTTTTTAGTATACCCGGTACAAATAATAATTATACTCGTAAATTAACTTTAAATTGAGTAATTATATA